>BTPG01000006.1:39483533-39633533 GCA_036245525.1 Semisulcospira habei
CCACTGTGTAATGTAATAAGACTAGTAGTGTCCCAGAGACCTGATCCTAGCCCCTGACTGTTCCTGTTATTGTGACTGATTTTATCTTTTCGACCTAATAACAAACGTTTAAGTCATTATCGTTCCGATGAGGTCACTGCGGAATCTTAGTAAGATTCTGGGTCTTTATGCTCGGGCACCGAGGAATAAGGGATGGGGGGGGTGTTGGGGAACCATGAAACACACACACGATTAAATGCTGGGACACATTAATGTACTATAGGTGAGGTGGTTAATAGGTTAAGCAAGAAAGAGAGGAGAAGATTTGGGTTTTATTTTGGGTTTTGACTTTTTTTTGTGTTTTTTCTTTTGTTTCATTTTGGCAGAGTACAGGGGACAAGAACACTAGCCTGGTGCTTAATATAAACGTACTCGTTGATGCATAGCATAAGTGAACCAAACGCGTTTTGCGGCTTTTTCCAATCAAGTGAAACGTTACGCATACGCCATGTAACTCGCTTGGTGCCTGGGTGGTGGGAGTCTTTGTAACAGGCATCATTCGAACGGTGATCCATCTTCCCGCACAGCAAAGAAAGAAGAATAGGTGTGGTAGGCGGGGTGTGCAAGAGAAGGGAGCTCGTGAAGATTTGTACCGCGCAGAGAGGGGAAGAGGGTCCAAGCCCCCATTCCTCCGCGTACAAAGACGCGAAGTGGTTTTTTAAGTGTTCTAAGGTCTGAGTTGTGCCTTGTTTTATTGCCCTATATCATTTGCTTTTTTGCACAGACAGTTGAGGTGTAGTAGGTGATATGTTAGAGTGAGTGGCGTGGCAGGCAAACAAATAGGGGCGGACAATATTGATTTAATAATTTCGGCAAGGGCCAATTCAAAGGCAAAATTTTGTTGCTGCAGCCCCGCAGTAACACCAGTCACTGCTCTATTTTCTAAAAGGTTGGTGCGGTTGTGGGTAGTAGTGGGGTACGAGTTTTGTGGTGGTTGTAGTAAGGGAAGTGGGGGGGGTGGACGAGACGGGTGGGGGGGGAAGATTGGCGGAAGGGGGGTGGGGGTTGAGTGGGTGGGAGGCGGGTGGGGGGGGGGGGAGGGACGGTGGGGGGGGGGGGGGGGGGGGTGACTAGGAGGGGGCGAGGGGGGGGTGTCGGGCCGAGGGGGGCGGGGGAAGGGCGGGAAGGGGGGGGACGGCCGGGGGGCGCGGAAGGGGGGGGGGGAGAGAAGGGCGGAGAGAGCGAGGAGAGAGGATAAGGAGTGTGAGGAACAAGGAGCTGAAGGGAGGGTGGGGGGGAACCGGTCGGCGGACGGGGGGTGGGAGCGTGGGGGGGGGGTGAGGGGAACGTTGGGGGGGGGGGGATAAGGGGGGGGGGGGGGGGGGGGGGGGGGGGGGGGGGGGGGTGGGGGGGGGGGGGGGGGGGGGGGGGGTTGGGGAGGGGGTGGGGGGGGTGGGGGGGGGGGGGGGGGTGGCGGGTGGGGGGGGCGGGGGGGGGGGTGGGGGGGGGGGTGGAGGGGGGGGGGGGGGGTGGGGGGGGGTGCGGGGGTGGTGGGGGGGGGTGGGGAGGGGGGGGGGGGGGGGGGGGGGGGTCGGGGGAGGGGGGGGGGGGGGGGGGTGGGGGTGGGGGGGGGGGGGTGGGGGGGGGGGGGGGGGGGGGGGGGCGGGGTGGGGGGGGGGGGGTGGGGTGGGGGGGGTGGAGGGTGTGGGGGCGGGGGGGGGGGGTGGGCGGTGGGGGGCGGGGGGGCGGGCTGGGGGTGGGGGGGGGGGTGGGGGGGGGTGGGGGGGGGGGGGGGGGGTGGGGGGGTGGGAGGGGGGGGCGGGGGGTGGGGGGGGGGGGGGGGGGGTGGGGGGGGGGGGGGGGGCGGGGGGGGGGTGGGGGGGGGGGGTGGGGGTGGGGGTGGAGGGGGGGGTGGGTGGGGGGGGGGCGGGGTGAAGGTATGAAAGGGCGATGGGAGGTGGGTGGGAGGTGGGGTTTTTTTGTGGGGGGTGGGGCGGTTTCGGGTTTGGGGGGGGTTGGGGGCGGGGGGGGGGTGCGGGCGCCGAGTGTGGGTGGGGGGGGGGGGGGGGCGGGGTCGGGGTAGGGGGCCTGGGGGGTTTGGGTTTTAGGGGGGGGGGGTGAGGTTTGGCGGGTTTTTGCGGGGGGGGGGGGCGGTGGCGTATCGGGGGGTCTTTGAAAAAAGGTTGGGTCTGGGGCGGTGAATTGGGAGGGCTTGGTGGGGGTGGTATGCAACTGGTTGTGGGCAGAGGGGGGGGGGGTTTTAGTGTTAGGCGGGCGCGGGGTTGCGGTGGTGGGTGGTTATAGAAAGATGCGAATCATGAAAAGTTTGAATTGATTTTTGTTGAAATATTGAAATTTTTTTTGATCAATTGAGCCACCCTCCCCGGGGCGCGGGGTTGGTTCCTAAGACTTGACCCCCCCCCCGGAACGGAAATGATTAGGGACGAAGAGAAAACCTTGTTTCCTTCTGGCTCCGCGTTACTGAGAGGGCCAGAGAGGTTAGTTGTATGCTTTGTATATGGGTGTAGTGGGACTATTAGGGTCGTGGCTGATGTGTCACATGCGTGACTATGAGTGATGGTACAGAGAGTCGCTGCGGTGCTTAGATTGCTAGACGGCTGATTCAGAGTTGAGAGAATGAAGGTGGTGAAGATGGGTGGGGGAGGGGGGGGAGGGGGGGAGGGGGGGGGAGTGGGAGGGGGGCCAAGTGGGGGGGGGGGGGGGTGCGGGGGGGGGGAGGGAGGTGGTTGGTGGCGTAAGGTGCGGGTTGGTTTTTTTTCGTTTCCGATTTTAGGAAGGCTTACTCCACATTTATGAGCTGCATACCAATAGGCAGGAGGAGGCTTGAGATGGCTCTGCTGCTCTCGATACGTCCTTAATGGCTCAAGAAAAGAAGAAAGAAAAAGAAAACGACGCACTCCCAGCCCGCCCGCGTGGACGGGGCGGGCGGGGCGGGGGGGCGGGTTCGCGGCGGGGAGAGCTTCCTCAGGTTGATTTCGATACGGCACCTCTGTTGTGGTAGCGACGACCTCCCCTCCTCCACTGGCTTGGATAGCGCAAAAGGCTAAAACAACAAATAGGGGATACCACGGAACGGTTCGCTGGTGCGCTCTGCTTTTCTTATCTCTAGTTCACTATTTTATGTAAATCATAATTGAAATTTCTTCACCGATTCTTTTTTTTAAAAAATCTTATTATTATCATCTTTCTTTTATTTGTACTTTTCACGTGATTACATGATCATCTTAGCTCCCTCTTTAGATTTAACTCTCCTCACTGAGACGAATATCTAGCCGCCAGCGCAGGGGGGCGGGCGGGGCGTGGAGGGGGTCCCGCAGGCAGCGGTTGGGGTAAGGGGCCTGTGGGGGTCAGGCGCTGGGGGGGGCGGGGCTTGACGCGCATATTCTTACCTTGTACTGCGGGCACGGGCTGCAGACGAAACTTTATCGGAACACTGCCAGTTCGTTTTTTTTTTCTGTGAAATCCTGGCGTTGACTCTACGGTGTGGGGTATATTTTTAGGTCTGAATTCCCATTGGGTTTGAACTCTAACAAAAGAGTGGGGTGGGGCCTTGAGCATTACAAATCTCGGTGCGCATAAATTGATGTCGGGAGTGGGGTGTGAGAATGAAAAGGAATAAGTCGAGTCATGTCACCGGAGGCGAGGTGCCGAGGCGGTCGGTGGGGAGGAGGGCAGGGGGCGAATGAATGAATCTTTATAGAGAGTGCGGGGGCGCTTACTTTTGTATGAGTAGTAGGGCGGTGTGGTAGCTTGTAGTGTTACTGAAAACCCGTTGAGAGCAGAGTTAGACAACAGTCTAGACCTGCTGCTTTATGCCTGGACCGCATACATTGGCTCGGTCTTCACATAAGATATTTGGGGCACACCAAGCCCCACCCTCACAGCGGCGCATAGTCTGTGTGGTTGGCTGGCGCTCAGACCCCCTTTGCAGCTTCTACCTTAAGAGACCTATCCGGCGACTTGATCTCCCTGGATACGGGTATGGGGGCGCGAATAATTCTCCGCGGAAACACCCAATAGCCAAGCGACTCCACTACGGAGAGTTATGGCTGGTACTGTCTTAGGCACTATCATAGCATGGAATTCGTAGGGAAGCAAGTGTTAGTTACGATCAGTTAGTTTGTTTAACTGTTTTGTTCTCTCTCGAGGGGGCCGGCGGAGTGGTTGGGTTGTGGTTAGATACGGCACCCTCCGCCTGTTCGCCATTCTCCCAGATAGTAATGCCATCGGTAATGTATTTTGAAAAAACAAATGAATTTTTTTTCTAAAATGTATTTTTTTGAAAAATACTTACCGATGGCATTACTCGAATGGCCCTCCCGCCTGCCCCGCTTGCCTCTTGTGGCTATGTGTGAAACTGACGAGGTCGCCCTGTGCTCGCCGGGATAGGGTAGTAAGGGGAGGCCACCCGGGGTCATAGTGCTTGGATCCCCGGTGTCTCCTCCCCAGTTGTGTGCTACACACAATTTTGCTGAAATCTATAGGCAATAGAGTGTATTCCCAGATAGTAATGCCATCGGTAAGTATTTTTCAAAAAAATACATTTTAGAAAAAAAATTCATATTACATAAGCTATGTAGATATTCCATATAGTAATGTCATCGGTAAGTATTTTTTTAAAAAATACATTTTAGAGAAAAATTCATTTGTTTCTTCAAAAACATTACCAATGACATGACTGAATGGAAGTGTCTACTACTTACTCATTCTAGCCTAAGAGCCAGTTGTGTTAACTCACTCCACCCGGATCACCGCGATCCCGGTGATGGCCTGCACAACGCTTGCACACTGATCACCGCGATCGCGGGTTGTGAAGTTGGCCGCCTTCTACAAGAACTGGGGATTACTGAATACGAAACTAACCTGCCTAGTGTGCAGCTCTGTTTTCGTACAATGACCCTCATTCCTATTTTTATCACTAGGCCTCACAGTTACTGAAGTAGAGCGTGCTTTTCGAACATACTAGCTTTGCTTACATTTGCGAAACAACATGGCGTTTCTTTGTGCTTCACTCACCACAAGAGCGCAAAGTAATCGTCAATTTACTGTCAGAGAAGTGATAGAAATCATCCAGATTGAGGATTCTGATGCAGAAGAGGCTGCTGAAGACAGTGATAGCGATTTTGAAACAGCAGAGAGTGAGAAGAATGCATCTGATTGAACTGTTCGGTGGGTCACAAGTGAACTGATAACCGATTACACTTGGAAGTGCAGTGTGAAAAATAAGTGGTATCTTTACTATGATCCAGAATATACATTTTTGGGGTTAGTAACTCAAAATTTTGTATATGCATGCACCCATTTACTAATCAACTAACCTGAAAATTGTATTTACATTTGTCAGAAAGGTTTTTTTTTATGATTTTTTTTTCTAACCCATCGAAACAGCCAGTATACAGAGCATTGCTAACGAAAAAACAGCCAGTGCTGATTGAGTTAAAACACAACCCGGGAGGCACTCGGGGAACCCCGAGGGGACCAAGAGTTGTCTGTCTCCCTATACCCACCACCCGGAAGCCGGGTACCCATAATCCCTCAGTCTAGTCTACTTAGGCGCACGATTCGGTCGTCTTGCGCTCTGCTCTAGCCTACGGACTTTGGTTTTTCGACTGGTTCTCTGGTTTTGGACTTGCTGTTGGAATGAAGAGCGGGAGATAGGATCGTTTCGTCGGCCCTGCCTGTGCTGCTGCGTGGCTTTCTCGTCCCCACTGCTTAGCGCCTACGCTTCGACCTCTGGTGAGCTGTCCGGTGAGCTTCGCCGGTCGTGCCAGGCGGGTTTTGGACGTCTCCCCCCGTTCCCCTTCGGCGGAGAGGTAAGGTAGCGGGGTTGACCCTCGGCCGGTTCCCAGGCTGGGCACTGGTTTGTGCAGGTACGAAGTTTTTCGTCTTCTTCTCACTGTAATTGCGCGCCCACTCACCTTCGGTGAATCGTAGCTAAGTTTCCTACGCATTTGTACCTTGGGTGTGGAGAATTCTTTTACTCCATGGCCTGATTAGCTGAGTGGCACAGCTTGGGTCACGCCTTGTCATCGCGTAGTTTGTTCGGTACCAGCGCCTGTTCTGGCCCCTTTTCTGTTTTCGCTTGCGGGATGTTTGTATAGATACGGGTGATGAATTTAAGCGCACGCTCGCATACGCAGGCATACGCTGTGGACAAGTGCTCACGTACCTTAGAGAGTGGATATACGTTCCGGCGGGCAGCTTGGGGGTTTACGCTCCTTGGCTGGGCGGGCCCCTCGTGACATGTCCACATAAAGTGGTGATTTACTGCCCCAGATGTTTTTCTTGTCTTGGTTGTCGTTGCGTATTGAATTGTACAGCATGCGGCCGGTGTTGTTTTTTTCCACACACGGTCACCCTTAGTAATGATGTTGGGGCCTGACTCCTTTTATGACAGGGGTTGGTACATATGTTGTTGCTCACCTTAGCGCTTGACGGCGGTGAAGCTACCTCGTTACTGCACTGCTAGATTGCAGACGTGCAGTTTGGTACCATCGCTTCCATCATGACGTATTCGTCTTTTGTGTACATATGTTGTTCCCTCGCCTTAGCGCTTGGCGGCAGTGGGCCTACTTGCTTACTGCACGGCTAGTTGTAGGCGTGCAGTTTGGTACCTCGCTTCTGTCATGACATGTTTGACTTTTGCTACATATGTTGGTTGCTCACCTTAGTGCTTGATGGCAGTGAGTCGACCTTCTTACTGCACTGCTGGCGTGCAGGCTTGACAGTCTGTTACCCCGCTTTGGTGCTTGTGTGTTTTGTTGTTACGAAGGCTACCTTTCGTGGCTTAGTCCCACAGGACTCGCCCGCAGGCCTTCGGGTGTGTTATCTGTTGCAGGGATGTGCTACCCATTCACACAGATGACAGTGGCTAGTTCAGCCCCCAGGGGTCTTTCGCCTCTGCACCGGATGCCCCGCCGACCATGCTTGCGTTGCAAGCAATCGGCACCGGTTTAGGCGCCTTCCGGACACTGCGGGTTTCCGCACGACAACGGACTGACCTGGGGGAGAAGCCACACCGGATGTCGACTAGTGCGCGAGCGTGGATCGTGGAGGCCGCTGCCAGGGGGAGCACACGTGAACAGCCTCTGGCAAGGCCCGCTCGGTAAGACAATTACGCACACGTCCGACTTCTTTGGACGTTGCAGTACACTACCACCTTGAGAGGACAAGCAGCTTCTCGGCTGTAAGCACCAGCCCGGCTGCTACTGGTAGGTGTGTTCTTCATGTCCAGGCAGCGCCCATTGGGACTAGGCCTGTCTTCCGACACGGGAGGTGCCTCCTACCACGTTGGGATGATTGTGTCACCTGGCCTCAGCAGCGCGGATGGCAGCATTGAAGCGTCTGCAGGCGGGAGCGACCTATGCTGTTGGTGCTTGAAGGATCCCGTTCCGCCCCGATGAAGAGGGGCATGCTGATGTCCTTCACGCAAGGCAGATGTTCCGGTGGCCGTCGGACAACCACTAGGTCGGGTCTCATATGCGCAGGATGTGGATACGCCATCCAACGTATCCTTGGCACCGGTCGCTTGAGACCAGGACGTCCCTGTGGGAAGCCCCACACCGGGTTCAGTGGACTAGTGCACGAAGTGGGCCTGGATCGATGAGGCCGCTTCCAGGAGGGAGCGCGCCCGGACTAAGCCTTCCAAGAAGCCATGTCCACTATCGGTCCCACTTGTCTCCAAGAAAGCCCGCGGGATCCCGCTGGGGGTCCCCCTTACCGGCAAGAAAGCCCGCCTCCCTCGGAGCCCGGCTCAGAGACATTCACGTGCACGTCCAGGGACTCTAGTAAGGATGCTCGTCTCCAAGGAAGCGGAGACTACTATCGACACAGTTCCAAGCCACCTCTCGAGGGTATTCGTCCCGCTCACGCTGCGCGGCGCCAGAGTAGGGACTACTATCGGCACCGTTGGATGCTCTTCCTCTACGGATCGCCTCATCGGAGTGACCCTTACACCGCTCCAGGTCTACACTCCGCTCACTCTCCTCTGCTGGCGTGCATAGGAGTTGCCGTTCTTCACGTCCCTCCAGAGATCCTGTAGACACTCGCCGAGTGCCCTCATGTTTTGTGTGTTGCATTGGCCTACTGGTGACCTGCAAACAATGCGGAGGCTTCCGGTGGCCGTCGGATATCCATACAGTCTGTCTCCTGTGCGCTGGGTGTGCTTCCGACCACACTTGTGACGTCTGTGCTACCTGGCCGGAGCTGCGATGGTCTAATCTCTGGAACTTTTATAGGAGGGAGCCTCCTACCCTCTCGGGTACTTGAAGATTGCCGAGACGCCTTCCGCTGTGCCCCCGGCACCGGTCGTGCGAGACCAACTGGATCCGACACAGAAAACGCCACTGAGTAATCGAGGGATTAGTACACAGAGTGGGAGTTCGACCGTCAAGACCGCCTCCGTTAGAGAGCGCGCCCGGACACAGCTGGTGGAAAGAACCCGCCTCTCCCAAGAGCCTGGTTTGGTGGGACGCTCGTGGCGTCCCTCCTCCACCGTCGTTCCCCACTCGTCTCTGAGGAAGCCGCCGGGATTCCGCTGGGGGTCCCCTGGCCGGCAAGAAACCCGCCTCTCCCAAGAGCCTGGTTCACAGAGACATACACGCACTCGTCCGGAGCCTCCTGGTTGTGAAGAGCGTAGACACAGGGATTCTACTCGACGTTATCGCTCTCCCTCGCAAGATCATAGGAGGACCTTCCCGCTCGGGTGCTTGGAGATTACCGAGACGCCTTCCGCTGTGCCCCCGGCACCGGACGCACGAGACCAACTTGATCCGACACAGAAAACGCCACTGAGTATTCAACGGATTAGTGCACAGAAACCCGCCTCTCCCAAGAGCCTGGTTCGTTCCCCACTCGTCTCTGGCCGCAGGGGTCCCCTTGCCGGCAAGCAACCCGCCTCTCCCAAGAGCCTGGTTCACAGAGACTTACACGCACTCGTCCGGAGCCTCCTGTTGGCGAAGATCGTAGGCGCCGGGATTCTACTCACCGTTGTTGCTCTGCTTCGCAAGATCGTAGGAAGACCTTCTCCACTCATCGTTCGACGGATCAGGACTCCCTCGACTCAGACGGGTTTCGCGTTCCCCATCTCGTTCGGACTCCCGTTCGTCCCGTTCCTCTTCCCATCGACCGGCCACTTCCCCTTCCCTCGTCCTCTCCGTTCCGTTCCTCCTCGTCGCAGCCGTTCTTCTCGTCGGGACCCGCCGTCGGCTCTCAGGAGACCCTCGCCGCATCGCTCCGTCTTTCGCTTTCCCCTTCGGAGGGAGTCTTCGACCTCTGTGGTTCGCCGTCAGCGGGATTCCTTCCCTCGGAGCCCTCCTCGGTCGCCGGTTCCAGACAGCAGGACTTCGACACCCTGAGTTTGATGGCTGACGACCCCTCGGACTGGTTGCTCGGACGTCTCAGCCGTTCTCCTCTCCCTCTTCTTCGGCTTCCAGTGCTGCGGTTCCGGCAGACCTGTTCTTCTGCGCGGATGGACACTCGGCCGGCGCTGGACGGGACATCCAAGCTCATCGCCGCCGCCCTTCTGGCGGAAGTTTGCCCGGCATCGCCACCTGACTCACTGGGGGTTCTCATCCATCGTGGACACCGGGGAACCAAGGCGCAGCCCCTGCTCCCTGACGTCTAACCATCTCGACAACTTTCTTTGGGCACCCGGGGGGTGCCGGACTTCGGACAGGTGGTACCACTTGGCTGTGCTCGTGGCGGAGGACCTAGCCACTACACGGAGTCGGATCTACGCACCTTAGTCGTCTCTAAGCCCGGCTGCTCAAGCCACGCTTCCTACTTCCGTGATTCTTCTCGAGGTCCAACCCTCCGACCTTCGGACTTCGCGGACAAGAGCGTGCTTAGCTTGGATCCGACGCGGACTACTAGGCCGCCTTCTTCTGCTCGTGGGAGGAAGGATAGGTCACAGGAGCTTCTCCTCTCCGGCAACGCGACAGCGGAGGTGTACTTCCAGGATCAGGGCAGCTGGCGATCCTCTGACCAGTGCGTACCCCCTACCCTGGTGCTTGGGGAAAGAACTTCAACTCCCTCCGTGCGTGACGCTACCTGGACCGACGGTAGATCTGGGCCAGTCTTCCCCGGTGGGACCAGTGGCTACACACGGAATGCACCAGGACACCTTCGGAGGATCGGCGCATGAGACCAGGATGATCCTGTGGAGGGTCTCCACAACGATTTCAGTGGACTAGGGCACAGGGTGGGGTTTTGACCGACGAGGCCGCTACCCGGACGGAGCAAGCCCGGACACAGCTTTTGAGAAGCAGAGAACTCGCCTCACAGAGCCCAGTTCAGAGAGTCGCGCTTGGCGACGTCCCACGTCCAATCTTGGTACCCACTCGTCTCCAAGTAAGCCGCCAGGATCCTGCTGGGGGTCCACTTGCCGGCAGATAACCCGCCTCTCCTCGGAGCCCGGTTCGGAGAGACTTACACGCGCTCGTCCGGAGCCTCCTGTCGACTCCCCTCGTGAGGAGTCATCGCATGCTACGTCTTGCCCTTGCAGCCATACGGCGCCTGAGGGATGTTGCCATGGTGGATTGGTTAACGAGCTTCAGGAGCTACGACTCGCCCGGTCTGCCTACAGTTCGAGGGAACAATTACGTACAGCTCCTCTCGGACCATACCTTACCTGGACCGCCGCGCCTTTGGTCCACGGGTTCACCTTGCGCCCGCTTACGGGGCGCTATTCCACCAGGAGACCACGTAGCAAATCCCTGTACAAGCCTCACGTGTGCCTACGACATAGCCGTTCGCTACGGACGTGCTCGCCTCTTTGCCGGTTCCGGCACCACTGACGCTACATGCCGGACGTTCTTCCTGGCTCAGCTCAGTCATACGTTCTGAATTACAGGACCCCTCCCTCAGGGAGGTTAGAGGCTACAGTTACGTTATCAAGGCACTTGCATGGCCACGAACATCACATTCGTCAGGGACTGTACTGTCTTACACTTCGTGGCTACTGGAGGCTGGCGGGCAGGATGACTTCGCCCGCCTCGATCGCAGAGTTCTGCCAGGCCAGCGAGACTCCTCGCTCTGGTGGGGGCGTTTTGCGGGGGGCACAACTCCCTCCTGGCGCCTCAGCGCCGTAGGTATTCACCTACCTAGGGTCGTCGGGAGTTTGCGTTAGGGAGGACGGCCCTTGGGCCCTAAGGTGTGCTGGAGCGCGGCACCCACCTCCTATTCGCAATTCTTCCATTCAGTCATGTCATCGGTAATGTTTTTGAAGAAACAAATTCATTTTTCTTTAAAAGGTATTTTTTCGAAAAATACTTACCGATGACATGACTCAAACGACCCTCCCACCTGCCCCGCTTGACGCTGGTGCGCTAAGTATCCTGACTGAGGGATTATGGGTACCCGGCTTCCGGGTGGTGGGTATAGGGAGACAACTCTTGGTCCCCTCGGGGTTCCCCGAGTGCCTCCCGGGTTGTGTTTTAACACAACTGGCTCTTAGGCTAGAATGAGTAAGTAGTAGACACTTCCATTCAGTCATGTCATCGGTAAGTATTTTTCGAAAAAATACCTTTTAAAGAAAAATGAATTTTTCCGTGGATTGTGAGTCCATCTACCGGGGCCGGGATGGAGACTCGAACGTACGACCCGGCGATTCCCTTCACTCTCCTGCTCCGACGCTATTTCGGACTCGAAACAGTTTGTAAGATTTAAAGCAGGGAATTGGTCTGATCAACCAAGTTCTTGTCACACACTGTGAGCCATGTCACAAATCAGCCTCATTCATTCTCAAACTTTTAGGCATAAAAAGGTATGGTTTTATGCTTGTTTTCCCCTTACTATCAGAACAACGTCTAGCCTACAGGGGGGGGGGGGGGGGGGGGGGGCGGGGCTGGCTGAAATAGGTCAAAATCAGCCATATTTTGACAAAAGTTGATTTATTTCCTCAAAAACATTACCGATGACATGACTGATAGGAAGTGTCTACTTACTCTCAAAATTTTAGCATAGGAACCCGTTGTGCCCCTGCACAACTCGGGAGGCACTCGGGGAACCCCCAGAGGGGCCGAGAGTTGTCTCCCGTGCCTGCCCATCCGGTTCCGAGTCATGCTTACCCAGTTTAGTCTACTTAGCTCGTCTAGTGCAGACGTGTTTTGCTAGTCTCCGGCCTTGCTGTCACGCGACCGGTTTGGAACCCGTCTTGGACTTGTGTTGGGCCTGCTTCGCTTGTGGGCTCTTGCCTTGTGCCTCTGCGGGGTCGGCTTCTTGTTCTTCTGCCACCGCTGCCTTTCCCGCCTCTTCTCGCCTCTTCCGCTCGCCTCCTCTCCCGCCTTCGGTGCTGTTGTGGTATGGAGGTATCGTCCCCCGTCTCTGTTGCTGCGGAGAGGTAAGGTAGTTGTTTAGCCTTTCGCCGGCCTCCGAGCGGGTCGCCGGTCGTGGGGACTTCTCAGTCTCTGGTTGACTAACCTGGCGCCGCTCTTTGTTTATCTTGGCCTGGCCCCTGGGGCCTACGCCTTGTCTTTTGCTTGCGGTTGTATTGGATCGCTGGGTGCTGGCAGAGCATGGCTGTGCCATGGACTCAGCTTGCCGGGCCGCGTGCCTGTGCGTTCGCACCTTGGGGGTGTATTTTTCACTTTGCGTAGGTTGACTATGTCGCCTTAGTCTCGTATTTCTCCTTGTTGGGCGTGGCCACGTGCTCTCGCTCGTACGCCTGTGTGTTTCTGTGTTGCAGTTGCCAAGTGCGGACCTGCACCCTCTGCGGCGATTTCCAGTGGCCAACGGACAACCATGCGGTATGCCTCCCCTGCTCTGGCTGTGCCTCGGACCGCTCCTGTGACCTCTGCTCCACTTGGCCGGAACTGAAGTAGTCGCAGCTTTGGAGTTTTTACAGGCGGGGCTGACTGTCCCCAGTGAGTAGCCCTCCCATCCGGGCGCCCCCCATTGTGCCAGGAGCTGGGACCAAGCTTGTCCGTACGGGCCTGGTGGACCGGACGCTGCTTCGAACGCGTGCACCCAGCACTGTTCGGACAACTGACCCCTCTAAGCGGACACAGAGTGCCGTCCTCCCTGAGCCCGGCCGCCCCACCCCTTGTCCGCTGTCAGTTCTCGCTCGACTCTCACGCCCGAGGAGTCCATTTGCCGGCAGGGAGCCCGCCAAATTGCGCCCGGCTCTCCGAGACGAAGTGCCATGCGACCAAGGACGCCGAACCCTATGGCTTCCCCCTACTCACGGCGATCTCGCTCTCGGTTGCATTCTCGTCGTCGGCACCGTCACTCGCGTCGGACACCCAACACCCCCCCTTGCGCGGGCCCTTCGTCAGCGCGTTCCTCCTCGCGCTACCTGCGGTCTTCGCCCCATCGCTCAGTCGACCCGGTCAGGTTAGCGCCTTTGCCTCCGCCCGGTCCCGTCCTGCCCGTCGCCATGGGCGCGAGTGGGCCGTCTGACTCCCTAACCCCTCCGCCCCCGCCGGCCGTCCTGGGTCCTCCAGTCGGCGGGAGGCTTGCCCGGTTCAGCGAAGAGTCGCTCTCACTGTTCCCATATGACCCCTGGATTCGGACCACCATCTCTGACGGCCTTCGGATTTCATTCCACTCTCCTCCTCCGCTGCGCCGGTCTCCTGTGTGGACCTCCTTGCCCTCCGACCCATTGAAGTCCAGCGCTCTGCGCGCCGAGGTCTCCGCTCTTCTGCAGAAGTCTGCCACGGAGGTGGTCGTGCGTCATGACTCTCCGGCCTTCTACATCTGCCTCTTCCTGGTGCCCAAGCCGGGCGGCAAGTGGCGCCCAATCATCGACCTTTCCACGCTAAACACCTTCATTTCGGCTCCCTACTTCCGCATGGAGACCGCCCGGGCCCTCAAGGTCGCGGTCCAGCCGTGGGACTTCGCCGTGAGCTGGGATCTGTCAGATGCGTACTTGCATGTGCCCATTCACCCCGCCTCTAGGAAGTACCTGCGCTTCACCTGCGACGGGGTAGTTTACCAGTACTGGGCCCTCCCGTTTGGTCTCAACCTCAGCCCGTGGGTGTTCTCTCGCCTAATGGACGCGGTAGTGGCCAAGGCTCGACAGTCATCATCCAGCCCAACGTCCAATTACCTCGACGATCTTCTCCTACACAATCGGCGACCGTTCTTTCAGCGGACAGCTCTGATCCGACTGTTGGCGCAGCTGGGGTTTCTGCTCAACAGAGGCAAATCGGATCTTACGCCCAGTCGCCGATTCGTCCACCTCGGCATGGACTTCGCTACCGACCTGAACCTGGTACGTCTGTTGGATCAGCGGATTCAGAAGTTAGCTTCCTTGACCGGTGACCTTTGCCGGCTAGACGCAGCCCCCGCCGGGACCTGGCTACAGCTTCTCGGAACGATGAACGCGGCTGCAGAACGCCTTCCTCTAGGGCGTCTCTACTATCGGCCGATACAGCTGCACCTCCTCCTTCACTGGCGCCCGTCCTCCGCCGACCTGGCAGCCTTGGTACCGGTCACTCCGATTCTTCGCCCCCATCTGCTTCGTTGGATGGATCTGGCGTGGCTGGCTGCCGGAGTCCCCCTGGCGTCTCCCCCTCCTCGGCTATCCCTGTGTGTCGACGCGAGCCTCTCCGGGTGGGGTGCCCACCAGGCACCTGCTGCCGGACTTCCGAACAGCGTCAGGGGCCTGGCCGCCAGAGATGTCTGCATGTCACATCAACTGGTTGGAGCTTCAGGCTGTTTGGCAAGCCCTCATCACCTGGGAAACGAGTCTGCGGCACCAGGAGCTCTTGGTCCTCTCCGACAACGTGACCGTGGTAGCGTACATTCAGAAGCAAGGCGGCACTCACTCTCCCGACCTGTGCATGCTCATCTACCGACTGATGCTCTGGTGCCAGGCCCGCGGCATTTCCCTTTAAGCGAGACACATCCTTGGTCACCTGAACGTCCTGGCCAACTCGCTCTCGCATCGCGGCCAACTGTTACACACGGAGTGGACTCTTTGCCGGGATCTGTTCCAGATGATCTGCGCACATTGGGAGACCCCTCTGATCAACTTGTTTGCCACGAGGTGGAACCACCAGCTTCCCCTCTTTGTGTCCCCGGTCCCGGATCCCCTGGCATGGGCGGTCAACGCACTCTCCATCCCCTGGGACGGTTTGATCGCGTATGCCTTCCCCCCGACGGTCCTTGTCCCCAAAGTCCTCCTCAAGCTCCAGGGATGCAACACGGTCGTCCTTCTGGTCGCCCCGTTTTCCTGGAACCGGTCTTGGACCACCGACCTCCTCAGCCTCGCCACGGGACCTCCCTTGCAGTTACCCATGCCGTGGACGATGCTCAAGCAGCCTCGACAGGCCCTGTTCCACCCATGCCCAGAGTGCCTCCTCCTTCACGTCTGGAGGTTGTGCAGTGTGCCCTCGCCGCTAGAGGCTTCTCGAGTACAGCAGTGGAAGCGATCTCTTCAGCCCGCAGACCCTCAACGCGCCGCGTCCACGAGGGAAAGTGGCGAGTGCTGTGTGCCTGGTGTGAGGACCACCGTCTCTACCCCACCGAATTGACTCATCCCCAGTTCGTGGACTTCTTCCTCTGGCTCTTCGGAGACCAGGGATTGGCCCCTATCACCATCAGGGGGTACCTATCCATGATCGCCGACACCTATCGGCACCTTGGCCGCCCGGACCTCGGCGCCTGTAAAGACATCGCCAACCTTATGTCGCACTTCGGGTTGCAACATCCGGTACTCCGCTCTCTCGTTCCACGCTGGGACCTCCCCTGGGTCCTGACATGGCTTAACTCAGCCAGATTTGAACCTCTGCCGTTGGCCCGCATCGCGGACGTGACTCGTAAGACCTGCTTCCATTTGGCCCTTGCCACGGCGGCCCGAGTCAGCGAGCTACACGCGCTCTCAGCGCGTCCTGCCTGACTGCAGTTTCGTGCGGATTGCTCCATGCAGCTTCTCCTGGACCCCGCCTTCCTTGCCAAGACCAGGTCTCCACTGACTGCGCCACAAGTGATCACACTGCGACCGCTGCGGGGGACTGACTTCCCTCGAGAGACCAGGCAACAAGATCTGTGCGCGCATTACGCGTCTACCTACGCAGAACCAAAGCCGTCCGTCGAGGACGCTCACAGCTCTTCCTGCCCCTTAGGCCCAGCAGAGATGACATTTCGGCCCAGACGATCTCTTCCTGGCTACGCTGGGTCATTCGGTCCGCCTACCAGGACCTCTCCCCACAGGGAGCAAAGAGGCTCAAGATATGCGCGCACGAGGTACGTGCGATGGCCACGAGTCTTGCTTTCAACTGAAACTGCGCTGTCAAAGACATCGTGGCGGCCGTGGGCTGGCGAGCAGAATCTACCTTCGCCCGCTTCTACCTCCGGGATCTGGCAGGCCAGCGAGACAACCTCGTTCTGGTGGGGGACATCACGGCTGCGCAACACTCCCTCCCGGCGCCACAGGTGCCGTAGGTACACAACGTAGCTAAAATTGTCGGGAGTTTGCGACTGGGAGGATGGCTCTGCAGGGCCCCCTGGGGGCGCTGGGGCAGCGGCACCCTCCTCCTACTCGCAATTCTTCCTATCAGTCATGTCATCGGTAATGTTTTTGAGGAAATAAATGCATTTTTCTCTAAAAGGTATTTTTTCGAAAAATACTTACCGATGACCTGACTCGGAGGACCCTCCCACCTGCCCCGCTTGCCGCTGGTGAGCTAAGTATCCTAAACTGAGTAAGCATGACTCGGAACCAGATGGGCGGGCATGGGAGACAACTCTTGGCCCCTCTGGGGGTTCCCCGAGTGCCTCCCAGGTTGTGCAGGGGCACAACGGGTTCCTAGGCTAAAATGTGAGAGTAAGTAGACACTTCCTATCAGTCATGTCATCAGTAAGTATTTTTCAAAAAAATATCTTTTAGAGAAAAATGCATTTGTTTTTTCAAAATACATTACCGATGGCATTACTATCTGGGAATACACTCTATTGCCTATAGATTTCAGCAAAAATTGTGTGTAGCACACAACTGGGGAGGAGACACCGGGGATCCAAGCACTATGACCCCGGGTGGCCTCCCCTTACTACCCTATCCCGGCGAGCACAGGGCGACCTTGTCAGTTTCACTCATAGCTCGACCGGGGACGGTCGAGTTTTTGCCTTTCTCCGTTCTACGGGTTTCAGTGGTTTTTGACTGTGGGCTTGAATTGGAGTCTTCGATTCAGCCCTGGACTCACTACATTCGTGGTTTTTCCTTTGACAATTGGACTCATTGTGACCTGTGCGCCGACCGGTTTTACCGGCTCTGACTTTGTGAGTTCACCCTTGGCTTGGCCTTGGGGTGCGACGACGCATGTGACTTGTGCCCTGCTGTTTTGTGCACGGTTTGACTTTCTTCGCCGGCGTAGTTGGTTTAGGGCCTTATGGCTTCTTCTGTGTCGAAGACTTGCCGCCGTGCGGGGACTTCCAGTGGCCGGATGATGCACACGACTCTTGCTTGCCGTGTTCGGGCTGTGCTTCGGACGGAACGTGTGACGGTGGCGCCGCTTGGACGGAAGACCGGTGTTCGCGCAGGTGGGACTTCTACAGGCGTGACCGGGCCCCTCGCCCGCTTCTGTCTCCCCGGGATCCTCCACGGGTGGACGTACTTCCCTCGGCGCATCGGGCTTTCCGGCCCACAGGTAAGTCCCCTTCTTGTACCGTTACCTCGCAGGTTCTCCCTCCCCTCTCCGAGTCTTCGGAGCAGGGTAGGCGAGTTTCGGAGTCACGCTCCCCACGCTCTGCTTCGTTAGCGCGTGGCTTGAGCCCATTTTGGTTCCCACCCCCCGCTCTGCTTCGGGCGAGCGGTCTGGGAGAGATGAGCGTTCGTCGGCCACCCCCGGCTCTAGGTCTCCGGAGCGGGGGCGGGTGACGGAACGCAAGCATAAGAAAGAGAGTAAACGTGATAAGAAATGCTCTCGCTCACGCACCGAGGCTTCGGAACGTGACTCGAGACCGTTAGTAATGCTGCCTCCCCGCTCTGTATTTTCCGAACGGGCACGGCATGCTTCGCTTTCTTTCCCCCCCCCCCGCCCGCCCCGTCTCGCCTGGGCGGGCCCGGGGTGTGGTTGACTCTCACCCCCCCCCCACGCTCCGAGGAGTCGGAGCGGGGGTCGCGTGCACATAAATTGTCCCCTCCCCGCTTCGTTTCGCCTGAGCGGGCTTGGCGTGACCGTAGACTGTTCCCCCCCCCCCCGTCTCGTATCGACCGGACGGGCCCGGTGTGAATTGGACCCTCGCCCCCCCCCCCCTCGCTCCGAGGCTTCGGAGCTGGGGCAGCGGGCTCATAAATCGTCCCCTCCCCGCTCCGCCTTTCCTGAGCGGGCTTGGCACGACCCTAGACTGTCCCCCCCCCCCCCCCCCCCCCCCCCCCCGCCTCGTAGCGACCAGGCGGGCCCGGTGTGACATCGCGCGTCCTCCACGGTCCGAAACATCGGACGGGGGGCCGCGTGCCCGGTATTTGTCCCCTCCCCGCTCCGCCTTTCCTGAGCGGGCTAGGTGAGACTCTTGGCGGTCCCCCCCCCCCCCCCCCCCCCCCCCCCCCCGCACCGGTTCTCCCGGGCGGGCCAGGGGTGACCAGGCCACTTCCTCGGTATTCCGATCGCGGTTTGTCGCTCACGTCGGCTGCCGCGTGCGGATCCCGACTTCGAGGTGGACCGTCGCTTTGCCACGGTCCCTCCGTCGCCGCGGCGCCCCTCTTTGCGTGCGTCGCGGGCGGCTGCGTCTACCTCGCGCGCGGCGGTGCGGCGCTCTCGTAGCCGCTCGCCCCTTTCGTCTTTGCCGCGAGAAGATCAGTTTTGGAACCGGACGTCCTCAGCCTTCATCCGACGGACTCGGCCTCGGCGATCTTCTTGCAGGACTCGGCGGCTGGTTCTCCTTCCCGCCTTTTCCGCTGTCTCGTCGGCCTCCGCCTCGTCAGACGTTGCCGGCCCTTCGCTCGGATCACAGACGGTCCACGCTCGGCGTGAGGCTTCAAGGCTTATCGCCAAGTCCCTACCGCCCGACGTCTGTCCGCCTTTGCCTCCTCCGAAGAGACAGGCTTCGGCCATGGTCGACGCGCAGAGGCAAGTCCAGCGCCGCAAGTCCCTCCCGCAGCCAGCCGGCTTCCGGGACCTCACCGATGTTTCTCCGCCCAGCTGCGTAACGACGCTTTCGGCGACACGGGATACTTTACCGCCGCTCGATCGCCGGTGGGAATCAACTTAAGCTTCCGCCAGGCCTGGTACGCTGGACACTCCCAAGCCTTCGCCATACCTACTACAGGCGGGCGGCCGCAGGCTCGTCCAGAACTCGTGGCCTCGGCCTCTCGACAGGATCGCCTCCTTAGCGCGGAACTCGCTGGCGTGCTCGGGTTTTGGAACTGGCTACCCAGGCAGCCCTGCAGTGCCTACAGGATACGTGGGACCTGGAGGCTCAGTCCCCGCTTCGTGACGTGCAGTCCATCCTGATAGCGGCCAACCGGTCCGCCTACCATTCTTTCGCCACCCCCAGGGCAGCAGCTGCCAATTGCGACCTCTGGAGGAGGGATACCCTTTTGCGCCTCGGCTCGGACCTTCCCTTGTCAGTGAAGACCCAGCTCCGTCAAGCCCCCTTAGGTGGTCCTCAGCTGTTCGGCGACACTTGGCACACCGTTAGGGAATCTTCCAAGGACTTGTGGCCCAAGCCTGCATCTAACTCAGCCTCGACCCGCTTTCGCGCCCCCCGCCCGGCCGGGGGTCGTGCCCGGCGGTCTTTCAGGCCCTCCGTTCCTACAGTCGGATCTTCACGAGGTCGGGCCCGTCCATTCCAGGCTACTCTGGCCGGCCCCGCCCCTCGCCCTGCTTGGCCCCGCGGTGCCCGTAGATCGGGCCGCGGTCGGGCTCGTTGCCTCGCCCCCGCCCTCAGTTCTCGGGTCTCCCGTCGGCGGGCGGCTGTCGCTCTTCAGCGATCTTGGAGATCGCTGTTCCCGGACGACCCCTGGATTCTTTCCACCTTTACCGCAGACCTGCAACTTTCGTTCCTGTCGCCTCCGCCTCTTCGCAGATCACCCATGTGGACCCAGGAACCGCTCGACGGCACACAGGCGGACGCTCTGTGCGGGGAAGTGGCGACCCTCCTCACCAAAGCGGCGACAGAGGTGGTTTCGCGGCAGGACTCTCCGGCGTTCTACAGCCGACTCTTCTAGTTCCCAAACCAGGCGGCAAGTGGCGACTTATCAGCGCTAAACAAGTTCTTTGGCCCCTCGCTTCAGGATAGAGACGGCCAGGACTCTCCGTGCGGCCCTCCGGCCGATGGACTTTGCGATCAGCCTCGATCTGTCGGACGCCTATCTGCACGTCCCGATTCTTACGTCGTTTCGCCAGTACCTTCGGTTTGACTTGGGGGGATCGTCTACCAGTTCTGCGCCCTTCCTTTCGGCCTCGACATCAGTCCGTGGGGGGTTACAAGACTGCTCGACGCCGTGATAGCCTACTTCCGTCAGCGCTCCTTGAGCCCGGCCTCCACTTACTTGGACGACCTTCTACTGCGCAACTTGGTTTCCGCAGCCCTCCAGACGGACAGGGATGCCCTGCTTTCCCTTCTGCGTCGTCTAGGTTTCCTACTCATTTTGGGGAAATCCGATCTTCTCCCTCTCGACGGTTTCTACATCGGGGGATGGAATTCCTGACCGACCTCAACCTTGTCCGCCTGCCTCTGGCCAGGCGACAGAAGATCGTCGACTTAGCGACTTCGATGGGGATGGGATCCTCCTTCACCGCCAGGGTCTGGCTTCAACTCCTGGGCCTCCTCAGTGCGGCTGCGGACCTGCTTCCCTTGGGCAGACTTATGCTCGGCCTCTCCAGCTACATCTCCTTCTTCACTGGCGACCCTCGGGCGCTCTGTTGGATCTAGTACGTCACGCCTCTGGCTCGTCCTCACCTCGAGAGGTGGGCGGACCTCGCTTGGCTGGCTTCGGGGGTGGCCCTACACTCCCCGCCGCCTCGGTGGTCTCTCTGTACAGATGCGAGCCAGGCCGGCTGGGGCGCGCACCTGTTACCGGATTCTCTCGGCCTCGGGCTTTGGCTTCGGGAGCTGTTAGGGAATCACATCAACTGGCTGGAGCTGAAGGCAGTTGGGTTGGCATTCGACGTTTGGCAGGAGACCTTGGCCAATCAGGAAGTTCTCGTGCTCTCCGACAACTCGACGGTGGTGGCTTACATACAGAATCAGGGGCGCGCTCACTCGCCCTCCCTTGCTTCTTCGGTACCACCTTCTCCTCTGGTGCAGGGATCGAGGCTTTGCCCTACGAGCCCGCCACATCCCTGGCCACCTCAACGTGATTGCGGACGCCCTGTCTCGTCGCGGACAGTTGCTCCACACGGAGCGGTCCCTACGCCCGGATATTTTTCGCCTGCTCTGCTCTCACTGGGAAACACCGCTAGTGGATCTGTTTGCCACCAGATGAAACAGCCAGCTCCCGGTCTACGTCTCGCCAGTCCCGGATCCACTCGCTTGGGCCGTGGACGCGCTCCCCATTCCTTGGGTCGGCCTGATTGCTTACGCCTACCCCCCATCAGTCCTCGTTCCGCAGGTACTGCGGAAGCTTCTGGGATGCTCGGCGGTCCTCCTGCTGGTGGTCCCCTTCAACTGGACCAAGAGCTGGACCACGGACCTCCTCGCGCTTGCGACGGACCCTCCTCTGGAGCTTCCTACCCCTCCCACGATGCTCAAGCAGCCCCGTCAGCGGCTTTTCCATCCGTGCCCCGAACGCCTCCGCCTACACGCTTGGAGGTTGTCCGGCACGCCCTCGCCGCTAGAGGTTCTCGGATGCTGCAGTGGCGGCAATTGCAGCAGCCCGCTGACTCTCTACAAGGAAGGTGTACGAAGGCAAGTCTTTCAGACCTGGTGCACCTCCCATGGGCTCCCTCCCACTAACCTAGCCTCCCACCAACTGGCGGAGTTCTTCCTGTGGCTCTTCGACGACCGGGGCTTAGCCCCGGTCGCCATCAAGGGCTACCGCGCTATGATCGCGGACACCTACCGTCACCTGTGTCTTCCGGACCCAGGCGCCTGCAAGGATCTGTCGAATTTCTGGCTCACTTTGAACTCCGACGTCCGGTTCACGTTCCCTAGTACCCCGGTGGGATCTTGCCTGGGTACTGACGTGGTTGAATACGGACCGGTTTGAGCCCCTCCCCTTGGCTCGGTTCTCAGACTTGACCCGGAAAACCTGTTTCCTTCTGGCTCTCGTTACAGCGTCCCGAGTCAGCGAGCTTCACGCGCTCTCGATGCGCCCAGCCTGTTTGCAGTTTCGTTCCGACGGCTCTGCGCAGCGGCTTTCCGATCCGTCCTTCCTGGCCAAGAACCGCCGCCCGCGGCGGCTCCTCAGGTGCTAACGATACGGCCCCTCCGTGGAGCGGACCTCTCCCCTGGATCGCGGCAACAGGACCCAGTGCGGGCGCTAATGATTTACCTGCGCCGCTCTCAGCCTCAGCGCCGGGGGCGCTCGCGCCTCTTCTTACCTTGTCCGCGGGCAGACGCCACATCTCGGCCCAGATCGTGTCATCCTGGCTGCGGTGGGTGATTAGGTCAGCCTACCTAGACCTCTCCCCACGCGGCGCTGAGCCTTTACAAATCCGGGCGCATGAAGTGAGAGCAGTAGCCGCCAGTCTAGCCCTGGACCGCAACTGCTCGGTCAAAGATATGGTGGCAGCGGGTGGCTGGCGCTCAGACTCCACTTTCGCACGCTTCTACCTTAAGAGACCTATCCGGCCGACGTGACTCCCTGGCACGGGTGGGCGACATCTCCGCGGCCCAGCACTCCCTCCGAGCGCTGCTGGCGTCTTAGGCACATCATAGCTGAAATCGTCGGGAGTTCTCTCTCGATGGGGCCGGCGGAGTGGTTGGGTTATGGTTAGATACGGCACCCTCCGCCTGTTCGCCATTCTCCCAGATAGTAATGCCATCGGTAATGTATTTTGAAAAAAACAAATGAATTTTTTTTCTAAAATGTATTTTTTTGAAAAATACTTACCGATGGCATTACTCGGATGGCCCTCCCGCCTGCCCCGCTTGCCTCTTGTGGCTATGTGTGAAACTGACGAGGTCGCCCTGTGCTCGCCGGGATAGGGTAGTAAGGGGAGGCCACCCGGGGTCATAGTGCTTGGATCCCCGGTGTCTCCTCCCCAGTTGTGTGCTACACACAATTTTTGCTGAAATCTATAGGCAATAGAGTGTATTCCCAGATAGTAATGCCATCGGTAAGTATTTTTCAAAAAAATACATTTTAGAAAAAAAAATCATTTTTCGCAAATACTGTTTTCAACTTCAAGCCCAAACTTGGTACATAGATACCTGGTTGTAAGACATTTCTGTGCATGACCCCTCAAAAAGGTCAACTCAAGGGTCCTTAGAGGTCAGCGAGTGTGTGAAAAAATGCGGCTGAGGGATAGGGGTGGGGGGGGGGGGCGGCTAATTTTATTTTGCATAATCATTTTTTGAAAGGTCAAGGTCTGAAGGTCAGACTAATTACAGTTGTATCTGGATCTGTCCTAAACGTGAACCATAAGGGCTTTTTCATTCTTGTTTTATCTATGGATGCATCTGACATTCATTTTCTGTTCTGTATGAAAATGGCAATCTAGTAGTTGTACATCATAGTACTGTAATTACCCTAAATATTTAACCACTTTATACATGCAATTTTTTTTCAAAATACATTACCGATGGCATTACTATCTGGAATACACTCAATTGCCTATAGATTTCAGCCAAAAAGTTGTGTAACCCACACAACTGGGGAGGAGACACCGGGGATCCACGCACCGGGGCCCCGGGTGGCCTCCCCTTACTACCCTATCCCGGCATTCGTAGGGCGACCCCGCCAGTTTCACTCATAGCTCGACCGTGGACGGTCGAGTTTTTGTCTTACTCCGTTCGGAAACTTCTTTCTACCAGAGTTTGATAGTTTTTTGGCCTTCGTTTTGAGGGTTTTTCATAGACTTGGACTCTCTACTTCGTTGACTTCTCTCCTACTCGTAGTTTGTAAGGGACTACTGTGTTTGAACTGAGCCCCGTCCGGTTCGGACCGGCTTTGACTTTCAGTGAGCTTCGCCAGTGACCTTGTGGTTGGCTTCCGCACGTGACTTTGTGAACTTGGTAGGAGTGCGACTTCACTTTTAGCCTTCATACGGGTTTTTCAGTGACGCTATGGCTACTCCTGTGTTGAAGTCTTGCCGTATTTGCGGGGACTTTCAGTGGCCCTCCGACGCCCACGACGCCTGCTAGCCGTGCTCGGGCTGTTCATCGGACAGGACTTGTGACGTGTGTGACGAGTGGATGGAAGACCGGTGGTCGCAGATGTGGGACTTCTACAATGCGACCGGCCCTCCTGGCCGCTTCAGTCTCCCCGGAATCCTCCACAGGTTGTCGTCACTACGTCGGCTCCTCGGGCATCGCTCCGCTCCGTTGTTCGGGCTGTCCGGCCCTCAGGTAAGTCCCCTTCTTGCACTATTACCTCACAGGTTCGCCCTCCCCACTCTGAGTCCCACTCCCCCCCCCCCCCCCCCCCCCCCCCGTTCCGACCAGGCGGGCACGGTGTGACATCACAGCGCATCCCCCTCGCTCCGAGACCTTGGAGCGGGGGCCGTATACACGGTTTTTTTTTTCCCCTCCCCGCTCCGCCTTTCCTGAGCGGGCTAGGCGTGGCTCGTTATGGTCCCCCCCCCCCCGCCCCGTTCTGACCAGGCGGGCCCGGTGTGACCAGACCGCTACGTCGCTAGACCGGTTTCGTTCGGAGAGTGGTCTCCGTCACCAGCGTGCAGTATCTAGCTTCACTGCTGACCGTCCTTCCTTCGCGGTCCCTCTGTCCCCGCGACGCTCCGCCCAGCGGGTGTCACTGGCGGCCCCGTCTATCTCTCTCGCGGCAGTGCGGCTCTCTCGGAGCCGGTCGCCCCTTTCGGCGCATTCATGAGGGGGACGGTCTAGTTCTTCGGAACCGGATGTCCTCAGCCTTCATGCTACGGATTCGGCTTCGGCTATCTTCCTGCGGGATTCGGCGGTGGGATTCCCTTCCCGCCTGTCAGCGTTCTCGTCAGCCTCCTCCTCCTTGGACATCGTCGGCCCTTCGCTCGGATCGCAGACTATCAGCGCCTTGGATGAGGCCTCCCGGCTTATTGCTAAGTTTCTCCCGCCCGACTTCTGTCCTCCTTCACCCCCGATGAAGAGTCAGGCTTCCGCTATGGTCGACGCACAAAGGCACGTCAAGCACCTCAAGTCCCTTCCTCAACCTGCCGGCTTCCGGGACCTCACAGTTGCGTTCTCCGACCAGTTACGACAAGACAACTTCGGCGACATGGGATTCTTCTCCGATTCATGGTGGCCTGCAGGGATTAACTTTAGCTTCCGCCAGGCCTGGTACGCGGGACATTCTCAAGCCTTCGCCGTCCCTCTCCCAGTGGTGGATACGGCAGCCCTAGTCCAGGCGGGCGGTCGCAGAATTGTCTTGAAAGCTTGGCCTCGTCCGCTCGACAGGATCACTTCCTTAGTGCGAAATTCACTGGCGTGCTCAGGGTTCCTGGAGTTGGCTGCCCAGGCGGCTTTGCAGTGCCTGGAGGGAACTTGGGATCTGGAGGTGCCGTCCCCTCTCCGCGATGTGCAGTCCATCCTGATAGCAGCCAACTGGGCCGCCTACCACTCCTCCACCAACGCCATGGCGGCGGCCGCTAATTGTGATCTTTGGCAACGGGATACCCTTCTGCATCTCTGCGCGGATCTCCCGAAGTCAGTGAAGACCCAGCTTCGACAGGCCCCCCTAGGTGGATCTCAGCTTTTCGGGGACACGTGGCAGTCAGTTAAGGACTCGTCCAAGGACCTTTGGCCCAGACCTGTCTCCACTCCTGCAGCGACTCGCTTTCGCGGCCCCCGCCCGGCCGGGGGTCGTGCCCGGCGGTCTTCTAGACCCTCCTTGCTTCCAGTCAGTTCGGCCAGAGGTAGGGCTCGCCCTCCTCAGGCCCCTCAGCCCTTTCTCGCCCCACTTGGTCCCGTGGCGCCCATAGGTCCGGGCGCGGCCGGGCCCGCTGACTTGCCCCCTCTCTCGCCCCCGTCGGCAGTTCCCGGGTCTCCAGTCGGCGGGCGGTTGTCTCTTTACAGCGACCATTGGAGGTCGCTGTTCCCAGACGACCCCTGGATCCTTTCCACGATTTCTACAGGCCTCCAGCTTTCTTTCCGGTCCCCTCCACCTCTTCGCAGGTCCTCCTTGTGGACCCAGTCTCCACTCGACTCCTTTCAGGCGGACGCTCTGCGCAGAGAAGTTTCGGCTCTCCTCGACAAAGCAGCGACGGAGGTGGTATCGCATCAGGACTCACCAGCATTTTACAGCCGCCTCTTTCTCGTTCCCAAACCAGGAGGCAAGTGGCGCCCAGTCATCGACATGTCGGCGCTAAACAAGTTCATTTCGGCCCCTCGGTTCCGCATGGAGACAGCCAGGATCCTCCGAGCGGCCGTCCGACCGATGGACTTCGCGATCAGCCTCGATCTGTCCGACGCCTATCTTCACGTCCCGATTCATCCCGTCGTCTTGCAAGTACCTGCGGTTTGCCTTTGGGGGAGTCGTTTACCAGTTCTGCGCCCTTCCCTTCGGCCTCAACATCAGTCCGTGGGTTTTTACGAGGATCCTCGACGCGGTGATGGCCTACTTCCGCCAACGATCCCTGAGCCCGGCCTCCAATTATTTGGACGACCTACTACTGCGAAATCTGATAGCCTCGGTGCTCCAAGAGGACAGAGACACCTTGCTTTCCCTCCTGCGTCGTCTCGGGTTTCTTCTCAATCTGGGCAAATCGGATCTTACCCCCTCTCAGCGTTTTCTACATCTGGGGATGGAATTCCTGACCGATCTCAATCTAGTCCGCCTGCCTCTGGCCCGGCGGCAGAAGATCGTCGATCTAGTGCTTTCGATGGAGGTAGGGTCTGGCTTCAACTTCTGGGCCTACTCAGTGCGGCTGCGGACTTGCTTCCCTTGGGCAGGCTTTATGCCCGCCCGTTGCAGCTACATCTCCTACTACACTGGCGCCCTTCGTCGGGTTCCCTTGCGGATCTTGTACCAGTTACCCCTCTGGCTCGTCCACACCTCCAGAGGTGGGCGGACATCGGTTGGCTGGCTACGGGTGTGCCTCTTCACTCACCTCCGCCCCGGTGGTCTCTCTGCACCGACGCGAGTCAGGCCGGCTGGGGCGCGCATCTGTTACCGGACTTTGTCTCGGCCTCGGGCCTTTGGCCGCGGGGTTTGGAGGACAAACACATCAGCTGGCTGGAGCTGAAAGCAGTTGGCTGGCCCTCAGTTTCTGGCAGGAGACCTTGACCAACCAGGACGTTCTCGCTCTCTCGGACAACTCGACGGTGGTGGCTTACATACAGAACCATGGGGGCACTCACTCGCCCTCCCTGTGCATTCTCCTTTACCATCTCCTCCTCTGGTGCAGGGACCGGGGCATTACTCTACGGGCTCGCCACATTCCCGGCCACCTGAACGTGATCGCGGATGCCCTGTCCCGCTGCGGACAGCTGCTCCACACGGAGTGGTCCCTACGCCCGGACATCTTTCGCCTGATCTGCTCCCGGTGGGAAACTCCTTTAGTGGACTTGTTTGCCACCAGATGGAACAAACAGCTCCCGGTCTACGTCTCACCAGTCCCGGACCCGCTTGCCTGGGCGGTAGACGTGCTTTCCATCCCCTGGGACGGTTTGATCGCTTACGCCTACCCCCCGTCAGTCCTCGTTCCAAAGGTTCTGCAGAAGCTTCTGGGTTGCTCCGCAGTCCTCCTTCTGGTGGCCCCCTTCAACTGGACCAAGAGCTTGTCCACGGACCTACTCGAGCTAGCGACGGACCCGCTGCTGGAGCTTCCCACACCTCCCATGATGCTCAAGCAGCCCCGCCAGCAGCTTTTCCATCCGTGCCCGGAGCGCCTCCTCCTTCACGCCTGGAGGTTGTCCGGCAAGCCCTCGCTGCTAGAGGTTTCTCGGATGCGGCGGTGGCGGCTATTGCAACAGCCCGCAGACGGTCTACGCGGCTGGTATATGAGAGCAAGTGGAGGGTCCTTCAGGCCTGGTGCGCCTCCAGAAGTCTCCCTCCCACACATCAACCCACCCCGGAGCTGGCGGAGTTCTTCCTGTGGCTTTTTGACGAACAAGGCTTAGCTCCCTTTACCATCAAAAGTTATCGCTCCATGATCGCGGACACTTACCGCCACCTGGGCCGGCCAGACCCAGGCGCTTGCAAGGATCTGACGGACTTGCTGGCACATTTTGAGCTCCGATGACCAGTTTCTCGGTCCCTAGTGCCTCGGTGGGATCTCGCCTGGGTACTAACGTGGCTGAACACGGACCACTTTGAACCTCTGCATTTGGCTAGTTTCTCAGATTTGACCAGGAAGGCATGTTTTCTGCTGGCTCTCGCCACGGCGTCCCGAGTGAGCGAGCTTCACGCTCTCTCGGTACTTCCCTCCTGTTTGCAGTTTCGCTCGGACGGTTCTGCACAGCTTCTCACCGACCCATCCTTTTTGGTCAAGAACCGCCGCCCTGCGGCGGCCCCTCAGATGCTGACTGTAAGGCCTCTAAGTGGAATGGACATGGCCCCTGAGTCGCGTCAACAGGACCCGGTGCGGGCGCTTAGGATTTACCTGCGTCGCTCTCGCCTCTTCCTCCCACTGTCCACAGGCAGGCCAGATATTTCGGCCCAGACAGTGTCGTCCAGGCTGCGGTGGGTGATTAAGTCGGCCTACCAGAACCTCTCCCCGGACGGCGATAGGCTTCTTCACATCCGGGCGCATGAAGTAAGAGCAGTGGCCACCAGTCTTGCCCGGGACCACAACTGCTTGGTCAAAGATATTGTTACGTCGGTCGGCTGGTGAGCTGACTCCACATTCGCCCGCTTTTTTCTCAGAGACCTATCCGGCCAACGTGACTCCCTGACACGGGTGGGCGACATTTCCGCGGCCCAGCACTCCCTCCGCGCACCCCTGGCGTCTTAGGTACGTCATAGCTGAAATCGTCGGGAGTGCTCTCTCTCTCTCTCTCTCTCTCTCTCTCTCTCTCTCTGGGCCAACGGGTGGTTGGGTTTGCGGTTATAGGAACGGCACCCTCCGCCTGTTCGACATTCTTCCAGATAGTAATGCCATCGGTAATGTATTTTGAAAAAACAAATGAATTTTTTTTCTAAAATGTATTTTTTTGAAAAATACTTACCGATGGCATTACTCAGACTGCCCTCCCGCCTGCCCTGCTTGCCTCTTTTTGCTATGTGTGAAACTGGCGGGGTCACCCTACGAATGCCGGGATAGGGTAGTAAGGGGAGGCCACCCGGGGCCCCGGTGCGTGGATCCCCGGTGTCTCCTCCCCAGTTGTGTGGGTTACACAACTTTTTGGCTGAAATCTATAGGCAATTGAGTGTATTCCAGATAGTAATGCCATCAGTAAGTATTTTTCAAAAAAATACATTTTAGAAAAAAATTCATATTTTCAGATTTTTCAGCTCTGGTTGAATATTTAGGAATTTTTGGCTCACGTGCGAAGCAAAAGTGAGTATGTTTTGGGCCAGTGGTTGGTCGTCCATCATCCGTGGTAAACTTTAACATTGGCATTTTCTCGGAGACTATTCAAGCCACATTCTTCAAACTTTGCCCAGGGATACTTTGTGGTAAAACCTTTCTAAACATACCAATTTGAGTGACCTATCACAAAGGTAAAGGTCACAGGGGATCAGGAAATAGGTGAAAAAGAAGCTATATTTGACATAATTTATTTTTTTTCTCAAATACTTTTCACTACTTCAAACCCAAACTTGGTACAAAGATACCTGGTGGTAAGACCTTTCTATACATACTAATTTGGATGACCCCTCAGAAAGGTCAAGGGTCACAAGTGCTCAGGAAATGGGTCCAAAATAGCCATATTTTGACAAAAGATGTTTTTTTTCTCAAATACTATTCACAACTTTAAACCCAAACTTGCTACAGAGATACCTGATGGGAAGACCATTCTATGCACACTAATTTGGTTGATCCCTCAGAAAGGTCAAGCGTCATGAGAGTGCAGGAAATAGGTCTAAAATAGCCATATTTTGACAAAAGATGTTTTTTCTTAAATACTATTCACAACTTAAAACCCAAATTTGGTACAGAGATACCTGATGGTAAGACCTATCTATGCATACTAATTTGGATGACTCCTTGGAAAGGTTAAGGGTCACAAGAGGCTGGCAAATGTGTGTAAAATGCTGATTTTTGATAAAATTGCAGGTATTCCCAAACTTTTGCAAATTTTTCAACCAAATTTGGTACAAAGATAGGTGATGATAAGACCTTCCTATGCATACTAATTTAGTTGACTCATCACAAAGGTCAGGGGTCACGGGGGGGGGGGGGGGGGGGGGGGGTTGACAGATGTGTGAAAAATGCTTACATTTTTCAGAAAACGTGGATTTGCTGCTGCATTAGCCAGCCCTTGTCACAAAGGTCACACATGTAAATTGGTCATACACGTGAGCCATAATGGCTTTGCCTTTCTTGTTAAAGAGTTGATTGCCTGCGAAGGTGGCATGGTAAAAAATTTGAGGCATTAATTTTACCTTGCATCAACCTGTCCCGTGTTTTTGCCTAGTCATTATTCATCCCAAATGGGACTACCCACAAGGGAAGTTTTCACGCAAGAACATTTTAAAATCACATCCCGATTTTAGTGGCTAAATAATTGTTTATACACCCAATGAAATGTTAAAATAAATTAGGTCCATATGTGATGATCACCTCTTGTTCTTACTGTTTTCTTGAAATATGCATAGTTCAATAGTTATCTTCAACACATAAGAGGCTATAGAATATCACATCAGGTGCCACCCAGCCCCTGTGGAAAATCAATCCAGCCGTGCCCCCCTCTTCACCGTCCACCCCCACTCCCCACCTGAGTTCTTGGCACGGAGGGTCTACAGGTGAACTGCCCATCATCTCCATCAATCACAGATTTGTTATGTGCCTCTGTAAAGTGCAGGGGCTGATAGGAGCTGTATGTCTCACTGGTCTGTGTTACACTGATGCTCGATTATCTATCGCGTACCGGTGTAGACTACCTGTTGCCGATCACTGTGAATCTGACCTAATTTTAAGATATTCATCCTGAACATTGTATAGAACTGTGCCATTCAGAATCAGGACTGCGACTTGGTTCTTAAAACACTGTTGTAATAACGCACTGTTTGCTTGGTGTATCCCCACAGATCACTCTACACACTCCCTTTGTGATGCAAAGTGCACATCATACAGTTCAGTTAACCGTGCTGTTGTGAAATGAAGTACGTAACCTTGGCTCTAAGTCTAACACAGACGGGCATCACAAGTTGGATTGGTACCAAGACATACATGTACTCTGTACACAGTCTGCTCAGACTGAGATCTGTACTGTAGCTACACAGAAAGCAATGCAGATTGTTAGCCTGATGCAAAAAGCAATGGAAACAGAAACTCATGTGGCCATGTGGGGTAACCGAACATACAAACAATTATACACGAATATATCGAGATAGAGAGAAACTGAGCCAGCAAGTCATACATTCTCATGAGCATTGGGAGCATTTAAGCATCTATGCCTCTTGCAAGATGTTAGGTGTTTTAATACAGAGGTTTTCCACATGGTGTCGGCTTAGGTAGAAACAGCTTATATGTTACCGTAAAAACGCCAAATTTGCCTTTGCTTTTTTTTCCTAATAATTTCTTCTCGTAAACTCCGTGACTTTTAAAAACTTTTCTGTAACAGATTTTTTACCAGATGGTGGTCGAATATTTAGGGCACGATTTTGTAGTGCTGGTCGAATATTTGCAAGTTTTTATTTTGCTGAAAAATTGCCAAAAACAGCTTGTGGTCGAATATTTAGGGTGGTCAAATATTTAGGGTAATTACGGTACGTCATAGTTATTAGAAATAGCAACACAGTTGTTTCTTGTTCCAGGTGATTGATTCATCAGATGTGCTGATTGAAACTCTGGATGCACGTGACCCGTTAGGAACCAGGTGTTACCAGGTGGAGAAATACCTCAAGCGTGAAAAGCCGCACAAGCACCTCATCTTTGTCCTCAACAAGGTTGACCTCGTCCCAGTTTGGGTCACGGTCAGTTGGCTGGCTTTGTTCTTATCTTATATTCTTTATTCCATTTACTCTTTCACGAACAACGGAAATTGGTGAAGGGTGATGTGCAAGGGGTATTGTGGATTTGTGTGCAGGCGCCAGTGGCCATGAATGCGCTTAGTCCTCTCAAAATGAGGTTTATCACTAATATCAGGCTGCCTGAGACCTACCTGTGAATAGGGGGAGGGGGGGGGTGGGGGTGTCAGTTGCATGAGCGAGCTTAGTCCTGTGCCAGCCACTAAGCAAGGTGCTCCGCTATTGCGGAGCACCTTGCTTAGTGGCTGGCACAGGACTAAGCTCACTCATGCAACTGAGGCCAGGTCTGTGACTTATGACCCCACATCTCTAGGCTGTATTGGAAATCACAAACCAGTACTCGTTTAGTTTTCATCTTTTTCATCTGTTGTCTGCAGGGTTGGTTGACACATTGAAGAATGACCACTTGTGTGGCACATGTGTCCTTTTAAAACCCAGTTGCTGTGAGATTGTCTTCATCAGTTGCATAGTGTTATCCCTTTGCGAGGCCCCTGGGCACACATCTGGTCTCTGAGATCATTTATTAACACCCAAAGGCCACAACCACCTTAGCAAGATGATACAAATTGTCTCAGCAAGAGGCATAGATCATGAGGATTTATGTTTCTTGAAGTTGGATCATGTTCATGATTTCTCAGCAGCAAACGGGTTAAATTCCTTCCTGAAACTATCATAGTTAATCCTTCTCTCTAACTGATCTTCATAGGACAACTCCCAAGTGTGCAAATTTCGGCCACAAGGCAAAGGATGTTGATTCCATCTCTTTTCTTGTGCAGCAAAAGTGGGTGGCCATTCTGTCAGCGGAACACCCCACCATGGCATTTCACTCCAGCCTGACCAATCCATTCGGCAAAGGAGCTCTCATCAATCTGCTGCGGCAGTTTGGAAAGGTGAGTGGGTCACCTATTACTTATGAATGTCGTTGGCTAGCATTGGTTTTGTCAGCACCCCCATTGTGGGTAAGAGTTCTCCTTGCTCCTAATCATCAATATTATTGTCATGGGTGACAGTCTTCAGTCTTGGAGACTGGCCAACTTTTTACAATTGTTAAATTTCCATTAATGTCAGCTTTTGGTTTGAGACAAAACGGCCTGTCAGCCAGACTGTTCCATCTGCAAGAGGCATAGATTCTCATGAGCCCTTGCAGATGCAGGGGTTCATGAGAATCTATTTGTTTTCTCAAAACACATTACCGATGGTATTACACTTAGGAATGGCTCTTAGCTGGCCTAATTTTAGCCAAATTTTGGTTGTGTCCGTATAAGGGGGTGTTGGCAGGAGTGGGGCGCCATAGACTATGCCAAACCCGAATAGCCTCCCCTTACTCACATCCGGTACAAGATTACCCAGCATACCCCAGTTTTAGTTCTTAGCTGGCAGAAGTAGGTTGTGTCTGTTCGAGCTCCGCTTTGGTTCTTGGCCGGTCGTTTCGACCTTGACTGTTAGTTCGTTGGGACTTGAACTGTGGAGATGGTGGCGTGACTGGGGGTAGTAGTGCTCACGCTGTGCCGCCTCGTCGACCTGTGTGTTCTACGGGCCTACGGCTTGTACCATGGAGACTGTGACTGGCGGCTTCCGGACGCTGCTTCGGCCTGCGCTCCGAACCGGTCGGGCTGTGTGGCGTGCTGTTACGATATGGTGATACGTGGGTTTGCTCCTTTTTTCCGCCATGGCCAGGTAAGATCTCGGTGAATGCCCTCGACCGGCGCCCTTGGGTGGGAAGGAGCGCCGAGCGTCGGCACGCGCTGTACACTCGTTTGATTCGACTACATATTCAATTATGTCCGATTCGCCAGCGCGCGCGCGCGTTGTTATTGCGTGACCTTAGAGGCCACGCTCGCTCTTTCATCTTGTACCCTCTTGTTGCAGTAACTAGGTTCGGATCTGCACGATGTGTGGCGACTTTCAGGGCCCCTCGGACGAGCATGCGGAGGGCCTTCCCTGAGCAGGAGGCGAGTCGACCCGCACTGGTGAGGTGTCCGCCTCATGACTGGAAGAGAGATGGTTAACGCTGGGGGGGCTTACCTCCGTTTGCGTCCTACTCAGAGGTCGGCCGACAGTGATGTCCAAGCTAACAAGGAGGGACCCACGTCAGGAACAGGGACTTCGTTGTCCCGCACAGAGATAGGGACTTCGTTGTCCCGCAGAGAACGTTCGACGTCTCAAGTCAGAAACAGGGACTTCGCTGTCCCGCACAGAGATAGGGACTTTGTTGTCCCGCAGAGAACGTACGACGCCTCAAGTCAGAAACAGGGACTTCGTTGACCCGCACAGAGATAGGGACTTCGTTGTCCCGCAGAGAGCGTACGACGCCTCAAGGCAGGAACAGGGACTTCGTGGTCACGCACAGAGATAGGGACTTCGTTGTCCCGCAAAGAGCGTACGACGCCTCAAGTCAGGAACAGGGGCTTCGTTGTCCCGCACAGAGATAGGGACTTCGTTGTCCCGCAGAGAGCGTACGACGCCTATCCGAGATCGCCGGGCATTGATGTCCGAGTTTACAAGGTGCGACCCAAGTCAGCAGCAGGGACTTCGTTGTCCCGCAGAGAGCGTACGACGCCTATCAGAGACCGCCGGGCATTGATGTCCGAGATGAACAAGGTGGGTCCCAAGTCAGAGGCAGGGACTTCGTTGTCCCGCAGAGAGCGTACGTTGCCTATCAGAGATCGCCGGACACTGATATCAGAGTGTAACAAGGCGAAACCCAAGTCCGAAGCAGGGACTTCGTGGTCCCACAGAGAGCGTACCACGCCTATCAGATCGCCGGGCAGTGACACCTGGCAGGGACAAGCTGGGACCCAAGTCAGAGCAGTGGCTTTGTTTCCCCACAGAGAGCGTACCACGCCTATCAGATCGCCGGGCAGAGACGCCTGACAGCCACAAGGTCGGACCCAGGGCACAAGCAGTGGCCTTGCTGTCCCACAGAGAGCGTGCGACGCCTATCGGAGATCGTGGCCACGGAAGCAGTGGCTTGGTTGCCACTTCCCTCATACGAAAGTAATAAGTCGTGGCTGATTCTCTGTTTGTCTATTGACAAGGGGTATTTACCTAAATATTACTAAATTGCGTTGCTACCTTAGTGGCTTGGTTGCCCAGACCTGTTTACCATACACATTCGGCGTATTGAAGTACACTATTTGCTTGGGGTACACATACATGTGCACGTTATACACAAATACACATTTTGGAGAAACTGACAACTCACTGGCTTGTGAATAATACACATGTGAGTCCAAAGTACACTTTTAGTCAGTTGAAAGTACACTGACTGCACCCAGGGGGTAACCAGGTCGGCAAGTTGTCACTCAGAGAGCGGTCGGCGTCTTTCAGAGCTCGCCTGTTGGAGACGCCCAAGAGTAACAAAGGGGACCCCAATCAGAAGCAGTGCCTTGCTGTCCCACAGAGAGAGTATGTCGTCTGTCAGAGATCGCCGGACAGAGACGCCCAAGTGTTTTAAGGTGGGACCCAAGGTGGTCCCGGACCTGTAAAGCACAAGATACCTTGTTCTGGGCTCTGGTCAGCAGGAGAGGTAGCTGACAACCTCTACTTGCATGGCTAAACCAATGATTCTTCCACCGGCCCGGGACCCGGCCTCAAGAGTGACCCGCTCCACTGTCCTTCCGCAGGCCAGAGTGGACAAACAGCAGGTGGACAGAGCATCAAGGTGGGGCCCATGTCAACGGCAGTGACCTAGGCGCCCCGGCCCAGTAAGCTTGTAGTCACTGACTGCGGAGGGCTGGCGTCGGCTACCGTACCTACGATGCTTCCAGTCCCGGGCCAGACAAGTCATAAACGGACATGCAGAAGCGACTGCTCGGCTTCTCAGGCGCTGGACAGTGTCTAGTGTCTGTGAGAGCATGTGGGCACGGTAGCAAACACGTATGAGTATGTACGTTTATCGTGGTGCGCGACACAGGGGTTAAAAGGTTGCTTTCCCAGCGGCTCAGCGGTTCGCCAGGCCGCTGGGGCGCGACACCTCTTATCCTTCCAAGGTTAGGTTCCTGGAACCTCTAATCCGATTTCTTTGCTTTGGGCAATAGAGATGAGAAAACAGAGGGGTATTCTGTCTCCCATATTTTAATCTAATTCAATAACTTGATTATCCCTTAAGGGCTATTACAATCAAATTGTGCTCATGCATTAAGCATTGATTAATTTAATTTTTCTTATTATTAGGTTGGGCGCCCTCGCCCGGGCTGCTCACCAGTTTTTTATGGCTTGTGGCGACCGCAAGGGCTACAGGACCACTGCACTTCGCACTGCAGGATCCCGGCTCGGTGATGTTGGGCCACGCCTCGCGCCGACCATGCAGACGAGAGCCGCTCTAGATGCAGTGCAGAAGAGACGATCTCACGATGGGATCCGGGTTCCGGCGTTCGCTCATGATCTTCAGTTCCCCTTCGGAAGCAGGGACTCGCCTCACAGAAGCCAGGGGTACGAGAGGAACAGGAGACGCCGTCCCAGTTCCATGGCTTGCTACGCAAGGGAAAGACGGGCTCTCCGAGTTTTCGCCACCGTTCGGGGGAGCGGCCCCCTGAGACTACGTTGTTCCTTCCAAGTGCGGGGTCCGCCTTCGTTGGATCGCCGCCGGCCGGAGTTTCCCGGACTTCGGAGGGGTTGGACATCCCTTCGCCTGCGGGCGGAACATACGGTTCCCGCTGGACGCCAGAGGACGTCATTCGCCGTGGCTGGACGAGGTTAGCTTCTCTACGTCGCTACGCTCGCAGTTCCGAGAGGTCTTGCGTTCGCCGGCTACTGCGAAGGTTTACAGGAGAGTCTACTCGGGCCGGGGACTATGCAGGTCCCCTCATCGCGTCCAAGCATTCAAGTCCCTGCCCCTTCTGGTCGTCTTCTGTCTCCGCTTCAGGGCGCCGGGGGAGGCGCTGGTGGCTTCAGCTGGATCCTACTTTCTTCCGCTGCCAACGGTTGCTGCGTCCGTCCTGATCGATTACGCGCGGCTGAGTGGAGAGTCGGCCACGCAGGGCACCGCGCAGTGGAGAACTTCTTGGCCCCCTGGGCAGACCGACAAGGAGGCTTTCAAGGCCTGTCACGCAGCTGATTCACGCTGCGGGCGCCGCCGGATGTAGCAGCCTTCTTAAAACACTGTGGACCGTCAGACAGGATTGGCAGGGACCACTCTTCCGCGGAGGCGCGGTTCGTCCGATGCACAGGATTGGGCGACTTACATCCGAGAGACGGAGGCGGCGACGGGACGCCAACGGCACACTCCTGTGAACGTCAGGGACAGCATACTCCAGGCGCGCGAGGGATAGAGGTCAGCGCGGGTGGAGGACTGGTCCGACAGACTTCACTGCGGACGCCGTCTTCATCGGGGGTATGCACACAGTTCAGATTAGCTCCGCCTGAGATGACTTGCGGCTAGTCGCTTCATTTCCCCGACGGGGTGCTACTCTTCGCTTGGGCCTGGCCGTAGTCAGCGGTGACCAGGCACGCTTGTCGCCTCCTTAGACGACAGCTTCGGGACCTAGCGGAAGCGTTCGCTTCCCTGGGTGGCGGCGACTTGGAGTTCCGGCAGGCTGCAGCGCCGGACCGGAGCGGATGGACTTACCCTCGGTAGCGCCTTCAGGAAGTTACCCTTTCGGCGCTGTGGATCCTGCGGCCGGGGGCGCAAGTACAGGGAGTTAGACGGGACAACTTGGCAGGAATTAGTTCCTGAGAGGTCGTTGCGCTCGGGCCTGTGGCAGTAGGGTCGACGCAGCTCTTACACTAGACGGTAGATTGGAGCACGATCTTCGTCCTTCGACTCGACACAAGTGCCTCGTCATCTCGGCAGATACCAGACAAAGACCTGAGAGCAGCGGTGCGTCTCCAGGACCTGGGACAACTCGAGTTTCGAAGTCGTAACCAGTTGGCAAGCCGGGCGGTAGGCTGGGATCATGCCCACTTCGCCGTCGACTAGAGGGCCGACGCTACGGGACAGGTACTACGTGTTTTCTTCGCCGGGATTCCGTCGAGGATGGAGTGCGTGGTCGTCCTGTTCGAGTGGGACTCCCAGTAGACGGGAGCAGGGCAGTGTAGGAGGGACTCTCAGTCCCTTCTTCAGCTCTCTTAGGACGGATGACTTACTAGGGGATCACCGTTCAACCTGACACCTCCTCTGCTTGGAGAAGGAGGGCGTAATTGGGAGAGGCTAGTGCGCTGGAGGCCTGCCGCGCGGGGAGGCGTCGCTGTGGCCAGATCTTCCAGCTCCACTGCTCGCCATCGAGATTGAATGCCGAATTATACGCTTGGTTGTCCGCCATTTTGTTGCAGGTTGGTGGATGTAGGTGCGCACCCGGAGATTGGGCAGCAAGCCCTCTTCCACAGAGGCTTCCTACGGCGGCCATGGGTGCTACCGAGACAACCCGCAGACCCTCAACCAGTCGAGTTGCGAGGGTAGATGACGAGCGCTGTGTGACGGGAATGACAACCTTCTTCCTTCCGAACTGGACGAAGCCCCAGCTGGCAGGGTGCTTCCTCGGGGTTTTTCATCTCCTAAGGACGGCCCCCCTTTCACCGTTCAGGACTATCTCACCATGATCGCCGACTCCTACAGGCGATTGCGCTCATCAGACCCGGGTAGCTGCAAAACCTCACTTTCAGAGGCTCCCTTCGCTTGGAATGCCCCGCTGTGCTGCGCAGGGACCAAGTTCTACCTTGGGGGCTTACGGGATCTCAACCTCGTCTGTTGGAACCCGGCACATGACGCGCCTGACGGATGTTTCAAGGAGGAGAGCTTCAGGGCAGTCCTTGACTCAACCTCCAGGCTCAGTACTATGCACGCTGTCCACACACCCGGGTGGCTGGCAGTGCCAGTCGACCGGTTCATGCTACAGCTACCTGACACATCTGCCTGGACGAGACGCGGCCTACATGACGGCGACAGTTGTTTCGCCCTGCGCGTGTTGGGTGCCACCCGGGAGAACAGACTTCAAACCCGGTGACAGCCTTACCTCTTCCAGGGTCAGTATCCGTACGCGCTGTCGTCACACACACACAGATGGCGGGCTGTTACGGACGGAAGGCGCCGTGCAACTACTACGGTACCAGCCTTCAGGGCCAAGTCGTGGTCGCCTTGGCTGCCCTACAGTCTATGTCTGTCTGCCCGTACGAGTGTCAGATTCCACTCAGTAGCCTAGACAATAGGAACCGGTGAGAGTCTTCCGTGTGTACCTGCGCCGGACCAAGCTGGCGCAGGGGGACGCACACACCTGTTTTCTCCCTCTGTCCACAGGTAGACGTGGTATCTCAGCCCAGACCTGCTCCTCCTGGTTCCGGGGAGTTATCCGCCCGGCCTTCCAGGACGTTGACCTGTTGATGCCACATGTTGCACATCGCGGCGCACGAGGTCAGAGCCATGGCCGCAAGTTCCGCTGCGACAGCACCGGTGCAGTCAAAGTCTTGTGGCGGCTATGAGATGGCGAGCGGAGTCCACTTTCGCCCGCTGCTACCTGAGGGACCTCTCCTCCCAGCGACAGATCCTCTCGCTGGTGGGAGACACCGCAGCAGCGCAACACTCCCTCCCGGCGCCCTAGGCGCCGCAGGTATCTTAGCTAAAATTATCGGGAGTGTGCTGCAGGAGGGCGAGTTTGTGGGCAATGTGGTTGGCAGTAGGGGCGCTATAGCGGCACCCACCTCCTCTTTGTGATTCTTCCTAAGTGTAATACCATCGGTAATGTGTTTTGAGAAAACAAATGAATTTTTCAATTAAAATGCATTTTTTTGAAAAATACTTACCGATGGTATTACTCGAAGGTCCCTCCCTCCGGCCCCGCTTGCCGCAGTTCGCTAAGAACTAAACTGGGGTATGCTGGGTAATCTTGTACCGGATGTGAGTAAGGGGAGGCTATTCGGGTTTGGCATAGTCTATGGCGCCCCACTCCTGCCAACACCCCCTTATACGGACACAACCAAAATTTGGCTAAAATTTAGGCCAGCTAAGAGCCATTCCTAAGTGTAATACCATCGGTAAGTATTTTTCAAAAAAATGCATTTTAATTGAAAAATTCATGTTTCTTGCTGGAGAGGGTCAACCACAGTTACGTAAGCAGATTGATCCATGCTTAAGTCTACAGCTGAATAGAGAACGTGTATATTCTGCCATGTATGCTCAAGTATCATTTATTTTAATACTGACTGTTCTATTGGGGCAGAGGCAGCCTGTGGACCATTTTCAACATTTCAAAATTTCACATTGTGACCCATGCATTGTATATTTTATTGTGTGCAGCTTCATTTGGACAAGAAGCAGATCAGCGTTGGCTTCATCGGCTACCCCAACGTGGGCAAAAGTTCCATCATTAACACACTCAAAGCCAAGAAAGTGTGTAACGTGGCACCCATCGCTGGAGAGACCAAGGTATCGATCTTATCGCAATAATTCTGTCTCCTTTAGCGTCCAGCGTTGTACAACCTGTTGTACAGTACAGGTGGCTGCACGCACAAGGGGATTAACCCTTTCAGCCCCAAGGTCCCATTTCTCAAATTTTGGAGGTGTTGCCTAACGACTATGTACCAGTTGCAGGAGATGGCTTGACCTTGACAAATCAAGGGTAGTGCCAGATTAGCTTGGCGCCTGAAGGCGCCAAGCTAATCTGGAACTACTCTTGAATTATCATGGTCAATCCATCTCCTGCTGTAGGGATCCGTGGCTAAAAGGGTTAATAGCCTAATATGTTCACTGCTAGTGGATGCAAAATGATGTCTTTGAACAGGGTCCGTACGGTCTGTGAACATTTGTGAAAGTTGTTAAAAAATGACAAGGCTTTTTTTTTTACTTACTTACGCATGTCACCCCTCCCAGGGTATAGGCCGTCGACGAGAGACCTCCAGCGACTCCTGTCCTGTGCTTCTCCTTCGATTTTACTCCAGGTGGTTCCCAGTCTCTTGATGTCTGCTTGGAGGTCTCGACGCCAGGTGTTTCTCGGCCTGCCTCTTTTTCTCTTTCCCTGGGGGTTCCATGACAATGCCTGCCTAGTGATACTGGAAGCTGGCTTTCTCAGACTGTGACCAATCCATCCCCATCTTCTTCGCCCAATTTCATTCTCTGCTGTTATCTACTCTGTTCACTCCCAGAGTCTAACATCTTCTGATCTTCTCTGGCCAGTGGATTTTCAAAATTCTTCTAAGGCAACTGTTTATGAAGATCTGTACTCTGTTGACTGTGGATTTTGTCAATCTCCAAGTCTCTGCTCCATATAGGAGAACTGCGTTTACGTTGGAGTTGAAAATCCAGACTTTGGTGTGTTGTGACAGCTCTCTGGAACTCCACACTTTTTTCAACTGGAGAAATGCATTTTTCTTTAAAAGGTATTTTTTCGAAAAATACTTACCGATGACATGACCTTATGGGAGATGTCTACTACTTACGCAATTCTAGCCTAAGAGCTCGTTGTGTTACCACACAACCCGGGAGGCACTCGGGGAACCCCGAGGGGGCCGAGAGTTATCTCCCGATACTTCCCATCTGGGACAGAGTACCCATAGTCCTTCAGTCAGGATACTTAGCTTACCAGCGGCAAGCGGGGCAGGTGGGAGGGTCGTCCGAGTCATGTCATCGGTAAGTATTTTTCGAAAAAATACCTTTTAAAGAAAAATGCATTTGTTTCTTCAAAAACATTACCGATGACATGACCTTATGGGAGAATGGCGAAAAGGAGGAGGGTGCCGCGCTCTAGCACACCTAAGGCCCCAAGGGCCGTCCTCCCAACTGCAAACTCCCGACCACTCTAGGTAGGTATAAGCGACGGCGCTGAAGCGCCAGGAGGGAGGAGAGCCCCCCCGGGATGTCCCCCACCAGAGCGAGTAACCTCGCTAGGCTGACAGAACTCTGCGATCGAGAGCACCTGCGCGCCAGCCCTCCAATAACCACGAAGAGGGCAGCCCAGTTCCTGGCGGCTGTATCGTTCGTGGCCCTGCACGCAGCTAATTGGACGTAATTAGGCTCTAAGCTCCCTGAGGGAGGGATCCTGGAATTCGGATCGTATGGCAGAGCATAGACAGGGAGATCGGCTGCCCTGTAGCTTCAGAGCTGCCGGGCACGGCCCGGAAGTGTGCGCGTCCGCCCGTACTGTTATGTCGTCGTAGGTATGCGTGAGGCAGGCTCAGGCTATCCTGCCTAGTCTTCTGGGGATAAGTCAACCAGCTGTGGTCAGCAGGGTCGGTGGGGGAGAGGTGACGGACGCTGACCAAGAGCACAATGCCTCGCCAACTTCCTCGTAGAGGCGTCAAGTTGGGGAAGCAGGCCATAGCGAGGCTTCGACTGCTGCCCATGCGAAGACTCCAGCGTTGAGGGTCTGTCGCAACCGCCAAGGCTCAGGGGTAGGCGCTCCAGCAAGGCGTAACAGCGACCATCGCTGCGGCATGAGGACCTAATAGAAAGCGGGAAGCAGTAGCGGGGAGTCCGTGGCGAGAGAGAGGTTCAGGATCGGTACCAGGGAAAGGGGTGACCCACAGGACGAGAGGAGGATCCTTCCCAGGCCAGGTCAGAGCGTTGGCATCACGTCCAGGAGGGCTATACCCCACGAAGGCGCGGGGAAAGCCAGAGATCCCACCTTGCGGCGGACAGGTCCACTAGGCCATCTCGCCAGCGCGCCGATCCTCCGAAGGTATCCTGGTGCCTTCGGAGTGAAGCAACTGGTTCCATCGGGGAAAAGGCTGGCTCAGACCTCCCACGAGCAGACCTCCTAGTCCGTGTCAGATCCAAGCCGTTCACGCTCTTGTCCGCGAGGTCCGGAGGCTAGGCTGGACCTCGAGAAGAACCACGGAAGTATGGGGCGTAGCTACGGCAGCCGGGCTGCGAGACGACCGACGGAGAGTAGAGCCGACCTCCGAGCAGGGGCTAGGCCCTTCCACCGCGAGCATCGCCGCAGCAGTACCACCTGCCCGAACTTCGGCGTACCCCTGTGCGCCCAATGGGGATACTTACTTACGCCCATCATCCCCCCTGGGGCGTAGGCCGCCGACAAGGTCCCTCCAGCCGTCTCTGTCCTGGGCGAGTCTCTCCAGCTGTCCCCAGGTGTGGCCCATTTCCTTGGCATCCGTCTCCAGGTCACGTCGCCAGGTGTTTTGTGGCCGACCTCTCTTCCTTTTCCCTGTGGGTTCCATCTTAGGGCTTGCTTTGTGGCGTTGGTTGCTGGCTTGCGTAGTGTGTGACCTATCCATCTCCAGCGGCGTTGTTGAAGCTCCACTTCTGCAGGCTTCTGCTTTGTCCGCTGCCACAATTCCTCGTTGCTGATTTGTCCGGCCAGCGTATCCCGAGGAGCCTTCCCAGACTGTTGTTGATGAACGTCTGCATTTCACGGTGGCCAACACTGTGGTCCTCCAGGTCTCTGCTCCCTAGAGGAGTACTGGTGTCCCAAAGGGGATGTCGAGTAGGTTAGGCACCAGTATAAGCGACAGCAAGGTCCTAGACGCCGCCTCCGGTCTGCTCCCCCAAAGTGAAGGCCAGGAACTCCGAAGAACCTGGGTCAGCCGAGTCGTCAGCACAGGGGTTCCTTCCGCGGCCAGACGACCTGCCAGGGGCCAGGAGCCGTCCACTGGAGAACGAAGAGCAGGGTAAGGTGCTCCCCGATTCCACGCAGTTTAGGGCGGTACGGACGAGAGAGGTCATCTAGTCCAAGAAGAGTCAAGAGCGGATCCACCGCCGGTAGGGACAGGCAACTCCTGAGAACCGGCCCTGCCGAGGGAAGCCAACAGCTGACCACTCCAAGGAGGGCGAAGCAAGAAGCTCCGGGAACCGAGAGAAGAAGCGCAGGGAAGTCAAAACGCCTGTCACGAAGTGCGGCAGCCGCGGCCAACTCCGAGCTGTATCCGAGAGGGCACCAGTGGAGACAGCAGCCGAAGCTCTCGCAGACCTGTTTACCCCCCCTTGTGAAGTCAGAACCCGTCCAACTGACTAAGTGTAAATTGGATCTCACGTGTAAAGGTCACAAGCTAGGGAGTAGGCAGATCTCCAAAGGTGTATATATAGTAAAACTGTGTAGAAACGTGCACATGGAAGTGTAACCCAAGCAAATATGCGTACTTTAAGCCCCAAGAGTAGGTAAACAGGTCTGTGCTAGGCGAAGTAATGACTGCGTCCTCCCCGAGGATCCACCGGAGGGGGTCGAGCATCCCGAAGTGGAGAGACTGCAGCCAGGCGCCCTAGGACGGAGCACGAAGAAGGGGAAAGGGCTGAGTGAGGGGGAGAGGAAAGGGACGAACGGCAGCCGGACGCGAAGGGGTCGACGAGCGAGATAGGACAGGATCCCTGGAGCGACGTGAAGAACGGCAACTCCTAAGCACGCCCGCAGTGGAGAGATAGCGGAGTGTAGACGTTGTGTAGGAAGAGTGACTCCAACGATGGCAAACCGTAGCGGACGAGCATCCCATTCGAGCGGAGCGGTCCCTCCTCGCGTGTATGAGTTCGAGAGAGGAGATCCGATGTTAAATGCCATGAGGATTCCAATCGTGACGTGACAGTGTACGCGAGCGAGAATGTCTCCATGGACCGAGCTCTATGGCGAGGTGGGCTCGCTGCCGGCGAGAAGACTCCGCGAAGGAGCCATCGGGTTGTCTGGGAGACGAGTGGGGATCGGCATCGGATCAAGGACGGATTGGCGCACGTCCCTCGGCACCGAGCTCCGTGCCGGTGCTGGTTTCCTGTCTGTCATCAGGTCTGTTCTTGGTGCGATCCCTCCTGGGACCGACCGCATCGATCAACCCACTCCGCGTACTGGAACGTTGCGACCGGCGTGGTGATCTCTCCACAAGATCGTCAAGGACTCGAGCGGTAAGCACGGAGACTGGAACCTCGGTCCAGCCAGCTGGTCACCAAGGACTCTGTAACCACTAGCAGCCGGCTCAGGGTGATCCCCGACGAGCAGCGCTGTCCTGGTGGAGCCCCCACCAGGGAGCGAGGGCGGTGCCAGCATACCCGCTCCGAGCGCGAAACCTGCACTACGTCGTCGGCCGCCTGGACGGCTTCCCCGCTGACCTTGAGCGGTGTGTGGGTTCCATACTGTGCGCCCAGCAGATTCCATTTGTGCCAAGACGATGCATGCGTGCGAGAATGTCTCCGTGAACCGAGCTCTATGGCGATGAGGCTCGCTGTCGGCTAGGAGACTCCGCGCAGGAGCCAGGGCTTTCTAGGAGACGAGTGGGGATCGGAATTGGATCAAGGACGGATGGCGCACGTCCCTCGGTCACGGAGCTCCGTGCCGGTGCTGGTTTTCTGTCTGTCACAAGGTCTGTTCTTGGTGCGTTCCCTCCTGGGAACGACCGCATCGATCAACCCACTCTGCACGCTAACCTGACGCGTCAGGCCTGGTGATCTCTCCATCATCTCGTCGGGACTCGATTGATCGCAGTACCGGGAACAGCAGCCGGTCTACCAGTAGGTCTGGAACCAGTCACAGGTGCCGTGCGAACTCGCCAAGTAGCGCCCAGCATCGTTCAGGTCATGCGGAGCAAACGTCACACCAACGTTCGGAGGTACATCCGGCACCTGGTAGACCTTGTGTGAGTCCGACGGTCACAGGAATCCTCCATGTAGTGTGCAGGTCGTCCAGAGGTCACTGCAACATATACAAGCCGAAGGCACGCGGGCGTGGGCCTGAGGGACCCTGCCCTGGTAAGGTTAACCTTCGCAACAAATCATGCACAACAACTCCAACATGTCATGACAAGTATAGGTCCGAAGCAAGCGGCATGCACAGTAACCTTTGTCGGGGCAGTGCCCTCCGCTGAACACCTGCGCTGTACTATAGCGACAGGCCTCCAGGTGCAGCGTTGATCGTAATTTGTAATCACATGCACAAGCCTGCGTCAAGGGGGAATTTAACCAAAGAGCATATATTAAGTGTTCAGGAGACATAGGGCTGTCTTAGCACTCTGTTACCGTCAGGTAGGTTCGGGTTGGGCTGAGGTCACCGGCGCCGGCCCTTAGCTGCCTTGGAGACGGGCTCCACCCGTCCGAGAGCAATGTCCATTTCGTAGCTCTGTTCCTGTAACTTGCGGAACGAGCGCATGCATAAATGTGAGCAGCACCTGTGGTGGCCAGCCAAACTTTTTTTTTTTTTTTTTTTTTTTTTTTTTTTTTTTTTTTTTTTTTACTGCCACAAAAAGGTCATCTTGGACCTTAAAAAACGGCAGCAAGGCGTGGCGACCAGTGGTCCTGCGCTCAAGTAGGCAAACGCCTGACATCCAAGGAACAGAAACATGTGATGCCAAGTATAAAAGTGCACAAGAATGTTCACCCACCAGCCAAATCGTGTACCTAATAAGCCCCCGAGTAAGGTAACAGGGCTGCATTACGCAAAACAGGCATACGTGACCGACACAGTACCGAAGTAAGCGTCGGCTCTCGCCACACCCACCAACGCAATGCGTCAAGGAAAGGCTGGAGCATAACACATTCCCCGAACCCCACAATGTACAAAAAGAGTAGGTAAGGAATAAGTGAGTAGGTAAGCGCCCGAATAAAGTTAGACCTAACTGTCACCGATCTTTCCCACCACTCCCATTCCGTTAGAGGTTTTAACCGCGAGGAAAAGGTGCTCTGCATCGCTAGACGCCATCTTGGAAAACGAAGCTGACCACCTGTGGATCTGAGCCGTTTAAGAATGACCGTTCCAGCTAAAACGTCTCATTCCTTTCCTCACGCGTAAACGCCCTCTCTTGAGAAAGGGAGATTTTTGACCCTGTTAAACAATAATGCCACACCAACACGGAAGGAGATAGGGAACGGGCGCGAGGCCCGCCAAGTAAAAGTCAAGGATCTTGGCGCAAAGCAACCGCGCCGAAGAAGACCGCCTTCGAGCCTGCTCAACCAGTGCCCAGCGCGGGGACCGGCCGAGGGCCAACCCAACTACCTTACCTTTTCCCGGAACGGGACCGGGGAAGGGGGGAGAAAATCTCAACCAAGGCACGCGCGGCGAAGTCACAGCGAAGCAGACAGCACAGCCCAGGCCGGAAACAAGCAGCCAACGGGCAGCTGCCAACGAAAAGGGGACACCCGAGCCACGCGAGGCACAGGGAGGAAGGACGAAGAAGAATTCAAGCGAAGAACCAAGGCCGTCGACGACCGGAGACCCGGTCGAAACTCCCAAGTCCGTAGGCTAGAGCAAACACGTCTGAACAGCGTAAGCCTAAGTAGACTGACTGAAGGACTATGGGTACTCTGTCCCAGATGGGAAGTATCGGGAGATAACTCTCGGCCCCCTCGGGGTTCCCCGAGTGCCTCCCGGGTTGTGTGGTAACACAACGAGCTCTTAGGCTAGAATTGCGTAAGTAGTAGACATCTCCCATAAGGTCATGTCATCGGTAATGTTTTTGAAGAAACAAAGGCTGCTCTGGCTTTACCGATTCGTGCTCTGACATCTGCATCAGTGCCGCCTTTTTTGTCTATGATGCTCCCGAGATAGGTGAAGGACTCCACCTCCTCCAACGGGGTGCCAGCAAGCAAGACTGGTTCTTCCCTGGTTGCGTTCAGCCTCATTGTCTTTGTTTTCTGTTTGTGGATGGTGAGGCCCACTTGGGACGAGATGTTAGCAAGCCTCGTGGTCTTGTCCTGCATTTGTTGATGAGTGTGGGACAGTAAAGCCAAGTCGTCTGCAAAATCGAGGTCGTCAAGCTGTGTCCACAGTGTCCACTGTATTCCACTTGCTCTGTGGTCCTCTTCATGACCCAGTCTATGGCCAGTAGGAAGAGGAACAGAGACAGCAAACACCCCTGCCTGACACCGGTTCTGACCTGGAGCTCCCTGGTGAACTGCCCTTCGTGGATCACGCGACATGTCATGCCATCGTAGCTGCTCTTGATCAGGCAGATGAGCTTTGTGGGTGCACCATAGTGTCGTAGGAGTTTCCACAGAGTCTCTCGGTCCACGCTGTCAAATGCTTTTTCGTAATCCACAAAGTTGACGTACAGCGGGGAGCTCCACTCCAGAGACTGTTCCACGATGATGCGGAGAGTGGCGATCTGGTCTGTACATGATCGGTTTTTCCTGAATCCTGCTTGCTGGTCTCTCAGCTGGGGGTCAATGGAGCTCTTCATTCTCTCCAGGATGATCCTGTTGAAGACCTTTCCTGGTACTGACAGCAAGGTGATTCCTCTGTAGTTGGAACACTTGCTGAAGTCGCCTTTCTTGGGAAGCTTGATTAGGTACCACTCCTTCCAGTCAGCCGGCATCACCTCCTCTTCCCAGATCTTTCCAAACAGTGGGTACAGCATCTCTACTGTTGTCCTAGGTCTGCTTTCAGAGACTCCGCTGGGATGCCATCTGGCCCTGCTGCTTTGCCGTTCTTCAAAAATGCCACTGCTCTTCAGATCTCTTCCCGGCTGGGTCTGTCACAGCTGATGGGTAGGTCAGTCTCTGCTGGCTGGGTGTCTGGGGGTCGGGTGGGCTGGGTCTGTTCAGTAACTCTTCAAAATACTCGGCCCATCTGTCGAGTTGGTCTGCTCTGTCTGCAATAGGCTTGCCTTCTTTGTCTTTTACTGGTCTTTCTGTATGGCCATACTTGCCCGACAATCTTCTGGTAATGTCGTAGAGCTGTTTTATGTTGCCGCTGCCTGCTGCCTTTTCTGCCTCTGCTGCCAGGCTGTCAGTGTAGGCCTTCTTGTCTGCCCTGATACTCCTCTTCACCTCGCGGTGGGCTTCCGAGTATTCCTCCTGTGCCCTTGCTTTGGCTGCTCTCGTGCGACTGTTGTTGACAACTGCTTTCTTCTGCTTCCTCACTTCTATCTTCTTCAACAGCCAGTCCTTGTGATGGTGTTTCCTGAACCCTACAGTGTCTTTGCAGGTTGAGTTCAGCGCCTCTCTAACTGCCTTCCACTTCTGCTCTGTGGTGACCACCTCCTCTTCATTTACTAGCTCCTGTAGCGCTTGAAACCGGTTGGACAGCACCAGTTTGAACTCTTCTCTCACTCCAGTCTCTCTCAGGAGGCCTACATTATAGCGCTGTCTTCTTGTTGTCTCTGTGCGGCTTTTCTTTAACTTTAGCTTTATTCTTAAGGTAAGCAGATGATGGACTGAGGCGACATCTGCTCCCCTCCTCACTCGAACATCTTGAAGGGATCTTCTAAATTTCTTGCTAATGCAGATATGGTCTATTTGGTTCTCTGTAGTATGGTCAGGTGAGACCCAAGTTGCTTTGTGTATTCTTCTGTGTGGGAAGATGCTGCCTCCAATGACAAGTCGGTTTAGAGCACAAAAATCTACAAACCTCTCCCCATTCTCACTCATCTCCCCTAGTCCCTGTCTCCCATCACCTCTTCGTATCCGGTGTTGTCCTCCCTTATTTTGGCATTAAAATCGCCCATGACGATGGTGATGTCTCGCTCCGCACATTTGTTCACAGCACTCTGGAGTCGGTCGTAGAACTCTTGTTTCTCTTCCTCATCACTGTCATTAGTGGGCGCATAACACTGGATGACGTTCAGCTTGATCTTTTTCTTGGTTCTAAAGGCTGCTGTGAGGTTCCCAGCCCATCAGCGCTCTCTGTGCCACTGGTGACAGCATGAATGCTACTCCTTCTATATGGGGGGCATTCTCCTCTTCATGACCTGAATACAGAATCATCTCCCCACTTAACAGCCTTTTCTGGCCAGACTGCGTCTATCTGGCTTCACTGATACCTAGCAGGGAAAGGTTGTACTTTTGCATTTCCGCTGCTATCTGGGCGGCCTTGCCACTCTGGTACATGGTCTTGACATTCCATGTGCCCATGGTTGTGTCCCTGGATAGAGAGAGGTGGCTCGGTCCTGTGGCTTCCGAAGACTTCCGGCTTTCACCACAGGACGGACTCCAGGACGTCATAAATCTTCTGGTAGAAGAACCTTCCTCCTCCAGGAAAGGAATTGCTGTTTGTCTTTTCGTCGGCGTTTTTGTAGCTATTTCCTTATTTGCAGGGTGGGGAAGCTACCCCCACGCCCAACCCCCTTACTAGGAGGACCAGGGGTTTTCTGGATCACCTTCTCTTAGACCATGTTGGTTCACGGCACCTTATTTCATTTGGTGCACCCCTCTCGTGAGGGACCCCCTATCCACAACCCAGGGGACGCGCCTCAACGCCATATGGTCCCAGCGCGAGGCAAGGCTTTTTCAGGGCCCTGGAAAGTCTGTCAATTTCAGTCCTTTTCCTTAAAGTTATTTTCCCCAGGATCAAGCGAGTCAACACAGTCAGAAAACTGTCTGCAACAGACACTGCTGACAGTATTATGTATGGGTCCTTTGTGTACTAACTTAGAGCTTTATGATGTAAATACAATGCCAAATGTCGAAATTCATCATTTGGTGGGTGTGTTGTTTTTGTACCCGAGAGCGCAAATTATCGTCTGCATCGGCCTTGTTTTGAATTTGTGCATATTTACTAGCCTACGTCACAAGGCAGAACCTGGTCAATACTGCAGACGAGGTCATCGGTGTGGGTACACACGTGTCGGTGTAAACATGTACTGATGCTCTCTGGCATCCCTTTGACATCATTTTCCATGAGAATGTAAAATAAACCTTCCATACTCGCTATGCTGTCAAAATCAATGCGGGTTCCGCTTGACCTGCTACCCTGAGTAACAATCATGCTGGGGGCATGGCTTGTTCGACTTGGTCTCCGCGCCAAACGACTGAGCCAGCATCACGAAACAGAACAGTGGTATTTATACCCACTTTCTGCACTGCAATTTCACATCACACATCGAAGTCTACGTAACTGAAAGCATCTCTGGAAATGACAAATGCACCATCGCATCAGAAACACTACCTCTGTGAATCGAGTGAATGAGAGTGGCCCGCAAAGACAAAAACATGTCACGACCGGCTATGTCAGTGCTGCAATTTTGACACACACCATAGTTTTCAGATCCTTGCAGCATAAAATCTGATGAACTAGCTTGTAACTTTATGATAAAACAGGTTTAAAATCTTGCAGAATCAGTAAGTGATAAATTCTACTGAAGATCATGAATTCTGAAAATCACTAGCGCTCGCGGAACTATAGGAAGATCGACAAAGGCCGTAGCCAGATTACTTACTGACTCACATAGCAAGAAAGCGACAGATTCCAGATGGGCGGTCAAGCCAAGCTCTATATTCCCTTGTCCGATGTCAATTTTACTTAGGGGTATCTTGTCTCTCTTTCTCTTTCTTCTTTTCAATTCCAAGTCTGTCATTGTCGGCCGACGCGAGTCGACTGATACTTTCTTGTTTTCTTCGCAGGTTCATCCGCCATCTTGTCTCTGATTGGTTATAATTATGCAGATGACCTAAGGTCGTATAGAATAGTTATGACGTCAGCTACCATCGTCTATCGGAAGTAATCTTTTGACTAGGTATAGTCACAAGACTCCGGTGGCCTCTTTTCACTTTGAACGGACGAAAGAAAGCATTTGGTAGGACAATAGGGTGGTCATTGTCTAAGTGGGTGTGTATACTGAATCCCAGTAAAAGCTTTTTGCGAACTGAAGCATTAAAAAAGGTCAGGACTGCCCCTTTAAAGTCTGTGAAAGTTTGTAAAAAAAATGACAAAGTGCTGGCAAACTTTTGTCTACTTCTATTTTTTCTCCCCCAATTTGTGACTATTCCATTGTGAATGATCATGCTGATGCTTGTTGCAAGTGATCTATATTTAGCTCTGATCATAAAGTGACTGCATGGCCTTTCAGCCAAACATTCTGATTGGTTGTTTACGCTTCTACCGAGCTCCGCCATTCGCAAAGCGTTCTTTTATTTTGGTATCTCTTCATGCATTAGGCACGAAAGCTTCAAATGAGCTACTGATACAGTGATCTAATTAAAGTGTGTAAACCTTCAGGCTTCAGTTTGGGTTTGTGAAACGTTTATGAAAAGTTTGTGAACTTCGTCCCTGCTTTCTGTACGGACTCTGTTGAAAGCAGGGCAGATTCAACATTGAATAATACATAAGTCCAGGTAATACGAATGTGACTAGGGTCAGCCAAGCTGCGGAAAACCTCTTTAGCTCCGGTATCAGTCCGCATAGGGCAGATATTTATTGTCTACCCCATTTTATCATCTCAAATTTGATGTTCTCTTTACAGTGGCAAAAACATTAACTCATCCGAGATGAGCAGCATCCCGATACTGAGCCGCGTATCTGGATGCCGTTTGTCTGGAATGAGTTAACTAAAAGGAGACATTTACCTGTGTCTAGGTGTGGCAATACATCACGCTGATGAAGCGCATCTACCTTATCGACTGCCCGGGCATCGTCTATCCCTCAGGGGCCACCAAGACAGAGTGTGTCTTGAAAGGCGTGGTGAGTATCTATCGCAAATAATGCTCTCCCCGCATGAAAGAATGACTTGACTACCCTCCCTTCGACACTGCACTGGAAATATAGGTTGTCTACCCTGTTCCCTCACTGGGTCAAATGTTGTTAGACACCAGTGGATTTATTCCGGCGCTGTTTGAACAGTTACCATCGTGCTTCAGTTTTTATTTTGGAAGGGTAAGCTGCTATTTTCAGGGCCATGAACCCTGTTGCTGTCGTTATCACTTTTTTTCTAGATGATTCCTGCAGGAATCACCTTAACCCATTTAGCCCCAACACACTGCAGCAAGAGATGGATGGACCATGATAAATCCGGTAAGTGATACTTGATGTAGGCATGCTGACCCTTATGCATGCAAGTGTGTTTCTTTGGGAAAAGTTACGTCTTTGTGTTATAGCTGTGGGCACTTTGTCAATTTCAAAACAAACACCGACATTGTACATCATCAAATTCTCATTCTCTTTATTTTCACCATAATCTGCTACACAAGTGTAAGTCGTAATGTTGTCATGTTTGTTATCAGTGTGTAGGTGAAAATTTCAACTTTTGAATGATGTTGCTTTCACAACAGTCACTTTAGGCTGAGATGTGTTATGAATACAAACGTGTAGGTAGCTGTTGTAGCGGCAGAGCGCCGGACACGCCGTGTACCGCGCAGTTGCAAGTGCGATATAAATAGAATGAGCGCGCGAGAGTAGAATTTGACCTCGCCGCGCCTTATCTCTCTGGCAGCTAGAAGCGAACTAAGTGTCAGCTGTGGTAAAGGCGTGAAATTCGAATTTTTTCCTGCATTTGGGTTATTTTTTAGATCAGTGCAAAAATCGTTGAGAAAAAGCAAAAACACTTTTTATTTTTCTTGAATCCATTGCTTACACTATAAAGTGAATGTAGGTGTTTTGTGAAGTTCCCCCACAGGAAAATATACTGATTGCGAGTCCTGGACTCTTTGCTTTCCTAGGATTTGATCTCAACCTGGTCTCATGTCTAAATCTAGCACTACCCTTGAATTATCATGGTCCATCCATCTCTTACAACTGGTACATAATCGTTAAGTGACACCTCCAAAATTTAGGAAATGTGGCCTTGGGGCTAAATGGGTTAACAAAAGTGCGACTGACAGCCAAATGGTTAATCTAGCCCCAAATCACACCCTGTTTGAATGCCTTTGGCTTCTAATTTTGATGCACTGTGTCATTGCATTCTATTACATCTAGCAGTAACAAGAGGGAGAAAAATTGAGAAATTTTGTGATGGTCTATGATTTTGGGCCTTATGTCTAAGCTGAAAGGTACAGTCACAAACCAACGCACATGTGAGCTTTGACTTGCGTTCATTTTTCAGATTGTGTATATGGCTCATGCAAGCCATGCAGTCTTAAATCATCTTTTCTGCTAGGTGCGTGTGGAGAATGTTCGATCTCCGGAGGACTACATTGAAGCGGTGTTGGAGCGAGCACGGCCAGAGTATCTCCAGCGAACATACGGAGTGCATAGTTGGGACTCCCCAGAGAACTTCCTCGAGCAGATTGCAAAGAAGTCTGGGAAACTACTCAAGGTGGGCAAGGGTTTTGCATTGATTAACATTTTGTAGAGAACTGAGAAAGTGGACATTTTTCAAAATGTTCCTGCACAATACAATACAATACAAAACAATACAATAAAAAAACAATACAATAAAAAAAAAACAATACAATTCAATACAATTCAATAATACTTTATTAATCCCTCATGGGGAAATTCACTGTCTGCCCATACAACACATGGCATCATCATTCACTCATTCAATTAATTAAATAACCTATAACTCTCGGTTAAAGAGATGAACTGTAACAGACATATTGTTACCTTTGTAACACTCTTGGCATCGGAAACACTTATGGTTTATGCCCCCTGTGCTTCTGGTGTCAGCAATGTTGCAGTGATCTACTGAATGGGCTAGTACTAAACAACTAAAGAATGTTGACAGACACTATCTACTGATATTACTGTTGAAAAGGGTAACAACCTGAGGGACAAAAGAGTTGGCATAATGTGATGTACTAATTTTGTGTACTCGAAGTCTGCCACTTCGATATGTCTGCTGTCAAATTCATATCTAAGTGGATGTGTTTTGTCATTAAGAATGTCAGCCAGTTTGTTCGTAATCCGTCTGTTGTACAGTGTGTCCAAAGTATCTTGTGCTCTACCAATCACTCCGCCCACTTTCCTGATTACTTTGTTAAGATGATCTTGATCTCTTTTAAATAAATTTCTACCCCAGTACGTCGGTCCAAAAGTTAGAACGCTAACAGTACTGGAGCTGTAAAACATTTGTAAAAGCTGAGTGCTTTCTTTATATGATCTGAGTTTTCTCAAACAGTAAAGACGAGTATGCACATTTTTCACAATAGCCTCTGTGTTTTGTTTCCAGTTAAGTGCGTTGTCAAAAAGAACACCTAAATACTTGTAGCACTCTACACACTCAACTTCTGTTCCCTAGATGACAACAGGATTGGGATGATGTTTGTTTTTCGTGAAATCTATGATCATCTCTCTTGTTTTGCCAACATGTAATTCAAGATAGTTTCTATCACACCACTCTACAAAGTCGTCGACCTCATGTCGATAATGTCTGTCGTCCTCATCTGTAATCTGTGCTGTCAGTGCCGTGTCGTCAGTGTATTTGTCCATGACACAGTCGTCATGAGTGGCTCTACAGTGCTGTGTACAAAGAAAACAAAAAAGGCGACAGGACAGTCCCCTGTGGTGCACCGGTGTTGGTAGAAAAGTACATCTGAGATTAGATCCAAACTAATTCTGACATAATCTATGATCATCTCTCTTGTTTTGCCAACATGTAATTCAAGATAGTTTCTATCACACCACTCTACAAAGTCCAAAACCCAAAGAATGGTAGAGGCATTGATTTAACCGTTTGGTCGTTGGTAGCGCTTTTGTCACGATGACTCTACCAACAGCCAAAGTGTTAAGTTGCGAGGTTAAATGTGGTAAGATGAAAGACTTTTGTGCTCTTTCTCTCCTTTGCCACGCATGAGAGTTCCCAGTGTGTACAGGTGGCAGTAGAAACCTCTTTTTGTGTGTCTGCTTACATGGATTGTGAAAAGGAGGGTAGAAATGTCTGAGTTGAGGCAAGACAACATTGATAAACCCGTTCAATCAGTAAATATTTGGAATCAAAGCCCGTTCTGGAGCATGTCACTTTAACCCACTTAACCCCAAGGCCGCATTTAGTTTAGACATGTCACCTGACAATTATGTACCTCTTGCAGGAGATGGATGGACCATGATAATTCAAGGGTAGTGCCTTATGGCACTAAGCTAATCGGGCACTACCCTTGAGTTATCATGGTCCATCTGTAGGGTGTTGGGGCTAGATGGGTTAAACACTAAAACGTTTTGCTGCCCACACTGGTATATACAAATGTTGTTTTCAGGAAGTTGACAGGTCCTGTGTGTAGGGCTTTTGTGTTTTGACCATTTGGCTGTCTGTAGTGGCTTTTGTTGTGATGGTTCCGGATGGAATCATTGTGACGTAAGTTGCTGTTGACAGCCAGAGGGTTAATCTGTGATGGTGTCAACATTTCAATTAATGGCGGTTGCAGGGAGGGGAGCCTGACAATCCGACGATGGCGAAAATGATCCTGAATGACTGGCAGCGTGGAAAGATTCCGTACTTTGTCAAACCGCCTGGGTTAGAGGTAGAGTACCTTGCTTTTTGACAAGACACCCCTCCCCCCCATATCCCCCCCCCCTTCTCCCTCCCCTCTCCCCCCCCCCCCCTCTTCCTGATGTGTGAAGGGGGGGTGGGGGGGAGGGGAGAGGATGCCGTAACATCAGTCAAGACGTCGCTGACGTCTTGACTGATGTTACGGCACTCTTCCACCCCCCACCCTTTTTCCACACACCATCAGTGGCGGAGGAACCTGGGAAGAGAGGTTTGGGGGGTGAGGCGGGGGGGGGGGGGGGGGGGGGGTATTATTTGTGATTGTCCATATTGTCTTACTAATAATACTTGTGATATGTTTTGTGTGATATGTAACTGTATATGTGATGGTGATGTTTATATGCTGTATGTGCTCATTATATATTATGATTATGTCTAATCTTTAGCTTTATGATTTAGTGAACCATCAGGAGAAAAAAGTAAATAAATATCTTGAATGTGGAGTATTATGTTCGTTTGCTTTTGATGCTCGGCAGATGGCGATTACAGACTTGCATCCATGTATAGACAATAAATACTAATATCTGGAATCTTGAGTAAAGTTCCCATATGTTATTAAGGGTTCTCTAACTCATTGATTACCCTTGTATAGCCAGTACCACGTGAACATGGGTGCCTGGATGTTTTAGCAAAGTTCCCATATTTTACTGAGGGTTTTCTGACTTGTTGATACCTAATGTTAACCTCTTGGCTGTCCATAGTGCCTTTTGTCAAGGGGATTCATGCAGGAATCATCTGGACAAAAAAGCGCTAACAACAGGCAAAGGTCTAGTGAGCTACAAATATGATCATGACTTTTGTAATTTTTGTAGAGGGGGGAGGAGGGGGGGGGGTGCATCTACGATGAATGTGTGTACCATCCGGGCTTTCTCTCTCTCTCTCTCTGTGGTGTCTTGTAGGACCATGATAATTTTCAAGATAGTGCCAGATTAGTTCCTAGTGCATACAGTTAGGATGGATTTTTTCATGAGCAGTTAGGATGCCAGAAATGTAAATATTTGTAATACTCGTGTAACAGTTGCAATATTACTCCCTAGATAGACTCACTCTGGGAGTACACCACAAGTGCACTTCTATTCTAATGAGATGCTAAGCATCTCATTTGAATAGATGTGTACTTGTGGTGTACTCCCTGAGTTGTCATGTTGGTAGATATTTTATCAGTGTTGACACTCTTTTCCTATGTTACAGGAGGGCACAGAAGGCACAGCCACAGATGAGAATCAGAAAGCTGCAGAAAAACTGCGAGTGGCTCAGGATTTGAAGAAAATCGCTGTCCGTACAGAGTTTATTGCAGATGACATCAAACCTGTCGAACCAATCCCTGAAGTGGAAAATGGAAAAGTTGTCGATGATGATGCAGATGATGATGATGATGATGATGATGCTGATGTGAAAGAAGAGGCAGGTGATGTGGAAAATGGAAAGACAGAAGCTGGAGAATCTTTGGCTGAAAAAGATGTCAGCGATGAAGATGATAGTGATGATGAGAGTGGCAGTGATAATGATGAAAATCAAGAAAATAGTGTAGAGTCTGCAGCTGCTCAAAGCACAGGCAACAGAAAGAAAACCAGAGCGTTCATACCTCTCGAGGAAAGAGACGAACCTGTGAAAAAGGGGAAGAAGCAGAAAAAAGATGACATCACGTCCAGGCTAGCCTCCCATGCTTTCCTGGCCCATCTGAAGTCGAAGGGTGACAAAATCACAAAGAATGCCCTGCGGAAGACGAAAGAAGAACCCCAGCCGAAGAAACGCCAAAGGAGGGGGGGTATGGGACGAAACAAGGATACAGACTATCGCATCGCACCTCACAACATGAGGCTTGAACAGCTCAAAAAGGAAGAGAAGAAGCAGCAGAAAACCTGGGCGGCTTTGCAGCGAAAACTGCAGAAAAAGAACAAGGACGGAAATGAAAATGAAAGTGGGCCACCAAGGACTGTCAGAGAGAAAGAGGGTAGTGCTGGAGTAGAGAGCTCAGAGGGTGGCTCGAGACAAAAGGGCAGTGGCAGAGGTGATCGAGAGGGCGGAGCCCTCTCGATCACCTCTGACACTGCCCTTTCGTCTGATACAAGGAAAGGAGACAAAAAGCGCAGTACAAAAAAAATCTTCATTCCATCTACGTCTTCAAACAGCCAACCACTCGCTTTCAAAAAGAGAGCAAGTTTGAAGTCGCTGAAAGCGGCGAATCAGGCAGTGAGAGCCTCCAGAGGTGAAGTTGTCGGGAAAAAGCAGGGAGGCAGCTTTGTAAAGACAGCCAGCGGCCGGATGACTGTGACGCCTATCGATGCTTTGTTAAGCGCAGGGGAAAGGGGAGGGAAGAAATCGGTACAGCATACAGGTGAGGATTTTTTTTTTTATCAAGTGGTTTTGATTTGATTTTAATTACTTGATCAAGGGATATATCAACCTTTTGTTAAATGTGTCTCTGCTGCATATATATGGATGTAGGATAATGTAAGCCTTTGGACAGACATGTATCAAACACTTGTTTTATGTCCTTACGGCTCTATCCCCACTCTGCTTGAAGTGAACATTTCTGTGATCTTTTGGCTATACGACAAAAGCATCAGTGCAGTATGACACAAAGTGTGTGAACTGTTTGTTGCAATTTTTCAAAGTTTGCTGTGATATCTGCAGATCATTGAACAATGTATAAAGTGTTTAAAACTTTAACCCATTTAACCCCAAGCTGCATTTCCCAAAATTTGAAGGGGTCACCTAACGACTATGTACCCATTGCAGGAAATGAATTGACCATATTAGTAGTTACTAGTAGTAGTAGTAGTAGTATTGTGAGGACAAAATAGGCCGTGAGGCCTTTATAAATGTCCTTTCTTTCTTTAGTTCCTTTATGGGTCTGCTATGCATGCAATTTTCCTATAAAATCATTCATCATAGGAATAAAAAATCTCTTTAAATTTTGGTAATTCGTCCAGCTGGTTTTTAAAAGAATTTATATTAGATGCTTTTTTTTAATGAAACTGGTAGGTCATTCCAGACAATGGCAACTCAGTTAGTAAAACAATATTGATTTAAGGCCAGCTCCAGTTGAGTGACAGCGCCAAGCTGATCAGGCACTACCCTTGAATTATCATGGTTGATCCATCGCCTGATGTAGTGTGTCAGAGTTAACCCTTATCATTCAGAATACACCAGTGTGTGAAGTAAGTTTGACTAAATAGTTCAAGGGTAGTGCCAGAATAGTTTGGTGCCTCTGTGTGCCAAGCTATTCTGGCACCGCGCTTGAACTAAAGCCATTAGTCTATATCCTTATCTGTAAGTACTATAATGTAGCTTGCATATGGCAGTGTACAGAAATAAATGCCCTGTTACAGGCGCTAACCCAGTCTACACAGTTCAAGACTCCGATTTAGTGACTACAGTGGACATGGTTTTGCCATCTCCCACCACCTCGTCCGCTCTCCCATCCCGCCGTCCCACTCAGAAACGCAAACGTCGCATGGAGGAGGATGAAGATAGGCCGACAGCTCCTAAACTGACCAGCAAACAGGTGAGATTTATGTCGCTTGCACATCATTTGATTTTCATGAAAAAGTTTCAACTCTGTATCATTCTGGAAAAAGCATGCAGAGAGGTCTGCTTGGAATTTACCACCTGCCCAAGAACCCAACTGTATATGAAGCCTCTATTCTGTTTACAGTACCAGTGGTTGCACGCACAAGGGTGGGTGTTAATCCTTTCACTGCCAGTGATGAACACCTGTCTCAGAATGACTGCAGGGAAAAAATGTCTTCTTCAGAGACATAAATGAATGAGACCAACAAGAGACATAGATCCTCATGAGCGCCCACACCTGCAGGGGCTTATGAGGATCTATGTCTTGCAGTTTGGTTTTGTTGATTGTGGTCCCACAGTGAATGGGTTATGTACAAGTATGAGTAATACTATGTCATCATATACTGTCTGTTTCACTTATTGCAAGGTCAGATAAAACAAGATTTGGATATAACAGCACTTTTTCACTTGGGTCTTGACAGTTTTTTAAAATGTTTTTTCCCTCCACAGAGACGCCGGTTAGAGAGGGAATCGCGACAGCAGAAGATCGGCAAACATTTCTACTCCGAGGTCAACGTGAAAAACAAGAGAAGGTGATTCTATGACTGTTTAGCTGGTTGGGACTCGGCATTGTGTGATTTAAGCATTTTTTGTGTGTGCAGAAGTCTTTGTGAAAACAAGATGAAATTACAATCATTAATAATCATAAATAATTAATTATAGGGATCAGAACTTGTCAACTCGCAAGTTCTGTTGCATGTGCTTAATTATTTTTTATTAGTTAATGACATTAATTTATGTGCCAGGGGTTTACTTTGATTTTCTCAATACCCATCGTTGCTTGCCTGTGATTTGCACCAAAATCACAGAACAGCAAACATGAGAAATGTGATGGTGTAGATAATGCACAATGTAAATGCTGAATAAAATATTTTCGATGAAAGGAATGTGTTTTGTGGTGTATTGCATGTGTGTGCGTGCGTGCATGTGTGTGTGTTACTGTTATATATTATGTTGGTTTTTGCATGTGTGTTTGTGTGTTACGTTCATGGAACAGATAGGAAACATAACCCCAGTGTGATGGCTGTAGTCGCCTGCTCGGTGTTTAAACCTTTAATCCATTTAACGGGCGCATTTGCAAGATTTTTGGATGTGTCACCTAACGACTATGTACCAGTCGCTGAAGATGAATCAACCATGATAATTCAAGGGTAGTGCCAGATTAGTTTGGCGCCATCAGGTGCCAAGCTAATCTGGCACTACCCTTGAATTATGGTCGATTCATCTACTGCTGTGGGGCGCCTGGGCTGAATGGGTTAATTACTAACTCTATTGGTGTTTGCGGTTGGTTTGTTAGTTTTCTGGAGCAAGCTAGATCACCCAGCTGTATGGCAGACTTGCAAGTCGGGCTGCTTCCAGTTAACCTTACCACTGTGTGGCAGCAATGTGGGTGTTGCCTGACAGGATTCTATGTTGATATCCAGAGATTGCCAGTTGTTACACTGAGAGCTTATCGTGGCTGATGATAACCCATGTAACAATGCTGAAACAACAGTTACTGTAGCCTCTTGACTGAGGCATTGTTGTGAGGCTACAGCAACTGTTGTAACAACATTGTGAGGCTACCACAACTGTTACAGCATTGTTGTGAGGCTACAGCAACTGATGCAGCAACTGTTGTTACAACATTGTTGTGAGGCTATAGCAACTGTTGTTACAACATTGTGAGGCTACAGCAACTGTTGTTACAGCATTGTTGTGAGGCTATAGCAACTGTTGTTACAGCATTGTTGTGAGGCTACAGCAACTGTTGTTACAGCATTGTGAGGCTACAGCAAGTGATACAGCAATTGTTGTTACAGCATTGTTGTGAGGCTACAGCAACTGATACAGCAATTGTTGTTACAGCATTGTTGTGAGGCTACAGCAACTGATACAGCAATTGTTACAGCATTGTGAGGCTACAGCAACTGTTGTTACAGCATTATTGTGAGGCTACAGCAACTGATACAGCAATTGTTGTTACATCATTGTTGTAAAGCTACAACTGTTGTTACAGCATGTGAGGCTACAGAAACTGATACAGCAACTGACGTTACAGCATTGTTGTAAAGCTACAGCAGCTGTTGTTACCACTTCGTGAGTGTTTGGACTGAAGTCAGCTTGCAGCAACAGCTTTCGTCTAAAAAGCAGATATGCCATAGGATGGCAAAAGTCCCTTTTTGCATTTCAATCAATCTCACTTTTCACAAACATGGGCATGATGTCTATAGGTCGAAGGAACGGCGTTTGTTTTCCAGGGGGACTACCTTTGCTTTGTGCACATGTTAAACCCAAACTAATTACAAAAATAAAAGCTTTCCCTCAGGTTTTCTCCCTCTTCCTCCATGTTTGTGAGTGTGCATGCATGCATGTGTGACCGTGAACTGTGTACATGTACCTTTTTATTTCAGTACTTCACAGTTTTTTGCATTGCTGCATATTTTGTAACACTGCTCCCCCTCCTGCGCCCCCACCCGGGTCTGCCCTGGGGGACTTGGGTGGGGTTAACTACTTTTTAGTTCCCAGGGTCACCCTGGTCAGCCCCACAGGGTGGGTTTTTCCCTCTATTCTGGGGCATGTGTTTCTGTCTACCCTTGGTCCATTCACCTGTATTTGTCTTTTTAAAACTCTCCCAATTGTCTGCACTGCCTGAAGCTCTTGATATTGGATGTGTGTTGCTAAATGGTCTTTAGCTTTATTTAGGCCCCATGTAGGTTTATTTAAAGTATTAGACCGGCTGGCGACATACATTCAATGTTCTGTTTAGTTTTTTTTTTTGTTTTTTTTTTTCACAATCAGTGCAGGCACGTTCTGAGAAAGTCTTGTTGCTGTCAGGATGTTAAGCAATGTACAATCAATCAATCAATCCCCCTCCTGCCCTTTTAATTAGGTTTATATTTGTAGCAAGGGCAGGTATGAAAATGTCAACAACAAAAAAACCCACCCGGGTCTGCCCTGGGGTACTTGGGTGGGATTAATAATAATAATAATTACGGTATTTATAATGCGCTTATCTTATAATAATTATAACTCTAAGCGCGCACTCACAACTCGCACACGCATGCGAATGCTTTAGACAATGACTCACACATACCACAAATAGTGAAAATACATTAGGACGGTCAGCTTGGGGTGGGGAGTGTGGTGATGTAGTGCTAGGACTGTTGAAAGATGTGAGTTTTGAGGGCGGACTGGAAGGAGGAGAGAGAGTGTTTCTGACGGAGAGTGGGATAGTGTACCAGGTGGTTGAACCGTATAAAACTTTTTAGTTCCCAGGGTCACCCTGGTCAGCCCCACAGGGTTAGTTTTCCCCTCTATTCTGGGGCATGTGTTTCTGTCTACCGCCGTTGGTCCATTCACCTGTATTTTCCTTTTTAAAACTCTCCTTACTGTCTGCGCCGCCTGTAGCCCTTGATATTGGATGTGTGTTGCTAAATGGTCTTAGCTTTATTTAGGCCCCATGTCGTAGGTTTATTTAACGTATTGGACCGGCTGGCGACATACATTCAATGTTCTGTTTAGTGTTTTTTTTTCACAAGCAGTGTAGGCACATCCTGAGAAAGTCTTGTTGCTGTCGGGACGTTAAGCAATGTACAATCAAGAACAAAAAATCATTGCGTTAACCTATTTAACCCCATGGGCGCATTTGCCATATTTTAAAAAGTGTGTCATAACGACTGTACAAGTAGCATGAGGTGGATTGACCATGATAATTCAAGGGTAGTGTCAGATGAGCTTGGCGCCAAGCTCATCTGGCACTACCCTTGAATTATCATGGTCAATCAATCACCTGCTGTAGGGCGCTGGGGCTAAATGGGTTAATTCGGTTTATAGATATAGCAACGTTTGATGTGAAAATGGCAAAAATCATTGTGATTATACCTTCACCGTTGGAAAATAAAGTTTGCGTGTAATTGCTTCTCTCTCTCTCTCTCTCTCTCTCCTCCTCCCCCCCTTCCCACCCTATCCTCATTCTCCACAAAATACCAAGCAACCTCCATCTCTTGTGAGTGTGTCAAAAACTGCCCAGAGTGTGAACCATTTGACTAGCAAGAGGGGAAGCATTTCTAACGCCCCGCGCACATTTCCCCCCCAATTACCGAAACAAACAATTCTGTGTTGCTTCGGCAAACCCCCTCTCTCTCGTTGTTTGTCTCGCTGTGTTTGAGTTGAGCAGTCCAGCCACGGGACTTTCGCAAACCTTGAGACTCACTATTTTGATCAGGTGGCAATGGAGTGAGGTGTTGGTTAGCAAGAGGCATAAATTCTCACGAGCCCCTGCATCCGCAGGGGCTCATGAGCATCTATGCCTCTTGCAGATGTTTCGAGATATGTTGAGGTTCCCCCCCCCCCCCCCCCCCAAGCCCAGCTGGCTAGTCGTCTTTGTTTTGCTGCTATCGCATCTACAGGCGTAAGTTGAGGAATATAGAAGTAAATTGTCCTAGCTGCACCATTAGCCATTTCACACTGCGAGGGATGAGGCTCTATTTCTCTAGCAAATGAGACGAATTTGCTGCAGGAGGTTTGTTCCTCTTTCTGGGCTTGTAATCTTGCACAAGGTTGTGTGTTGGGTTACATTTTTTTTTTAACCTCCAGCAGTGTTCCCGTTTTTCAAGTTGCATTTTCGATTTCAAGTCGGTCAAGTCAGAGACTCGTAGTTCATAGTTTAAACTGAGTAGGAATCGCATAGTTTAGTGGGTTAGTTAACCCTTTGCGTGTCCGTAGAGGTTTTTGTCTCGATAGTCGTGCAGGAATCATCGTGACAAAAACCGCTACTGACAGGCAAAGGTTTAAATAGTGGCTCTCACATCAGTTTGATTTTGCCCCAAATTTCTTGGTTTATATGTGCCGCCGGAGGTGTAATATTATGATTTTGGTAGGTTGTCTTACCTATTACTTACTTACTTACGCCTGTCACCCCTACCCGGGTATAGGAACCCCACCCGGGTCTGCCCTGGGGGACTTGGGTGGGGTTAGGTATTTTTTAGTTCCCAGGGTCACCTTGGTCAGCCCCACAGGGTGGGTTTTTCTCTCTATTCTGGGGCATGTGTTTCTGTCTACCCTTTGTCCATTCACCTGTATTTGCCTTTTTAAAACTCTCCCAACTGTCTGCACTGCCTGTAGCTCTTGATATTGGATGTGTGTTGCTAAATGGTCTTAGCTTTATTTAGGCCCCATGTGTTAGGTTTATTTAATGTATCTGACCGGCTGGCGACATACATTCAATGTTCTGTTTCTTTTTTTTTTTCACATGCAGTGCAGGCACGTCCTGAGAAAGCCTTGTTGCTGTCGGGACGTTAAGCAATGTACAATCAATCAATCAATCAAACCTACCCGGGTATAGGCCGTCGACGAGAGACCTCCAGCAACTCCTGTCCTGTGCTTCTCCTTCGATTCTACTCCAGGTGGTTCCCAGTCTCTTGATGTCTGCTTGGAGGTTTGTCTTACCTATCGTATGTGATATCTAGCTCGATAGGTGATATTTATCTGTCTTGTTGACCCTCTCACCCCCCCCCCCTCTCCCCTCCCCGAAACGTGGTCTGGCCAACCACAGCGTTAACCCATTACATCCTCAGGTTGATTTTGTCACTAATTTGCTTATTGTCCTGTGAAAGCTAAATTACATATAAGGAGATAGACTTGAGCCGTTTTAGTTCAAGGGTGGTGGCAGCGGCGCCAAGCAGGCTATTCTGGCACCACCTTTGAACTAACAATCACATTTATTTCAAGCAATGGGTGTATCAAGATAAAAAGGGTTAACTGGCATGCTCACCGCCGTGCGCGGACCAGCTAAGGCTGAGGTCGGCCCGAGGACCTTTTGCTTACCACTTTCTTCACACGTGTCGCTAGTCAATTAACACGGCTAGTCAACGCGGGCTGACTATGCGGGTCCTGGGTATCGCGATATACCGAGGCCGACCTGTATTCAGGTTCAAAACTCCCAAAGTTGCGTGAGTTACAACAGGTTTAAAAGTGTTGACCTTCTGCTTTAGTCCAAGAGCTAGCCCGGTCTATCGTGCATTCCCACCCCCACCCCGGTACCTCTATAAGATGGGTTTCAAAGTGTACCTTAGTATGTCCTGCGATGTTTAAGCCATGTTCCCCTAAAATCCCGGTTTTGGAACACACCAGAGATCTAGCCGATGGCGCTTGGGTACCCCCATTCACGCTCATCGCGGATGTTAAAATGTGCTTGAGAAACATTTTCCTCTAAATAAATCAGAATTCATTCCATAAGCCCAAATCAGACACTATTATGTTAAGGCACACCTTCTGCGTCCTCTGCAAAAAAACAGAATAAAAACATTGTATCTCTGGCTCACAGTGAAGGTATTTGTGCACCCAGTAAACGGCCATTTCCGGGAAATCGCACAAAAAGACAAAAATAATGTGTCGGATGCCTTCAGACATTTTCTATTGCACTGGCAGTCCATTTCAAGGCTTACATCATTAAAACCGGATGTCAAAATTACTGTAAACTTGACTAGGTGATGTTGTGATCACTGTGAGTGCCACAGTGGTTGTATTTGTATCCCTATCTCCAAGTTGTAAAAATACACGAAATTAATTAGAAACAAATTACTAAAGTTATTTCATTTCATTTTGACCTTTCTTTATCTATCAAGTTTCAATAATGTGAGCATAAAGTGCAAGAAAATGAGGAAAGTCGGCATCCTTTAAGATACGTTCGTGGTGAATGATCAGTAGCTTTTCCCCCTTTAAAATTCCGTTGTTTCCGATGCCCTCAGAATTTTTCTATACAACTGATAGGTCTTTTTTTTTTTTTTTTTTTTTTTTTTTTTTTTTTTTTTTTTTTTTTTAGGTTTTAATGGTTATATATCTAGTGTGTTCCTAAGGATTTTTAGGGGAACATAGCTTAAACATCGCAGGTGCACGGTAGCCGGGGACTGGCGTGTGGAGTACTTGTCGGTAGCGGTTCTAGTTCTGTAGGAATCATCGCGACTAAAACCACTACCGACACGCAAATATTTAGTGTTGCAAGATAGGTCAAGACTTAATTCTTAAATTTAATAAAGAAACACTCTGAGCGAAGTATTTTGTTATGGAGGCACATTATACGAATGTTATTGAACACTGAGAAATATTTTAAGTGGTGTGATTTCTCAAGGAATCTACGTACATCCATTCCATAACGCGATATGGCGAGAGCATTTTACAATAGTGCATTCCTCCGAAAACCGGATTAGACTGACTTAGGGCGGTCTGCAAAGCCGGACTGGAAACGTTCAAACTGGTAGCTGTCTCGTGGAGCTGCAGACAACGATGACATGCCATTTATGAGATTTCAAGTTTGTTTTGGTCAGTGAGGAAGGCATTCATTCACTCTCAAGACGCTATAGCGGGAGGAAAGGGTCTGCCATGATAGTTTCAAGGGTAATGTCAGATTAGCTTGGCGCGCTCTGCCAAGCTATAATCAGGCATTATCCTTGAATGGCTGACGCAAGTCTTAATAGACACCGCGTTTCCCAAAGCTAAACTTAAAAAAAAATAAAAATTAACACTTCGGAAAATGACAGTCAAGAATGACCTTGGCCATCATGAGTAGAAGTTGTATCAAATTTTAAAAACCGTGAGCTAAGGTTCAAGATCAACACAAAGGATTTGAAAAAGTCATCACAACCTGAAATCAAAGTGCACCTCCCCCCCCCCCCCCCCCCAAAAAAAAAAAAAAAATAAAATAAATAAATAAATAAATAAATAATAAAAATAAATAAAAAAATAAATAAATAAAATTATAAAACTAATAAGAAAATACTACTGTAAATAATAATAAAAAATATCTGATTAATTAATGAATTAATCGACTAATTAATTAAACAGAAACATACCTCTATAGACTTCATGGTCCACTCAAGACCCGTGGTGCAGTTGATGTCGTTGTTCAGAATTATATGGCGTCCGTGGGTCTGGTAGCGTTGCTTAGCTACGGGGGATGCAAGTTTCATGGCTTGGTTGATGGCCTCCTGTTGAAAGGAATAAAAGACGAAATCAAGTCTCAGTCCCAAACGAAGTTCGTGCTAGCCGGCTTTTGCTTTGGGGTTTAACCCTTTCAGCGCCGGATCAATCAGTTTTCAAGGGGGGAGGGGGGGGGTGCTCAACTTTTATTTTTTTTTTATTGCCAGGGTCTAGTAATATATCAAACACCACAACCGAAACTGTTCTTCTGACGTTTTTGAAAGTTTGTAACTGGTGTTACGTACGGCACTGAAAAACAAGCGTTACAGCTCAATTTTAAACACACTTATTTATAGTTTGATGCCAGCCGAGGGGGGATGGCGGGGTGGGGTTGCTGAAGTACCAAAGCAGCCCCCCCCCCCCCCCCGGATCCGGCCCTGCCTTTTCATCCTGATACACCGATTGCTTGAAATAAATCTGACTATGACAGTTCAAGGGTGGTTGATCTATCTCCTGTCATGTAATGTAGCATTAATAGGACAATAAGAAGCTTTTTGAAAATCAGCCTCAGGATGTAATGGGTTAAGCAACATCATTATAAGTTAACCTCTTCCCTGTCGAGAAACACGTGGCCACCACACAACTACAAGAGGCATAGATCCTCATGAGCCCCCGCAGGTGCGGGGGCTCATGAGGATCTATGCCTCTTGCTGAGTCCACCCGTATCAATATTCCATAGACCGCTGCGGATCTCTGACGTCGAAATTACAATGATTTCAAAACAAAATCTACGTCTACTGGAAGCAAAGGGGTTAAACAAAACAAAGCATAATGCGATTGACCCTTTGCCTACTATGAACTCTGCCACAAATTCATTCTCTTGAGAGTTTATTTCCGGATCCGGTGCGCATGCCAAGTAACGGCTTTGTAACGACGCATTCAGCGCTAAAAATAGCCACGCACACGCACTGCAAGCGAACCTTGGTTGGGCGGATCTCGCCGCCTGATAGCGCTCTAGGAGAAGTAATTTCGCGGTGGCTGAAGTTGACATCAGTGTATTCAAAGAGCTACTAATACTAATGGGCATTTACTGCAGCGCCTATCGCCGCAGAGCTCTTAGCGCATTTATCCTAATACATTCTGAGGGTGATTAAAAAAAAAAATGCTGATTATAGTATTAGGGCGCTATTACAGATTAGGACATAGATCAACTCCAGCATTTTAGTTTAAAAAACAAACAAACAAACGTATAGGGCATAACGTCTTTTGTCCACCACGAAGGTGATTTCAAAGACGGGGCACCGAAAAGAGGTCTGTACAAATTTTGACCTCAGCTGGGTTCAAACCCATGACCTTTCGGACGAGAGTCGAACGTTCTACCACGGAGTCACCCAGCTCCCCGCATTTTAGATCAAGGGTGGTGCCAGAATAGTTTGGCGCCTGTGGCGCCAAGCTATTCCCAGCCTGGCACCACCCTTGAACTACCATAGCCCAATAAGGGTTAACGTATTCGAGACGTGCTGCATCCGGCTACGCGGCATTATAGCCGCGTATCCGAATGCAGCATGTCTGGAATGGGTTAACATTAACGCTAATTACAACAAAATGCTCACGGACAGGCAATCCGTCCCAAAAAACTAAAGCTAGTCCAGTAAACTCCAGCCTCAGAGCAAACATATAATGATGTATACATAATTTTGTGCAAAAATAATTTTCGACAAATTTCAACAAACAACAACAATAAATACACAAATAAAAAGAAAGAAAGAATTTTAGAGAAAAAGAAAGAAACATACTGAGGAGCGAAATAAATGCGACATTTTTGGATTTTTTTTTTTTACGTGTGTCCAATGATTCCAAAAATGTCGCATTTCTTTTGCTCCTTAGTATATTTTAACATTTGAATCTGCACGCACCTGAAAGTATACACTTGTATTGAAACAAACTTGGGTTTCAGAGACAGTCTAGACGTTACCTGGTTGAAATCTTTACACGTGAGGTGCCCTCCGGCATTGGGGGTTAGAATATGCGTTGCTTGCTGGATTGCTTGGAAGGACTTGAGCTTGACGGCCACCTCTTGTGGGGAGCTCATGGAGGTGGAGATATCCATTGGGTTCATCTGGTAGCTCAGCTTGGCGTATGTCGTGACGGCAGGACCAGCTAGAAACAGTTGCAGACAGAACATTGAAGTGCGTTTGGGTCAGTGGCAAGAGTGCTTAGAGCCTGCACTGCAGGGAGTTTGCGCTTTATTAATATAATTATTATTAATTATTATTATTATTAAGAGTGGGCTTGAATCCTGTGCCAGCCACTAAGCAAGGTGCTCCTGGACAGGAGCACCTTGCATAGTGGCTTGCGCAGGATTCAAGTTGAATCGTAAAACTTAGGCCTGGTCTGTGATGTTGGACCTCACCAGGGGCGGGTCAAATACGTCACGGGGGTGTTGGGTCCAACTTTTTGTTTGGGACGTTTAACCTGAGACCGAAAGCTCACAGACGGAAGACAGGTTGGAGATGGGGAGGATTCATTCATTCGTTCGTTCGTTCATCTGCCTCTCAGCTGTTGAATTGTAAGTGGTATGATAATAATTATATCCGCATACTTGCAGTTATGCTGACGCTGGGTTTGCTTAAGGTGAAGTCTGGATCTTCCAAAATTACGTTGTTCACCTGGTACAGAACAAACAGAACCACTACGAACTAGGGGAAAATAGCCAACACAACACGAAAACACGTGTATGTCAAGATATATGCAAGTCACAAAACATGAGGCACGAAACAAACATAGATCAAATATAGATAACTGAATCAGTGAGTGAATGAATGCCGAAAGCATCCATCCATCCATCCATCCATCCATCCATCCATCCATCCATCCATCCTTCCGTCCGTCCATCGTCCATTCATCCATCCATCCGAAACAAAAATAACGATGCAGTCTCTCTCTATTAACCTATTACATCCTGAGGCTGATTTGTTTTAATTTGCTTATCATATACATGAAGGCTTTATTACAGATTAGGAGGTAGATCAACCATTTTAGCTCAAAGGTGATGCCAGAATAGCTTGGCGCCTCAGGCGCCAAGCTATCTTGGCACAACTCTTAAACTATCATAGTCAAATTAATTTCAAGCAGTAGTGTATCAGGATGAAAAGGTTTAAGTGGCCAGTCACCTTTAGTGTAGTCTTAGGCAGAACGGCTTCCATGTACTGAGCGAAAATGGCCGTCTGGTCTGACTTCTGATCATTGGCGTCAAAATGCTTCGCTGCCAGCAGTGGCTGTTGAAATCAAAATTAACGCATTCAGCCCGACGGCCGTATTTCCCAAATTTTGGGGGCGTCATCTAACGACTATGCACCAGTTGCAGGAGATGGGTCGACCATGATAATTCAAGGGCAGTGCCAGATTAGCTTGGCGCCGACAGGCGCCAAGCTAATCTGGCACTACCCTTGAATTATCATGGTCGACCCATCTCCTGCTGTAGTGCGTCAGGGCTGAATGGGTTAATAATGTCAGCATCAGTGCAAGTCCATGGGGCAATACTATAGTCATGTTCATTGCGATTTAAGCCATCGTAACCCAAGATCGAAATCCCCACATTTTGGAGTTGTCCTCTGAAGACTGTATTACAATTCAGGAGACTGATCGTCCATGATAGTTCAAGGGTGGTGCCAGCATAGCTTGGCGCCTTTGGGCGCCAAGCTATTCTGGCACCACCCTTGAACTATCATGATCGATCCATGTCTTGCTGTGGTGTGTCGGGGTTGAACGAGTAAACGCATTCATCATAACAACAGCACAGCGGGAAATGCGAGTGGCCATGATAGTTCAAGTGCAGTGCCATTTTTGTGGTACATAGCCTGAATAATCTGTAGGGAAAAATATATAGTAGGGCGGGGGGGGGGGGGGGGGGGGGGGGGGGGGAGGGGGGGGAATCCAGAACATCTATCTTGATTAACCCCGTACAAACACGGTTTGGTTGTTGGTAGCGGTTTTGGTCGCGATGGACAGCCAAAGGGTTAACTTCTTACCTCCATGATTTCACTGGTCTTGTTTACAGCGTTCTCCAAAGTTGCCTTCGCCACAGTCACTTCTGCAGCCGGCGCGCCCAATGACGTCACGAGGAAGGCTGCAATCTGATTGGCTATCATTTGGTACGCCGTCTGCGACGAAACTTCCGGTTTGAGATCTTTGTCACTGACTGCCTTAGGCATGGGGCCTGAAGCGAACTGCGCATGAGTAACCCCCGGAAGAACTATTACCGGTGTGCGAAACGTGGCGGATGCATGGGTTGTCACGTCTTTCTGGTATTCTCTGTTGGAACAGATTAACTCCTTTGAGACGTGCCGCATCCGGACACGCGGCATTAAGCCGCGTATCCGAATGCGGCACATCTCGAATGAGTTCAACAACTAATAAGCTGGGCTGATCATAAGGTCTGTTGAACATCAGTTACAGTTCAATAAACTGCGTGACATTTCTTGGCAACTCGCCATTCTGGCACCATCCTTGATCATTAATGGTCGATCTATCTGATAAATTGTATGTAGGTATCTAATATACTGCGCAGGTTTCTGGCTCCCTCATGCCTAGTGAACAACAGGCTTTTCTTTGCAGGTAAATGCAAGCACTACAATAATCGCAAATAACGCGGCCTGACGTTATGGCTCCCGGGCACCACAATATACTGAGGTTGACCCGTACCATGTCCATGTCCCTCCTCATATCATCCTCTTCTCCTTCTGTACCATCAGCAGTGCAATCCGCCATTTTAACCTTTTTCGTGTCGGTAGTGGTTTTATTCGCGATGATTCATGTAGGAATCATCGCGACTAAAACCGATATCGACACGCAAAAGGTTAAGTTACTTCTTTGGATATTACGCGCTTCACAGCCATCCGTTTGATCCTCAAGGAACAACAACTTTCCCAGTTGTCCACTCACTCAAACGTGTCGGCAATGCGAGTGATGCGTGTCTGTCCGTCCAGGTCCCCGGATATGTGGAGGACGGGGAGGGGGTAGGTGGACAGTCTGACGTGACGCGTCAAGTAGGACGCGAACAGCAAGATTCCCTTCAGTTGGCCAGCGTGCTTCGGTCCGTACTCACCCACAAACACACCTGTAAAGAAAGAAAATATTGACGGACAAAGGAACTCGCTTCAGCCAAACAGAGACGAAAAAGCGTAAGTGAAAGCAGACGAGGTTCATCATAGTATCTTGTCATTGTAGTATGGAGCATGCACTGTGCGCGCGCGTGGGGGCTGACTCTTACTTTAGTAATTAACATGCATGCGTCAGGCAGAAATGGGACTTACCTCCAAGACTGTGTCCGGCTAGGAAGATATTGTGTGACGTCATCCCTTGGGTCCTCAAGGCCAGCGCAGCCGCGTCAATCGCCCCTGGCAACTCCAAAGGGTTTGGGTCGTTGATCAGGAAGCCATCGAGAAGGACAACCCACAGTTTTAAGGACGATGCCTTTTGAATCACCTCCCCTTGAATAGAATCAAGATAATGTTCTTCGATTAATCTCCCTCCCCCCCCCCCCCCCCAAATAAAAAAAAAAAAACCCAGCAACAACAACAACAAAAAACACAAAAAATCAATCAAACAAACAAAAAAACCCACAAAAAACAACAACAACAAAACAAACAAACAAACAACGATGCAAACAACAAAAACAACAAGAAAGAAAGAAACAAACAAAAACAACAGCAAAACACACGCAAAAAGAAGAAAATAACACATGTAGGTATCAGTATCACAGCCAAGAGGAGATTATTGCCCAAATCAAAAATGAGGTCACACAGGTTGTCTCTCTCGATTCGCTGACGCAGCGAATCGAGGGAGACAACCAGTAAATGGTTAGTTCGGGGTTTAACGTCCACGGCACCGAAGTGATAATGGACCGCCCTGACGGGGAGGGGAGGTGGGGGGGGGGGGGCTGGGATTATGGGGGACAGGGAAATCTATTGCCTATGGAGTACGACCTGAACACTGATCAACTCAGGCGCACTCCAACTGTGCCACTTTGATTTACCAGGACCTTTCAACGGACATGCTATTGAACAAGCCCGTCTTTTCCCCCTGTAGAGGTATGACCCATGTATTCTGTCATGCACGTAGGACAAAGAGGAGGTTATTGCTACAGTCAAAAAGGAAGTTTAGCCATAAAAGAGAATATCCCAATACCATTTTCAGAAGAGCGGCATCACCTGAAATCCTCCCTCTCTCCCTCGGGTCCTTCTCCAATCCCCCTCCCACCCCTCCATATATAATGTATATATATATATATATATATATATATATATATATATATATATATATATATATATATATATATATATATATATATATATATATATTATATATATATATATATATATATATATATATATATATATAATATATATATATATTATAGCTCTCCTATAATAGCTATTCGTACTCCAGTGATTTCAACACGTGAGTCACTTCACTCAAAGGGTGACCAACAGTGAGGTTACCCCATATCATACCGAGGCTAAAAGCTTCATTTGTACACTGCCATATGCAAGCTACATTATAGTACTTACAGATAAGGATAGACCAATGGCTTTAGTTCAAGGGTGGTGCCAGAATAGCTTGGCGCCTAGAGGCGCCAAGCTATTCTGACTGTACCCTTGAACTATTTTAGTCAAATTTATTTCACGCACTGGTGTATTCCGAATGATAAGGGTAAAGAAATGATCTAGTTTTCTTCAGGATTAAAAAACAACTATCATCCTTATCAGCCACACTGGTTGTCTCCCGTTAGCAGTTGCGAATCGAAGAGGACAGCCAGTGTGCCTTATTCCTACTGCTCTTATCGTATCCGGCGTAACCTAAGACCGTTTGCAATCAAGGTTGGTTATTTGGGTTTAGGGCAAAGGTATGCTTCCTATTGAAAAAAAAAATGTTCTCAATATTTAACTGCATTGTTTTACTATCATTTAGAAAAAGAAAAGAAAACACATCTTTTTATTTTTAAAATTTTTTTAAAGCGAAGAAACAGATAAAACCATCCTCATCCTCATCAACATCCTTATCCCCATCAACATCTTCATCATCATCATTATCACAATCATCATCATCAGCTCACCGAGCGGTCGGTAGGCGGTTCCGTGAATGCTGGCCCCCGGCACAATGATGACAGCAGCTTCCGTCGCCGACGTCTTCGTCGGAGGGAGGATCACTGGTGTAACAGCGACGACGACGACGACAACACTAAGCACTACCACAACGACCGCGGAGGATAAAAACATCGAAGACATGCCAGCGCGTAGCACCATCTTCGGGCGAGGGACGTCGGTCGCCTGACTACAGAGAGAACGGAACAGTAGGCGGTATTTAAAGCCACTTTCTTATCTATATGCAATAAAGGTACAGTTTTCAGTGCTGTGCCCGTATGAGCAACAGGTCATCGGGCCGACATCAGCCGCAGTGGGCCCGCGCACGTCCGTGCGCGGGCCCACTGCGGCTGATGCGGCCCGAAGACCTGTTGCTAACCGTCCGAGTCGAGCTTATCCTGCGTGTAGTACAGATGCAAGCTGAAAAATGTTATAAATTGCAAGAGTTGTGGAACGTGATTATTTTTGAGTTGCCATCTGTTTAAAGTACCATTACGCGTCAAGCTGAAGACAAACGGCAGCCTCATTAATTGTGTTTGCTATGCCTGGTCGACATACTAAATGTCGCAACTACTTTCAATGGCGGCAAACGCACACGCGTGAAGTGAACACACTTGCTTATTCTGCGCAGCCCGTTGGCGCGTCAATGTATTTTTTTCGCTCAGTGTTTTCAAATCATTTTCAAATCATTTGATATTGAAGGCCCACTGCCGCCGTAACTGTTCATAGATACACTTTTGTAACAGATGTTGACGAAGCGCTACACACAGGTCTAGTTATGGTTCATTTAGACACAGGACAATCCAGTTCAATACACGTCATCTTTATATCAAGTAAACTGACAATGACTCCATTCCGTTCTAGAAATACAACGCATTCAGTTCGAGAAACAGCTAAAAATAGATTGACACGCTAACGGCGTTGCAGAATAAATAAGTGCGAATGCTCGTGTGATTTTGCTGCGTGTCCAAACTGCTGTTAAAGTCCATTAGATGTGTCGACAAGGTATAACAGACACAAATGGTGCTGAATGTGTCGTCAGATTTATGCGTAATAGGTACATTAATACGACGTGTGCTGAACTTGATTGTCATGTGTCTAAGTGAATATAGCGTTTCTAACCATCTGTTGCAATAGTGTTTTTTTTTTTTTAAACAGTTATTGGGTATCATGCCATAGCTATTTAAAATGTACGTGGATCTATTGTGTCAAACTCCCCCCCCCCCCCCCCCCCCACCCACCCACCTTACTCCGCACGACTCCGTCAGAGGTGCACATAATAAAGAGCATTTATATTGCGCTGAATCCCCAGGATCAGTGGGCTCTAAGCGCGTTACAAAAAATGTATATATGCAGAATCTCACTACCTTTAAAAAAGTCTAATCTATGCACTTCTAATCTACGCACGCACATACAACTAAAACACACATAACAAAACCATATGTATGCAGACCAAACCATCATCACACACATGCACACACAATCTGTGGATTAATGGTACGCAAGCTGAAAGAAGTAGGTTTTAAGTTGGGTCTTAAAGACGTCAATGTTTTCAGCATTCCGGAGGTCTAGGGGAAGTGAGTTCCAGACAACAGGGGCTTGATACTGGAATGTCCGGCAGCCAAACCGCTTAGAGGAAAAGCTGGGGACACGGAAACGCTTCTCAGAGCAGGAACGAAGGGAACGGGAGGGCTGATAGATGTTGAGGAGGGATGAGAGGTATGGCGGTAGGGATCCATCAAAGCAGCGAAAAGCCAGGACCGCAATCTTGTACTCGACTCTAAACTGAATGGGTAGCCAGTGCAATTCCTGAAGTAGGGGGGTTACATGGTCCATTTTAGATTTGCCAAAAGCAAGTCTGGCAGCATTGTTGAGGACTGTCTGCAGACGAGAGAGTTCTTTCTGGGGGACACCTGCCAGGAGGGAGTTACAATAGTCTAAGCGGCTAAGGACAAGGAAGCAAATAAGTTGAACAGTAGCGGACCGGGTGATAAATGGTCTAATGGAGCTGATTCTTCGCAGCTGGAAGTTCGCCGTCCTGCACACATTAGTAATGTGATGGTGCATGGACATACTGCAGTCGAACTGAACTCCCAGATTACGTACAGACTGGCTAAAGGTTATTTCACTGTCGCCAACCACGAGGGAGGCCCCTGGTGGGACCTGACTAAGGGAGTGGTCAGAACCAGCGCAAAGTGATTCAGTCTTGCCGTCGTTCAGCTTCAGTTTGTTGCACAGCATCCATTTTTTCACAGAGGAAATACAAAGTTCAATCTCTTTCACAAGAGCAGGAAAATTAGATGGAGAAGCACCTTTGTGGAGCTGGGTGTCGTCGGCATACTTGTGAAATTCACAGGCATGTCGGGTGATGATGTCAGACAGGGATTGGGTATAAAGGCTGAAAAGGACGGGCCCAAGGACGGATCCTTGGGGGACACCGAATCTCAGCATGAGGGGTTGCGACTCTGATTGATTGACAACAACCTTCTGAGTACGCCCACGCAGATACGAGGAAAACCAGCTAAGTGTTTTGCCAGAGATGCCATAGGCTGTGTTAAGTCTCTCTAGGAGTACAGTATGGTCAATCGTATCAAATGCCGCCGAGAGGTCAAGGAGGCAAAGAATGAAAACCAGCTTGTTGTCAGCATTGCACAGAAGGCTGTTTGTAACATGCAGGAGAGCAGTTTCTGTACTGTGCTGTTTTCTGTAAGCTGACTGAAACGTTTCTAGGAGGTTGTTGGAAATGAGATGGTTTTGGAGCTGAGACAGAACAATGCGTTCTAATAGCTTTGACAAGAAAGGGAGATTGGAGATGGGCCGATAGTTATTAAAACATTCTTTGTTGAGACCAGGTTTCTTCAGCAAAGGTGTCACAACTGCTTGTTTGAAATATTCATGACAAGCAGTTGTGACAAGCACACATGACAAGAAGAGTTATTTTTGTCAAAAAACATTTAAAGAAATTATTATATTTTTAATTTTTTTAATGCTTCTCGCCGTAAATAGCTCTTCCCGCCGTATAACACTTCTTCATTCAGTCCCTTTAGTTGTTACGCATGTACTGACTGGCCTAATAGCGATGGACAACGTTTGTTGTACGACTGCGGCTATGGTTTCTATAGGAACAACTGTTCTCATATGAGTGCAGACTTTTGTCCGAATGTTTTTTCTCGTTTCTGATGTCTTTGTTTCATGGGCTTTTTACGTTGTAACAGATGTTGGTTTTTACAACTAGGATGGAGTATACCTTGGTCTTGTGGGATTTGTAATACAGCAGAACCTTTTTTGAGCGACTCACATAATAATAAAATAATAATTACGGTATTTATAATGCGCTTATCTTATAATAATTATAACTCTAAGCGCACACTCACAACTCGCGCACGCATGCGCACGCTTTAGACAATGACTCACGTACCACAAACAGTGAAATACATTACGACGGTCAGCTTGGGGTGGGGAGTGCGGTGATATAGTGCTAAAACTGTTGAAAGAGGTGAGTTTTGAGGGCGGACTGGAAGGAGGAGAGAGAGTGTTTCTGACGGAGAGAGAGTGGGAGAGTGTTCCAGATAGATGGACCGTAGACGGAGAAGGAGCGGGGACCGAAAGTGTTAAGTTTGGTGCGAGGGATGTGGAGGCGGAGAGGGTCGGAGGCAGAGCGGAGGGAGCGGGAAGGTGTGTAGGGGTGAAGTAAGTTGGAGAGATAGGCAGGAGCGCAGTTGTTCAGGGATTTGTAGCAGAGAGACAGAACTTTGTATTGGATGCGTTGGGGGATGGGGAGCCAGTGAAGGAGTTTGAGCAGGGGTGTGATGTGGTCGGATTTTTTCTTTCTGAGGACGAGGCGGGCAGCATTGTTCTGGACGCGTTGGAGAGTGAAGATGGTGGAGTGAGGGAGACCGGAAAGGAGAGAGTTGCAATAGTCGATGCGAGATAAGATGAGAGAGACAGCAAGTTTGGTGGCAGCTTCGGTAGTGAGGTATTTTCTGATCTGACTGATGCGGCGAAGGTGGAAATAGCATGCCTGGGTCGTGGCGGAGACGAAGTTGGTCATGGACAGAGAGGAATCGAGGATGACGCCGAGGTTCTTGGCCGAGTCAGAGAGGGAGATGGGGGTGCTATCGAGTTGAAGGTGGAGAGAGGGAGGGAGCTGGGAGAGTTTTTGGCGAGTGCCTACCAGCATGGCTTCCGTTTTGTCGTCGTTCAGTTTCAGCTTGTTTGCTGTCATCCAGTTTTTCACGTCTTTGTAGCAGTCAGCCGTGCGAGTCAGTAGTGACTGAGTGTTGTCGAGTTTGTCTTTGTCTTGCAGTTGTGAGTCGTCAGCGTAGAGGTGGTGGTGTATGCGGTGAGACTGGATGATGTTGGACAGAGGAGAGGTGTAGAGTGTGAAAAGGACCGGGCCCAGGACGGATCCCTGTGGAACTCCGCAGATGTCAGATGTCATTATTTATGTGGTTGCATGCAGCCACATAAATGATGGTCTTTAATGACAGGTGACAGTTTTTGCTCCTCAATGTTCCTCTTTAGAGAACACTTGTCTTTAGAGAACACTTGAAGTTTTTTTTTTTTTTTTTTTTTAAATGATTGCTCAAAGCACTTTGTAGTGTACAACTTAGATGAACCAAAATTCCATGTTGCTGACGATATCACAGATGATGTCATAGAAGTGTGATATTTTCTGTCAAGTAAACTTTTCATTGCCGAAGATAACTGAACACAATCCAACTGCAAAAGACACAGATGTGTATAAGCCACAGCAGGTGCGGGAGCTCAGGTATATCAGAGTCTCTCGCTGACATTCTTTGTCCATGTTCTTTGGACAGCTGGGGGCCCTTTGGCGCAACTGCGGGGGGCTCATGAGAATCTATGCCTCTTTGGCGTTGAATTTACGCAGATTCCGGAAAGACATTCTGCACCCACGCGCAGTGAAAGTGTTATCAAGTGTTCAGTAATTAATGCCCACTCGCAATCTAAAATCCCACTTGAGAGGCGCACAGGTATAAGTCTGGCCAGCAAGAGTCTTTAAGCCCTCATATGGTCTTAACGTACGAGGGTCTATGACGGTCTATGTCTCTTGCAGCTGGCTGCAATGTCAAAAGTCCAAGGTTTATTGTTGGATGCGTAAAATGCAGTAAGCAAAGGCCTCGGGCCCACGTCAGTCGCAGTACGGATGTGCGCGGGCCCACTGCGGCTGTCGTGGGCCTGAAGACTTTTGGCTACATGGGTAGACAAAGGGGAGTGGGGGTAGAGACATTTTGACATACCAATTACGAATCACGAACCTTAGCTGAAAACCGACAGCGTGTCGCGGATAACAATAAGTCATGCTTGATGCTGTGTCATGGTGGTGACAGATTTCCGCTTTGTTTCAACGAAAATCGGCCGGAACTTTAGGCGTTAAGCGGACGTTACACGTTCCACCTAATGATGCATCATAGTCATGTAAAATAAAAAGGGTCTCAGTCATTGATGTTGCACAATCCGCGCCCGTGTTGTGTACGTTGGGACTCGTAATACTGTGCAGATTCAGAGTCAGATGTAAGTACGAAATAAATAAGTTTATACCGCTGACGAACGGGGAAAGAGCGGGGGGGGGGGGGGGGGGGGGGGGATGTTACATCTTTTATTATTCTGTATACACATATTTCGAGAAACGCAAGGCCATAACAAATCGGATTGCATAAATTGTGCGATCCGAAACGTTGTGTCTAAGACACGAATTATAAACAGTTAAAAAAGAAATAGTTATGATCCTTTTTTTTTTAATTTTTAAATTGGATACTTCAGTGATACATTAATTGTTTGCTTGTATCTAAACGAACATTTAATGAAAAAAATCTGGACAAATCTTTTGCTGTTTTACAAATTATACTAGATGTTCTGCTCATGGGTTTGCGTAATGTGCGTGTGTGTGAGCATCATGCGTGTGGTTTGGGATGCGTGCGTAGTTCATCTATAACAGAAATCACTGATAGATAAACAGGCGCACAGCAGAACATACAGCATAATTTTTTATAGTGATACATACAACATAACCCAGGCTGAGGTTGGCCCGAGCACGGCCGTGCGCCAGCCAACGACGGCCGATGGCCTTTGGGTACTGGATAATGCACTCTAGATGTCTACACGCCCTAGCAGTACCTCAGCTTCAAACATGACAAATTACGTTAAGTCTTGTTCTATAATGGAATCTGCTGGTACACATCGTTACGATCAGAATTAAATGGTTGATTATCCTGACTGATCTCTGTCTGGTCTGGTCCGGCCAGATAAGATATCAGTCCGTCTTACAGCGTGACACTTTCACCAGTAGGCTGAGGTATACAGCTGGTAACATCCTAGTGCGCAAAGGCCATCGGGCCCTCGTCGGCCGCCGTTGGCCCGCGCACGGCCGTGCGCGGGCCAACGGCGGCCGACGTCGGCCCGATGACCTTTTGCGGTCGAAAGAGGTCGAAAGCCGATACAATGACAGGAACAGTGCTCAATGTAATCAATCTCACCTCAAAAATCACATCAGTTACTATTTCCTTTTTACACCCAAATTAAGTTAGAATATTCGTAGGAAATATATTATGGAGAATTTTCCAGTGTAGCAATCCTTCTAAAGCCGTTCTTCACGCGTACAATGCTTTGCTACATTCCAACTGTAGTTTATTAATTTGGAAGTTATATTATTTGGGTCCCAAAAGGCTACGTGCTATGCGATGTGTTTACCGTGTCATCGTTGGTGGTTTTTTTTTTTTTTTTTTTTTTTTTTTTGGTTGCACGTGCGGCGCACACTGCGGTGTGCATTGTTCTGTATTCAAACATTCGCTGAGGACCGTGTCCAGCTAAATCACACAGCATATCAAATGGAATTAATATATCCCGCCTCTTCATACATCTCTTACAAAAACGAGTTGTGCCTAAATCCAATCAGGTAAGAATAGCAGGTTACGCCTGCACGAAACGTCATTATTCCCCAGGCACTGAGCTACAAAGTTTATACTGATGCTCGGAAAATACCGTCCCAATGTGCAACTGAAAGGTCGTCGGGCTGACGACGGCCCGATGGGCTTTTGCGCGTTGGGTTGTCTTTATGTTCCAGCCAACACAATAATACCTTCTTCCTAAAAGTGGATTGCATTAATCCGGGTCCCTTAAATCTTCCTGGTTTAAGCACGATAATTTACTTCTAAGCCTATAAACAAAATAATCTCTGGTGTTATTGTCCATGTTTTAAGGTTTCGTTTTGTAGACTTGCAGCCCAACGTAACTCATTCAGCCCGTCGGCCGTATTTTCCAAATTTTTGGAGGCGTCATCTAATGACAATGCACCAGTTGTAGGAGATGGATCGACCATGATAATTCAAGGGCAGTGCGCCAAGCTAATCTGGCACTACCCTTGAATTATCATGGTCGACCCATCTCCTGCTGTAGTGGCTCGGGACTGAATGGGTTAAAAGGACATTTTGCTAGAATCTTATAATCAGTGTAAGTTAAGGAGGTTGGAAGCCAGGCCTTTACCTTTGTGTATCAGCATTTTAACAGCTTTCTTTTGTAAGGAAGACGTTTCGCCACTTTCATAGGCTTTTCTCAAAGAAGCTATCACTAAATGTTCAATTTTAGACGAAAAAAAATGAGGTTGATAAGCCGTCAAGTCTTGGAGTGGACCCGTTTTTTTTTTTTTAATTTCTTTAAGGCGCATCGCAATTTCTGTCTCTGTTGTCATCTCGATTTCAAGTGCTTCCTTTTGAGTATCTGACAATTTAGGGATACAGAGTCCTTGAATAAAGCTGTCAGCTTTGTCCTTGTCAAAATGATCGTTCTGACTAAAAACATCGCTATAATATTCGAATTATTCACGCATGATTTTATTCTGTGATATTATCGTTCTGCCATTAGCGGCGATCAGTCCGTCTATAACTTTTGAGTTTGCCCTGGATTTTTCTAGATTTAGAAAGTAGGTGGTATTTTTTTCTCCTCCTCGATAAATATTTCCTCGTGAGCGAGTTTGTGCTCCTTAAGCTTTATTAATTAAAAAATCGAGCGCACATTTAAGTCATTATGCAAATGGTACGAAATACACACATTTTGGAGTTATCCGCTGAGAACTGCATTACAAGATCGACCATGATAGTTCAAGGGTGGTGGCAAAATAGCTTGGCGCCTATAGGCGCCAAGCTATTCTGCCACCACCCTTGAACTATCATGGTCGAGCCATATCTTGCTATGGTGTGTCGCGAGCAGAATGAGTTAAGCTGTTCCCTTCGTGTAATATCATATGATTACTGGGCTTATTTGCTATTTGTTTTTCCTGTATTATCTAACTGGTTCAGAAGTATGACGTGTCATGTTTAGCCTTCTCTTTTTTGTTTTTCCATGGGGAACGCAGAACTGTTTTATTTTGATTTTACACATATCCCATTTTGTGCGTGGATCAGTGTCTGACATATCACCGTCCACTGTATTTAAAAATGTCTTCATTTGGTCAATACAGTCTTGATCTTTAATTAACCTGTCATTGAATTTCCAATAGGAAAAGGTCTTCTCTCTATGTGGGTAAGTTGAAAGTTCATACAAACATATCTGTGATCTGACAGAGCAGAGGTATGTATGTCACAAAACAATGTACTATCAACCACAGAATCAGATACCAGGATATAGTCCAGTCTCCTAGCTATAAATGGAGACTTCGAACTCACGTGAACTCTTTTTCGCAAGAATGATTCAAAGGCCAAAGGTCATTTAATTCCCAATCCACAATAGGCAAATTCTAAACGAACCCACTTCTCGTTCATTGTGTTTCTCACCGCTGATAATATCCAGCTCATTATTAAGAACACAATTAAAATCTCCCAAAATAATTGTATGGTATGTCCCATTATCATTTACAATTTTTGCCAAGTTTGTAAAAAAATGTTTTTCAGACGAGTCGTTATGAGCGTATACATTACACACTAAAATGTCTTCTCCTCTGTAACAATTTCCATGGACAGAATTCTACTTTCTTTGTTAACACACTTAACTCATTGGGGACGTGCCGCTTAAGCCGCGTATCCGGAGGCGGCACGTCCCCAGTGACTTGATCTCATATGGAAATTCTTTTCTAACCAGAATAATTTGGCCCATACAGTGTCTAGTGACACATTTCCCTCTCCAGCTCCGCCTTATCACCGTGTACAGTATAACGACTCGTGAACACAGACTATGTCATATTTCAGATCCCGTATGTTGTAAAAAAAAAAATGCTTTTAATTTTGTTTTCGGATTATAAACAGTTGAGAGACACCTGGCTGCGTGCGTTGGTATCGTTGCCGATAATACTTTGCAAAGTTTGGGAGAATGTCAATACGTTTACCATTTTCATCTCTTTTTTTTGCGATCAATCAAGAAAATTTAAAACTGTATCTATTTAATCATAAATCCCCGATTTCTTTTGTGGCTGAATTTGTGGTAAGAATGTGATTTTTGATGTGTATATTTAGCGGCGTCTTGATCTATAATGATAATAATATGTAATAATATGTAATAATATAATATAATATAATATAATATAATATAATATAATATAATATAATATAATATAATATAATATAATATAATATAATATAATATAATATAATATAAATGATAATAACAATAACGATAATAATAATCTGTTGCGGGAAGTGTTATTGTCACATGGGTAGACAGACACAAGTGAAAGACTAAATTTACTCAGCTCAAAAAATGTATGTTGTGTTTTTGGCGGTGTCTTGATCAGTAAGTTTTGTGATTATCAAATTAACCCCCTTGTAAACAGTACAGGTGGCTGCATGCACAAAGGGGGTTCATCCACATTTGAACTCATTCAAGGCGGCCCGCATTCATAGCTGCGAAAGTGTCGTATAGCGGTGCAGGCGGCAACGCTATGCGACACTTTCGCGGCTATTGATGCGGGGAGGCTTGAATGAATTAACAGGTAGGACAAAATCCCCAAAACGGAAAATGTGTTATGTAGGCCTATGTAGTCGAATCCTGGCGTTTTTGTTTTCTTTTCTTCTCGGCAGATTGAGATGATTGAGATGATTGAGATGATCATGACGCTGCAATCCGTCTGCCTGGCAACAATGCTACTGACTGGAATAAATCTGACTCTGTCGACACTTCCGCAGCTATTGATGTCAGACTTAACAGCCAGGTGCACAAAAGGCCATCGGCCCGACGTCGGCCGCCGTTGGCCCGCGCACGGACGTGCGCGGGCCAACGGCGGGCGACCCGATCGGACCGATGGCCTTTTGCGCATTGGGAGGATACAATCAGCAAAACGGAAAAAAAAAACCCAACGTATACATGCCAATATAATCTCATTTTCCTCCCCTCAGGTTGAAATGGTCCTGAATTCCACTACAGTCCTCCTGCCTGGCAACAATGCTACTGACTGGAATAAATCTGACTCCTTCACACGCAGTGACAACGGTCCGCCAGACTACTATGATTATTACGATGACTTTGGCTTTGCCCACGCTGCGCAGTACGGGGAGTGGCCAAAGCGGGCCGCGCTGTTGTACCAGGTTGCTGGCATCATGATACTGATAACAGGAACCTTCGGCAATACGGTGACGATCGTCGTTCTTCGCGACATGTTGTCTGACGCGTCCGCCTTTCCCCTGCTGTTCACGGCTCTCGCAGTTAGTGACCTCCTCCTGCTCAACGTCACGCTCTTGCCTCGCTGGATCGGATTCCAGTTTGGATACAGGATTTACACCAGGGGCTTAGTATTGTGCAAGATGCTGTCCTGGCTCAGAAACTGCTTCGTGTCACTGTCGCCTTGGCTCCTAACGGCCGCGACCTTACAGCGCGCCATGAGTATCCTGTGTCCCACGCAGATGCGGAAAGTGAATCCCCGCAAGCAGACTGCCATCACCATCGCTGTTCTGGTGCCCCTCAGTGTAGCCTTCAACTCGTCCTATCTTTACGGTGCGAGTGTGAACAGCGGAAAAGTGTGCGGCTGGATGAGCGACACTCGCCATGTCTTTGATGTCTTGGTTTGGCTGGAACTGTTGCTGAACTCATTGTTGCCTTCCATCATTATGGTGGTCTGTAACTGCCTGATGATCCGTGCGCTGATCCACTTCACCACTAGGGCACGCGGCCGTGCGTTACAACATTCTGGTAACTCCCATGGCGACAGAGCATCCCGGATGACCTTGACCTTGATCGTGGTGTCCCTGGTCTTCGTGGCCCTGACCTTGCCGCTTCACGTCACTTACCTCTTCCTGTCTGAGAGCGGGTCGCCAGAGTTTGTCTTCTGGTACGTGTGCGCCCAGCTGCTGTGGATGTGTAACGGCGCTGTCAACTTCTATCTGTACATGCTGACGGGCTCCAAGTTCAGGGAGGTGGTTAAGAGAAAATTTCGCGGTTTCTGAAAGGTCTTTTCCAAACCACACAGGTCACGGACCCAAAAGGCCTCTCACGTGACCAGTAGCGTCGCAGTGCGCGGGGTAATAGAGCTGATGTCGGCCGCTGACAGCTGTGCGCGGGGTAATAGAGCCGATGTCGACAGCTGTGCGCGGAACCAAAGCAGCCGACGTCGGCTCGAGTGCCTGTGCTTGCTGGGGTGAGCTGGCTGTGTGATCAGTTCCGGACTTCACTTCAAGGTCTGCACTTCTGGTCACGTCGAAAGCCCAGAGGCAAAACATTCTTCCCCGGCAGAACTAACAGTGTCGCACCTACACTGCTCGTGTAAGTCTGTGTTTCTTGTTGATAGGAGCATTAAGAGGAACACGGCTTAGTTCATTTAGCCCGACGGCCGTATTACTTCCCAAATTTTGGAGGCGTCATCTAATGACTATGCACCTGTTGCAGGAGATGGATCGACCATGATAAATTATTTAAGGGCAGTGCCAGATTAGCTAATCTGGCACTGCCCTTGAATTATCATGGTCGACCCATCTCCTGCTGTAGTGCGTCAGAGCTGAATGGGTTAATATTATTGACATCAAACTAGCTTGGAACGAGACTTTCACCATCTGAGCACTGCTTGCCTCGTGGTTCTTTTTCCAACTAACTTTTGAGCAAGACATATCTCGGGACAACATAAGAGGAAAAAAAAAAAAAAAGAGTAATCACCAAACATAGGCCTAATTTATTTTAAAATTTAAATGGCTTCAAACCCAACGGTTTAGCTACTACCCTCGGAAGGCGATGGAGAGTGACCTGCTTAAAAGTTGAAATGTATACTCTATTCAGGCCTCAGTGATCACTGACTGGCAGTCACCATTTTGGTCTGGATTGATCACTGACCTGCATTACCGATGCTGAAACTATTAGTCTAGCAGCTTTTCGCAATTTCTGCAGACTAAGTAGTTCGTCAAAAGAGTAACAATGGTTTGCAGGCACGAAACGAAAGTACTAATGCCATATAGTTTATGCATGGCAACAATATTTGTCCTTAGGATGGAGACATTTTTGTAGAAGTGTTTTTCGAAAGCTATTTTTCGATGTAAGGGAACCAGTCCTCGTACACCGCCCGGATAAGGTGCAAGACATTTTTTGTGCATAACATTGAAAATTTCAAGCATACAAGTTACAAGTTTATTCCAGTGACTGAGTAAATTAAAATCATCAGCAAGTAAACATGCATACATATGCAAGTAAACATGCAAGTAAACATGCATACATATGCAAGAACACCCTGGCACGAATGGTAAACATCTGCAGCAAAGTGACTGGCAGTAAGCAAAACAGTGTGGAGTCCCTGTATGAACAGCGTGTGGTGAGAAAGGGTAGGCGGATAGCTTCAGACAGATCCCATGTCCTTGCCCACCTCTATGAACTCCTCCCCTCTGGCCGCAGACTCCGCACGCACAAAGCTAGAACACTTAGACTACAGCACAGTTTCATCCCCAAATCCATCACTCTAAGCAATCTGTAGGTACATCCACGCATACCCAAACCTAACTCCTCCCCCTATCCCCCTTTACCTGTGCAATCAGTAGGAATGGAGCTTGTTGATTTTAGAGAAGTGATTATATTGTGTTTTATTTGGTGGTGAACATGGACATACTGGGATTGTTGTTACTGAGTGTTTACCCACTAATTATTTTACTACGGTAGACTCTAATTATGCAGCTTGTGTAATAATGTGTAATAATGTACTGAGACGTTTGTATAATAAGTAGTGAGGGTTAGGACTAGGTTGAAACACGCGTATTATGTATGCATATGTAGAGGTGGGTGTGAATGTATAGGTGCCGCTCAGTTCAGTCCATAAAAGATGTTTGTGTGAGATGTGTAAGAGTTATGTGTAAAGATTTTGTAGTGTTTACTTATGTCCGTTTGGAATTTGTAGCTGTGCAAGTGCAGGGAGAAAATGTTTAATAATTATGCTATAATGTTTTTATGTCTTGTTTGTACTATTTGTTATAAATGTACCACAACCGAATTTCTCTTTTCGAGATAATAAAGTACTCTTATTCTTATTCTTATTATATATACGATAAAATAAGTTTAAAAGTATTATTTTTAATACGGTAAGCATGGTCGCGTCGCTAGTTTCAAAATGGCGGTCAGCGAGAAGCCTTCTAAAGAAGTCAATCAGACGCGCACGGTTGATGAAGCTTTACTTTGCTCCTGAATTGAAACAGAGATTATTTTCGATTTGAACATCTTATCAACGTCAAATACGTTATTTTTCCTGGTCTTGAAAACAGCCTTTTCCATAGAACTCGGTCTTTTGTGGGAGGAAAGCATATCGAAAGTAAACTCCCTTTGTGCATGTTGTGCAATGTGTCTGCCGACCATCTTCAACATTCTTTGGCCGGATACAACATGCATGTTGTTCGTCTGTTTTTCAGCCTAACGGCTCTAAGTGCAGGTCTGCTCTTTTTTTTAAATTTTATTAGTGGAGATGGGATTTTTAACTGGTCAAGCACACTCGTATCCGACTGGTCTTAAGCACAAGCCAGGCAGAGTGAAATCCATCTCCGAACCGTTTCCATCAAAATCACCATGTTCAGCTAAACACCTAAATATAAAATTTTAGTTTTTGCAACCAATTCAACCAATCCGCACTCAAGTACTCACAAGGACTCTTATGATTAAGCTTTATCAGGACTGCATGAGACACAATACAGATAGTACTAGTAGCCCTCTCTATTATATTACATGTTTTTTTATTTATTTATTATTGATTCATGTATGTATTCACTTACATATTTATTTATTATTTATCCTTTTAATTATGGATGGAAGGAATTCCTTGATGCACATGATCACTATAGTGGTATGGTAGTGGTCACCAAGGAGAGGAAATTTGTTTTCAATATGCATACATCTGTGCATGTTCATAATCTATCCTTTACTTAACATGCATATTTATAGGTCCCAGGTATCCCCAACTTATTTTATTAATTTATTATTTTTTTGTTTGTTTGTTTGTTTGTGATGTATGTTTGCACATACACATCAGCATAAAATGATTGATTGTACATTGTTTAACGTCCCGACAGCAACAAGACTTTCTCAGGACGTGCCTGCACTGCTTGTGAAAAAACCCAAACTAAACAGAATATTGAATGTATGTCGCCAGCTGGTCTAATACACTAAATAAACCTAACTAGACCCTTTAGCAACACACATCCAATATCAAGAGCTACAAGCAGTGCAGACAGTAGGAAGAGTTTAAAAAAGGTAAATACAGGTGAATGTACCAAGGGTAGACAGAAACACACGCCCCTGAATAGAGGGGAAAACCCACCCTGTGGGGCTGACCACGGTCACCCTGGGAACTAAAAAGTAGTTAACCCCACCCAAGTCCCCCAGGGTAGACCTGGGTGGGGGACATCAGCATACAAGATGAGAACATACATATACACATATATGATGTGAACGTAACATGTACACATATATGGTAATAGGTGCATACCACCCGCTCCCCACCCCACATACAAAACCACAGAACACCCATTAAAGGACATGCACATCTGTGCATGTTCATAATATATCCTTTACTTGGTATTCATATGTCCTAGTTATTTAAATTTATTATTTATTTTTATTTGTTTGAAAAGTAGGTTTTGTACATATGCTGATGTTCACATACACATATATGGTAATACTGCCCACTCCCAACCCCACTCCACAACCAGAGAACACCCACCAAACGACACTTACATCTGTGCATGTTCATAATCTATCCTTTACTGAGCATTCATATGTCCCAGGTATCTTGACTTACTTTATCTTTTTTATTTAACTGCCATGAGATGGCATTGGTCGCCTGCTCGACATTAAACCCAAATAACTATATATTTAAATTATTTATTTATTTTGTTTGCTTGTAATGAAGGTTTTGTACATACACATCAGCAAACAAGAAAATATACACATATATATAGATGGTAATAGGTGCCATACTGCCTGCTCCCAACCCTTACCTAAATACACACATAAAACCGCAGAACACCTACCAAAGGAAGGACATGCACATCTGTGTATGTTCATAATTTTTAATCTATCCTTTACCTAGCATGCATATGTCCCAGGTATCTTAGACTTACTTTATCTTATTTATTTAAATTATTTATTTATTTTGTTTGTTTGTAATGTAGGTTTTGTACATACACATCAGCATACAGCTCAAGAACATACAACATGGTGCCCCTGTGCATGTGGCCACCAGTACTATTCTGTCAGATCTGTCACACCCAGCCAATCATCTCTTCGAGCTTCTGCCCTCTGGCCGGCGGTTTCGTGCTTTTAAAGCCAGAACCTCTCGATTCAGATGCATTTTTTTTTCCAGAAGCTGTCCTCAATACATCACCATGCACGGAACAACGTGATTCCATGATTTGTGACATATGACTGATTTGTGTTTAATATTGTGCTTATCTATCTTTTAGTGCTGTATATAGGATGATCGCCAACTAAGTGTATGACATGATGAATGCCCTACAAGTGAGGACATATTTTACTGTCGCCATGCCACACAAAAATCCTTGTAACGTTTTACTTGGTGAATAAATGTCTTATGTCTTATACACGTACATGGTAATAGGTGCAGTATCGCTCGCTCCCAACCCCAATCCAGTTACACACACAAAACCGCAGAACATCCACCAATGTACATCTGTGCATGATCATAATCTATACTTTACTTAGCATTCTTATGTCCCAGGTATCTTTGACTTACTTTATCTTATTTATTTAACTGCCGTGAGATGGCCGTAGTCTACCGCGCGGCGTTAAACCCAAATAACTATTTATTAAAATTATTAATTTATGTTTGTTTGTAATGTAGGTTTTGTACATACACGGTAATAGGTGCCATACCGCCCCACTTTCAACCCCAGCCCACATACAAAACCACAGAACACCCACAAAAGACATGCACAATTGTATACTGATGGGCATTAGTGGACTGTAAAATCTATATATAGAGACTTCAGGTTAAGCAAGTGGCTTGTATTGACTGCCTGTATTTTAGCTGCCCACCTACAAATTTCATGTGTACAGTTAACCACACTGCACATGCAGCCATCAGTTCTGTGAAAAGTACTGTTGGCCTCATGCACAGGGGAACCAAAACTTAGAGATAAGGCCACACCTGATAATAATAATAATAATAATAATACATAGTTTTTATATAGCGCCCTTCCCCACGAACAGCAAGCTCGGAGCGCTTTACAGCACATAAAAAATAAAAAATAAAAATTAAAAAGGAGAAAAAATTAGAACGCACTCACTCTTTAAATAAACATCTGCTCGCACCATGTAGGCGCATTCCTAACACGAAACACACACACACACAAACACACACACACACGCACACACACACACACACACACACACACACACACACACACACACACACACACACACACACACACACGCACGCACACACACATACACACACACAACAATAACAATACTAATAACAATATGCATACTCAGCCACTAGTTCTGTAAACAGCACCTTTGTAAACAGTACCAGTGGCCAAATGCACACATACATCATGGATGTTGCTACCACTGATCACTTCAAACAATAGGCTGCCCAGTTCACATTTTGATACCGTGAACTAGCCTGCACATGCAGTCATCAGTTCTGTAAATAGTACTGGTGGCCACATGCACAGCGGCACCAAACTTAAAGGTGAGGCCAAAACTGCCACCTCAAACAAAACCAAACGCTACCTATACACACATATCAATGATACAGTCAACCTCTGTGTGCGTTAGGGGAAACACGCTTAAAGTATGGGACTGTAAATCTTACAGCGAAATGTCAAAACCAGTAAGAAGATAATGTAACAGCAACAAGTACATGTATTTTGTAAACCACTCAAAACATGACAACTCATCGAGTCTAATGGTGTTATGAGTGGGTGATGGAAACACTGAAAGAAATAGTACGTGTACATTATAAAGTATGTGCCTCCTCCCCCCCCCCCCCTCCCATAACTAGCTGTTTATCATAAAACATAGATATCTCATTCATTTGATCACTTGACTGATTTATTAAATCATCTCTGTGTCACCTTTCTCCGTTTTCTTTCTCGTTTTAATCCCAATATATGTCAGTGCTAATGTCAGCTGCTAAGAATCCTTGCAGCGAACTGCAAATGTCTATATGCAGACAAACTGCAAATAACACAGCAGCAAAATAAGTTCCTCTTTTGTGCAGTAGGCTACTGCTAGCAAGATAGGGTTCAATTTTAAACAAAGCATTGCATGAACTTCCAAGCGTGTTCACATTGTGCTGTGTATTTTTTTTTTCAGTGTGAAGTGTACTGTACCATCAGTGATCACTGAGACTGCATAATTGGCACTGGCAGTGATCGCACATCACAACATAGCTTGTCAGTGCAACTGATTAAAATAAATGTTACTGCAGCATAAAATAATTAATCAAGTTCCGAAACTTTGCTCAGCCATGACAGTTAAAACCAAGTGGTGTGGCACTCTATTTCTTTTAAAGAATGCAGCATAGGTTTTGAAGATAGCGTTTGTGTTGTGGGTTGCGTTTTGTTTTGGTGCTGTGTTGTCGAAATGAAACGGGCAAAGCGATGGTAAAGTGAATGGAAATAAACGCGACAAACCTTTATCAAGCCGTAAAAATGCACACAGCAACTTTACACGTTTGCTTTTTTTTTTTAAACAAACAAGCTTATGTAGAACAAATCAAAAAGAACCCGTCGGCACACCGAAATTCACGTCCGCGGAGGTCGTGGCATCACGTGATGTTTTGATCACGTGATTTTGGGATACCTTATTGTTGAGAAACGATATTAATTTTTGAGTTCAAGGCAAGCGTTTTCGTAATTGTTTCTTCTCTTAATATATCTAAGTATGAAAATATTACTTTAAAAAATGAAATCCTTTTAAGTGACATATAGTGCATACTACCACTGAATACAGGAACAATGAGACCCGTGTAAACTACTGATCCCCTGTAAACATGGCCGCGACGGTCCTGGTTTCGTCTGCAGCCATACTGGAAACAAAATGTGCTACAGAAAAATGTCTCCATCCTCCGGCGGTTTAAAACGAGTGCGCACTGCTTTTATTCATACTAGACTTCATTTTGATATACCCAAACCTTTGTTACTCTCTAGAAAAATCACTATCTCGTAAACGGCTGATCGTCTATGAAGGGCAGCTGCTAGACTATATGACACGCGCTATGCACAGCCGATAAAACACATTTGCAAGATTAAGCTATTGACCATTCAACATGGTGAATATAGAGTTTACATGAATGAATATGTGTCAGTGTTTCCGAGTGAGGCTCGATCTGAGTATATTTTAGGTTTAAATAGGTCGTGTTCAAAATTTCTCGAGGGCAGCGGCTAAGCTGTTGTTGTCAGAATTAAAGAAAATGTAAAATAAATTAGGTCTAACGTTGGTGAGCATATTTTCTTCTTGGAGTTGTCTTAAAATCATCTGCTTTCAACAGTTATTGGCAAAAACACAAGCAGGCTTTGTTCAAACAGTTACAAAACTCGCCACCAAACTCGCTGTCTCTCTCATCTTATCTCGCATCGACTACTGCAACTCTCTCCTTTCCGGTCTTCCTCACTCTACCACTCTCACTCTTCAGCGCGTCCAGAACAATGTTGCCCGCCTCGTCCTCAGAAAGAAAAAATCCGACCACATCACTCCCCTGCTCAAGCTCCTTCACTGGCTCCCCATCCCCCAACGCATCCAATACAAGATTCTGTCTCTCTGCTACAAATCCCTGAACAACTACGCTCCTACCTATCTCTCCAACTTGCTTCACCCCTACACTCCTTCCCGCTCCCTCCGCTCCGCATCCGACCCTCTCCGCCTCCTCATCCCCCGCACCAAACTCAGCACTTTCGGCCCCCGCTCTTTCTCAGTATACGGTCCATCCACCTGGAACACCCTCCCACTCTCTCTCCGTCAGAAACACTCTCTCTTCTCCTTCCAGTCCGCCCTCAAAACTCACCTCTTTCAACAGTTCTAGCACTATATCACTACACTCTCCACCCCAAGCTGACCGTCGTAATGTATTTTCACTATTTGTGGTACGTGAGTCATTGTCTAAAGCGTGCGCATGCGTGTGCGAGTTGTGAGTGCGCGCTTAGAGTTATAATTATTATAAGATAAGCGCATTATAAATACCGTAATTATTATTATTATTATAAAACACAAGCAGGCTTTGTTCAAACGGACTGTACACGCTTTCCTAAAGGTATAAACATCATACTCCACATTACAGAGATATTCTGCATTGATGAACCTTACACGCTTTACATATCATAAGAGGAATTTGGCTTCATGTAGGAAGTCTATACGTTAGCTCATGATGATGATGATAATGTCCACTTGTAATGCGCGTGTAAAGCGGATCATAAGTGTGTTTTTGCACGGAAAGCCTGTATGATGTAACAGCCTATTTTGCCTCGAAATAACCCTGCCATTCCTCAGCCTACTCAGCGACAAATGACGTCAGCGGAAGTTAACCTATTTATATACCCCCGAAACTGAGTCACTGCGCGGCATTTTTAATATGATTATTTAAACATAACTTGTCTGTGAAGTTATTTATAGCGAACGCGTGAAATATAATCACAATAACAATGAACATTATATCAAACTGTGCCTGTAAATATTCTTCGTTCTCGCACAACTCTGGGGGAAGTGACGTATTGTGTTTCTTGTTAAAAATAGAACAGGAAAGCCCCTAACAGTTTGGCCAGTCATTGAAGTCACAATGAACGACGTTTAACCCATTTAGCTGAGACCCTACCGCAGGAGATGGATGGACCGTGATAATTCAAGGGTAGTGCCAGATTAGTTTGGCGCCTGTTCAATTGTCATGGTCGATCAATCCCTTGCAACTGGTTAGGGACACATCTAAAATTTGGGAAAGTCCGGCCGTGGGGTAAACTCATTCACTCCCGCATATGGATAAATGTTACGATTGTGGTTGTGTTATCCTGTGAGAGCGTGCGTGTGTTGATCGTAGGTAACGATCCGTTGTTTATTTGAGCTATCACGGTTACGTTTCACGTGCCTTTTTAGTAAGATTTTCTTTTGTTCCGTGAGTAGAGCCGATTTCGTTTTGTTGTGTTTAGTCCGGTGCGTTCTGGAGAGGTCGCACTGTCTAGTGACATCGTAAGTGTCACGTCGGGTAGCTGGCATCGCAACATTTTCGCTACTTTTTGTTTTCCTGTGCGCGTGTATTGAGCAGCTTTTATTTTGTTTTGGAATGTTCTCGTACCTTTTTGAGCTATCATGGAACATGGTGATAGGGATACCATACTTTTATGTGTCTTCATTATACACTAGAATTTAGAGCTAAAGTAAACAGCCGAGTTTTTGTAGCCTGTTATATTTTTTTTGGAAAGTTTATGTTAATGAGCTTCAGTTGCGTGTATCGTTCTGATTGGTTGCGTTGTATGATTTCCGTAGAAGATTCTGGAATTTGATAGTATATATAAGGAGGGCGCTGGGAAAGCCCGTGAGTACACTGTCTTGCTTTGTCAGTTGTAGAGACACGTAGTTTATTGCGAGAGACGCTGTGTATGAGAAACTTTGTGTCGCATTGCAGAAGAGACTTTGTATCAGTAGTTTGTGCATTTGAAAGTGCATTACTGTGTGGATATCGCATCGCTGAATTAAATATTGTTGGAACTGTTACTGCAGTATTGTCTACATCCTTAAGCCACGTGTGACGGATTGCAGCTGAACGAGGTTTATTTTAAAGAACTCTACGTGTGTGTGTCTGGTGTGTTTATCATACTTCGACTACAACTCCACCACGTAACATTTTGGCGACCCCGACGAGACCTCTTCAGTTGGTTCAGTGGAAAGGGTAGCAGGAGAAAACAGCCAGCAGTGAAAAGCAGAGATAGCGACATCGGAGATGGAGACATTCCTGAAAATTGGAAAGGAATGTGGACTCGAAGGCGGAGCTCAACTCCTCGAGTTTGTAAAAGAGAGAGAGAAGGAGAGACTGGAGAGAGAGGAGAAAGAAGAAAAGAGACGAGAGAGAGAAGAAAAGGAGAGACTGGAGAGAGAGGAGAAAGAAGAAAAGAGACGAGAGAGAGAAGTAAAGGAGAGACTGGAGAGAGAGAAGAAAGAAGAAAAGAGACGAGAGAGGAAAAAAAAAGGAGAGACTGGAGAGAGAGGAGAAAGAAGAAAAGAGACGAGAGAAAGAAGAAAAGGAGAGATTGGAGAGAGAAGAAAGGGCTAGAGAATGTGAAATCAGGAAACTTGAAATCCAAGCAGAAGAAGCAGAAAAACAACGAGAAGAGGCGGGGAGGCAGCGACAACACGAAATTCGTCTGAAACAGATGGAAATAGAGGCACAGAGCCAGAGAACTAATGAGGCAACAGCATTAGCGAGCAGAGAACAAACAGCCCGTGCACCAAAACTTCCACCTTTCATTGAAAATTCGGATAAGATGGATGCTTATCTGGAGCGATTCGAGCGCTTCGCAAATAGCAACAATTGGAAACAAGAGACTTGGGTTATTAAACTGAGCGCACTTCTAACTGGCAAAGCGCTGGAATTTTACACCCGCTTACCAAGAGAAGAAGCCGAAGATTATACTCAGTTGACAGCCGCCCTGTTGAGACTGTACGACTTCACTGAAGAGGGTTACAGGCGACGATTTCGGAACTGCAAGCCTGAAGAAGGAGAAACACCCGGCCTATTCATTGAAAGAATCAGAAGCTACCTGGAGAAATGGATAGAGCTGGCTGGCCTAAACAGAGAGTACCAGGACTTGTGTGACCTCATCATCAAAGAACAAGTTTTCAGCGCATGTTCTAAGGACCTGGCCGCCCACCTCAGAGAGCAAAAAGACCAGTCACTAAAGGCCCTGGCCGACTTCGCTCAAAGATACCTTGACGCTCACAACATGAAGTTCGGGTCCAGTAAGCCACAGCGTGTGTTTGCACCAGCAGAGGAAATCCATAATGTCAGAGACATCCCGAGATACAAGCCGGTGGAAAACCTGACATGTTTTCTCTGTGGAAAGAAAGGTCACAAAGTGATACGGTGTCCTTCTAAAGATGTTCCCCGAGGCGACAACATCAGAAGATCCAACCAAGATCGTGGGATGTCAGGCAGAAGCAGTACCACGTCTCAACACAGAGCTGCCGCTGTATTAGCCAATGATGTGACGTCATCCAAGGACTTTGAGTCTAGAGAAACGCGAGTGACACCAGAGCTGATTGAATCTTTCAAAAAGAATGGACGCATCCTAGTAGGAGATGGGGCTACATTTTTACCAGTCTCAAACATCGCGCTGCCTGAGAATGAAGTGCCGAACATGCTGGTGGTGTCAGGATTCGTCGGCGACACACCAGTGAGAGTGTTGAGAGACACTGGTTGTAGCTGCATCATCGTGAGAGAGGACCTAGTAGCTGAAGACCAGAAGCTACAGGAGTGGACCACCCTCATTTTGGCTGACGGAACTGTAAGGATTATCCCCCTTACCAAAGTCAGTGTCGACACCCCATACTTGACAGGAGAGGTGAAGGCGTTGTGCGTGAAGACACCAGTCTACGACCTCATCATCGGAAACATTGATGGTGCCAGAAACGCAGACGATCCAGATCCAGAGTGGAGACCTGAAATATGTTCTGTTACCACGAGAAGTCAAGCAAAGAAGAGTAATCAGACCATCCCTCTAAAAGTGGCGGACAACACAGAAGCAGCTGTCGTGAATAGGGACAGGCTGGTGGAGTTAAGGCCCCGCCACACGGGCCGGTTGTGCCCCGATTTTGAAGCCGATTCCGATCCGTTTGCGATCGGATGACGTCAATTATCCGATCCGGTCCCAATCGGCTAGAACCTGCTCTATATTTCCGATCCGAATCGGTCCCGATCGTAAGCTTCAACCAATCAGAGCGCGTCTCGCAAAGCATGTCGTTTCAACACGGTTTGCAAATGGCCGAACACGCCTGTTGTCATCAGTACCACCGCCGTTGCCGCTGATGTTTCGCACGCCTCTTCCCGAATATAATGCAAAACTGCTGATAATGCAAGCACATCATCATCACTGTCAAAACTAGCAGTCATTTTGCAGAACAGGTACGACTTTGATCCCTTCGGTTCAAACCGGTCGGCTAAACTTGACAAGTCGAGAAATGTCAGTGTGGCACTGCACACGTTTTTTAGTCCGGCCCGATCACCTACCGATTCGAAAACTGATCGGGAATCGGCCTCAAAACCGGGCTCGTGTAGCGGGGCCTTTACAGAGAGGTCAAGACAAACCAAAATTGGCGGAATCGGTGCGTCTTGCTGATGACGAAAGACTAGACGACGAAAACCTGTTTGACCTTAATGAACTCCGACACAAAGAGGATGTAGAAGATATCCAGTTCGGTCAGAATCTGACCCAGACTCAACGTGAAGAACTGCGCGTCCTGACTCAAGAGTTCGAGCATCGGTTTACACCTGACCCAGGGACAACAGACACCATCCTGCATGAGGTAAACCTGACGTCAAACGAGCCAGTTCGCAGCAAACCTTATCGTCTTCCTTATAACACGAGGGAAGAATTGAAAAAGGATATCAGGGAAATGCTGAGTCTGAATGTCATCAGAGAGTCCAAGTCACCATATGCGTCCCCAGTTGTCATCGTGAAGAAACCAGATGGATCCAACCGAGTGTGTGTGGACTATCGCAGACTCAATAAACTAACAATCTTTGATCCAGAGCCTATGCCCACAGCGGAAGAACTGTTCCAGAAGGTCAGTGGAGACCGATTTTTCTCCAAAATTGACCTAAGCAAAGGGTATTGGCAAATCAAGGTTGCAGAAGAAGATATCCCCAAGACATCGTTCGTCACACCCGACGGTCATTGGGAGTTCCTGAAAATGCCTTTTGGTATGGTGAACAGTGGTGTCACATTGAAGAGAGGACTGAAAAAGATCCTAGAAGATATGCAAAATGTGGTCTTTTACTGGGATGACATTTTGATCCATACCAAAACTTGGGGGGACCAGCTCAAAGCCCTCCGAGAACTGTTCCAAAGACTGTCAGATGCGAATTTCACCATCCGTCCAAGCAAGTGTATTCTTGGGACTGACAACATAGACTTCATTGGACATAAATTGAGCGAAGGTTTAAAGGGGCTACACGACGCCAACGTGCAGAAGATCAGGGATGCCCCGCGACCTACGACCAAGACGCAAGTCCGCTCATTTATGGGCTTGGCGAACTACTACCGAGAGTTCATACCAAACTTTGCAGCAGTCACAGCACCCCTGACTGATTTGCTGAGGAAAGGACAACCTAACATAGTGAAGTGGGAGGAGGCCCAAGAGCGAGCATTCCAGGCGGTTCGAGACATCCTAACCGAGAAGCCTATTCTACACCTTCCTGACCCATTGATAACGTTCTTCCAGAGAACAGACGCCTCCAATGAAGGAGTAGGTGCAGTCTTGATGCAAGAAGATAACGGAAAAATCCACCCAGTGAGCTACGCCAGCAAAAAGTTGACCAGAGCTGAGAGAAACTACTCGACCATCGAGAAGGCGTGCCTAGCCATCATCTGGGGAGTAAGGTGAGTCGAACTGTACCTTCAGGGAGTGCCATTTGTTCTCCAAACAGACCATCAGCCCTTGAACTATCTAAACTCTGTTAAGTTTACAAATTCTCGTATTATGAGATGGGCGATGTTCTTGCAGAATTTTGACATCAAACTACAGTCTATCAAGGGTTCGCAGAATTTTGGAGCAGATTACCTGAGCAGAGCAGTTTAAATGAACATTTTTGTGTCCAGAACTTTTGTATGAAACATTTCGATGTTCAGAACTGTTTACAGGAAATGTGAGACGTTTATTTTAATTTGATTTTTGATGTGAAATTATATTTGTTTAGGGTTTTGTGTAGGTTTACACAGCCACAACCGTATTTTTGAAATTTGAGAAGAAATTTTTGTGAAATTTCTTTCTTAAGAGGGGGGTAATGTTACGATTGTGGTTGTGTTATCCTGTGAGAGCGTGCGTGTGTTGATCGTAGGTAATGATCCGTTGTTTATTTGAGCTATCGCGGTTACGTTTCACGTGCCTTTTTAGTAAGATTTTCTTTTGTTCGTGAGTAGAGCCGATTTCGTTTTGTTGTGTTTAGTCCGGTGCGTTCTGGAGAGGTCGCACTGTCTAGTGACATTGTAAGTGTCACGTCGGGTAGTTGGCATCGCAACATTTTCGCTACTTTTTGTTTTCCTGTTCGCGTGTATTGAGCAGCTTTTATTTTGTTTTGGGAATGTTCTCGTACCTTTTTGAGCTATCATGGAACGTTGTGATAGGGATACCATACTTTTATGTGTCTTCATTATACGCTAGAATTTAGAGCTGAAGTAAACAGCCGAGTTTTTGTAGCCTGTTATATTTTTTTGTGGAAAGTTTATGTTAATGAGCTTCGGCTGCGTGTATCGTTCTGATTGGTTGCGTTGTATGATTTCCGTAGAAGATTCTGGAATTTGATAGTATATATAAGGAGGGCGCAGGGAAAGCCCGTGAGTACACTGTCTTGCTTTGTCAGTTGTAGAGACACGTAGTTTATTGCGAGAGACGCTGTGTATGAGAAACTTTGTGTCGCATTGTGGACATTGCAGAAGAGACTTTGTATCAGTAGTTTGTGCAATTGAAAGTGCATTACTGTGCGGATATCGCATCGCTGAATTAAATATTGTTGGAACTGTTACTCCAGTATTGTCTACATCCTTAAGCCACGTGTGACGGATTGCAGCTGAACGAGGTTTATTTTAAAGAACTCTACGTGTGTTTGTCTGGTGTGTTTATCATACTTCGACTACAACTCCACCACGTAACAATAAACAACACTAAAAGGTTCTGACTTGAGTTAAATGTAGATTTACATATGATTAATAAAGTGGATTTGGTCTTTTGTTGCTGTTTCTGTCGGTGATGTTCATGTGCGAGTGTTCTTGTGTGCATTCTTGTGTGTGTGCATGCGCGAGTGGGTGCAGTATCAGGGTTAGAAGACACAGCTATAGCGAGCAAGTTGCATATTCATTAATAACAAAAATAAAATAGTTCTGAATCAGAAGTGGTAAAACTGCACGTATATTGACTAGACTGAACAAACAAACAAAGAAGAAAAAACAAGATGAGGATTTCATCTCAAAGTCTACCGTATTGGAGATCATTTGCGTTTATCTTTTATGAACATGAGTTGTTCATATTAATTTTAGGCTTATTATGCTGATCCATTTCCCTCCTCTCTAAACCAATCTCTGATCAACACACACGTCGGCGCACACCAGGCCCGGGTCCAGGGGTGGGGGGGGGGGGCCGGGGGGTCCATGCCCCATCCCCCCCCCCCCCACAGACGCGAAATTTGTTAAAATGCTATAACAAAGTCCCTTTTTGGGGGTGTTTGCCGCCCCCCCCCCCCCCCGCTGTTATATTTTGGCGAACGGCTGAGCGGACAGCCTGCTCCCCCCCCCCCTCCTACCAAAACGTCATTTCATATTTGTAGGAATGGCTAAACTGTAGCCCCTGGAAGCAAGGACTAGTACCTCCCCCCCCCCCCCCCGACCGCTTCGTAGATTGATTTTTTGGCGTCTGGAAGCTGTGGCATACCCCCTCCCCCTCCCCCCCCACCCCACCCCCCACTCCCCACCCCCACATCCCACTGATTTTTCGGCCGTTGTGGAAACAAGATCTAGCGTAGTGGAGGCCTTTTGCATGAGGTTCAAGGTCCCAAACAAGAAGTTGCCCCCCGCCCCCCTCCCGTAGCTAAGTGATCCGGCCCTGCACACAAATAAAGACGGACACACGGCGCTTCCCGCAATTAGTACGCTCTGTGGACTCGTGTAGCGACAGGAGTCCATCTCCTTCTACTCTAAACCACCCTCTGATCCACACTCGGCATACTGGCACACAGAAATAAAGACGGACACACGCGATTCCCGCCATTCGTAAGCTCTGTGGTCTGGCGTAGCATACGTGATAGCTATTCTGAAGAAGAATCATAAGGCAGAGAAATGACCTCACTTCAAGTTTTACGTCATAGCGTCATTAGTCCCACGACGCCGTGTTCATAGTGACGACTCGATGTTATACGTCACGCTTCGCAGTACTAACATTTGGCGGATCAGAGGATGAACTTTGCAATTTTCTTGCTTATTTTCACGCCTAAGGCTTACAGGTCAAAATTTTGACCTAATCCTACCCCAGGTCCGGGACAAACAGCAGGCTTATGCAAACACTGTTTATGAAAAATAATGCGGGTATTAATGAGAAGATATTTTTTTTGTAAAAGAAAAAAAATTAAAGTTATGTTAGCTCTTTTACAAATGACTCCGAAAAACTGGTGCAGAAAATTGTCTGATTTTCACACCTAGGCCTAAGGGCATACAGGTCACAATTGACCTAATCGTACCCGACAGCCTAGACAAACTGTAGGCCTTACGTAAATACCGTACACGAAAAACCATGCGATTATATAATGAGAAGAAAAAGATTCAATTGTTTTAAGATATGATTACCCCATATAATCGTGAAATTAATCCCCAAAACGTGAAAATATATTTGTTAATAATCTGTTCCAGAGGTACAATGCTGGTTAACGAACTCATTCACTATCTAGCTTTTATCTAGCTGTATGCAAAATACTTAGTAAAAATAAAAATTACGGACTCCAGTGTGGATCAAGCGAGGTTAGCGTAACTAGACATGAAGTAATTTTTATCTTGTTACTTCAATTGTTAGAGGTTTAGCCTGCCCGCCTTTGACATCATGGACATGCTATTAAATTCGCCCCACCGCGACCCGTCCTAAAAAGTCCCTTCTATAGATAAAAGGACTTTAAAATTACAGACTCCAGTGTGGATCAACCGGTTTTTGTGAAACGGTCATTTTCTCGCCAATGACTAGCCCGACGCACGTATTTCCCAAATTTTTGGAGGCGTCATCTAACGACTATGCACCTGTTGCAGGAGATGGATCGACATTATAATTCAAGGGCAGTGCCAGATTAGCTTGGCACCGACAGGCTGTAGTGCGTCAGGGCTGAATGGGTTAAATGGGTTAAGACCTCCTAAACGACTTTGCCTAGGTGCGTGTATGCGTGTGTGTGTGTGTATGCGTGTGTGTGTGTGCGTGTGTGTGTGTGTGTGTGTGTGTGTCTGTGTGTATGCGTGTGTGTGTGTATGCGTGTGTATGTGCGTGTGTGTGTGTGTGTGTGTGTGTGTGTATGTGTATGCGTGTGTGTATGCGTGTGCGTGTGTGTGTGTGTATGTGTGTGTGTATGCGTGTGTGTGTGTGCGTGTGTGTGTGTGTGTGTGTGTTTACCCATGTACGTGCGTGTGTTTGTGCGCGTGCATGGGTGTGTGTGTGTGTGTGCGTGTGCGTGCGTGTGTGCCTATGTGTGTGTGTGTGTTTGCGTGCATGCGTGCGGTGTGTGTGTGTGTGTGTGTGTGTGTGTGTGTGTTTGAGTGCTACCAGCGTTCTGTTTTGTAATGCAGAGCCCATAACAAGCTTTGAAAAGACAGTTGCAACACACATTATTAACTCATTCAGGCCGACGGCCGTATTTCCCAAAAGTACCTGTTGCAGGAGATGGATCGACCATGATAATTCAAGGGCAGTGCCAGATTAGCTTCTGAAGGCGCCAAGCTAATCTGGCACTACCCTTGAATTATCATGGTCGACCCATCTCCTGCTGTAGTGCGTCAGAGGCTGCATGGGATAATAATTCAAAATAGACATTACAAACAAGCACACAATTTCCCAGTGCGCAAAAGACCATCGGCGGATGTCGGCCGGATGGCCTTTGCGCAATGGGTCGCTACTTCACTTATATTTTCGGGTTGGGAAGTGGCAACATTTGAAACAGGACGTGTTATCTTATTTACACGCTTGGCGGACAGGATTTCTTCTTTATATTGTTGTTTATGTTGGACTGCGCGTAATGTTTACCTTATGTCTCTATTGGGTCCCAACCTCGGCGTCCACCCAACCTCGGTCAGAGTGACGTATAATGCTCAAAAATAGTAACATACATTTACTTTTCAGCTTGAATTACTTAAAGTTCTCAGAATGGGTATAATAATAATAGGTCTCACAAAAAGTAAGAGACGTCATAATTTCAGCTTGAATTACTAAAATCTCGGAAAACATCTTACATCTACAAACTGCAGTCACCTTTCAGTTCTGATTAAAACATAATTATGTTGTAACATTTTAATAATTCAAGCTGATACGTTCCTTACTTTTTTGTGAGCACTATATGTCACACCAATGTTGTGAATTTATAGACCAATGGGATGGCTAATATAGCCGTGATTATACCGATTCTGAGGACTTTGGTAATTCCAGGTGAAAAGTTTGTATGTAATTGTGACCAGTATATGTCACTTTAGCCGAGGTTGGGTGGACGCCGAGGTTGGGACGCTACAGAACGTGCCGTTGCTATTATCAACATAGAACATAGAACAGGAAAAAGACACCATATCTTACACACATTAACCCATTCAGACCTGACGCACCACAGCAGGAGAAGGGGTCGACCATGATAATTCGAGGGTAGTGCCAGATTAGCTTGGCGCCGATTCGCGGAAATAAAATTAATTGTTTATGTTCAGTTGTTCACTGTTTTTCTTGTGTGTGTGTGTGTGTGTGTGTGTGTGTGTGTGTGTGTGTGTGTGTGTGTGTGTGTGTGTGTGTCTGTCTGTCTGACTCTGTCTGCCTGCCTGTCTGTCTGTCTGTCTGTCTGTCTCTCTCTCTCTCTCTCTCTCTCTCTCTCTCTCTCTCTCTCTCTCTCTCTCTCTCTCTCTCTCTCTCTCTCTCTTTCTCTCATCATTCTAATGGGTGATTTCAATATCAATTTACTGAAACCCCACACCGTGTGGGAAACAACATCTTCCTTGTTTGGGCTGGTGCAGCTGGTGCCACTAGGATTACTGCTGCATCGTCCACTCTCATATATACCAATAACCCTAAATCTGTGACTGACGTTTCTGTTCCCGACTTGAGCATTAGCGATCATTTCCCTGTAGTGTGTAAATGGGCTGCGCAAATTCCAAAGACTAAAAAGAAAGGTCATATCACCGTAACATATCGCTCTTTTAAACATTTTAACCAAAACGCATTTTTACATGATCTTAGTAATGCGTGCTTTGACTCAGTAACCGAGTCCAACGACCCAGAGGTTGCTCTATCTGCATGGTACAGCATTTTCCTTGGGGTACTCAACAAACACGCACCCCTCAGGGAGAGGCGTGTCAAAAGCGCGGTACTACCCCCATGGATTACAAAAGAACTGACGCAGGCCATGGAGTTTAGGAACACCCTCAGGAGAGAAAAGAAGTTTGACGAGTTTAAAAAGCTGCGTAATCGCGTCAAGTATATGTTACGCGAAGCGAAAAAAGCCTTTGTAAGAAATACTATTAAAAACAACAAAGACGGGTCTGCTATTTGGCGCGTCCTCAATTCCCTTACCCAAGGCTCTAGTGCATCCACGGTAATCCCTAGTGATCTATCCGCTGACATGTTTAATAATCACTTCCTGTCTGTTGCTGAAGTTTTCTCAACACAAGGAAGTGTCAATGATAAGTGTTTCGATATTTTAATTAACTACTGCAATCAGAAGACTGTGACTCCTTTTAGCATTCCATCGATTGCAATACATGAAGTAGGTAAATTCATAAGTAGTCTCGCGAACAAGAAGTCATCAGGCCCTGATGACATAAATACTAAAGTTCTGAAACTATCCCTACCTTACATTGTTGAATCGCTGACATACATTTACAACCTATGTCTCCATCAGTGTGTATTTCCTACACAGCTTAAACTTGCAAAAGTAATTCCACTACCAAAATCCAAGGACAGGGGAAATCTGAATAATTATAGACCGATTTCGTTACTGTCCGTGTTAAGCAAACCTCTGGAGCGTCATGTACACAAACATTTGTCTCAGTATTTAGAGACAAATAATATGCTTCATCCCTTCCAGTCTGGGTTTCGTCCGAAGTATTCCTGTCATACAGCGCTAAGCAGACTTGCAGATAAGTGGTTATCTAACGTAAACAATTCGCAACTGACGGGTGTTATTTACCTTGACTTTAAGAAGGCGTTTGACCTGGTTAACCACGACACTCTGATAAGCAAACTTAGTCATTATTTAAAAAACGTCTCAGCAATTTCCTTCTTTAGTTCATATCTAAAGGGAAGAAAGCAACAGGTTGTAGTTAATGGATCACACTCTGAAGTGAAGGAGGTTAAGTTTGGAGTACCTCAAGGGTCAGTGTTAGGCCCTCTTCTATTTTGTTTATACATCAACGATCTGCCTCTTCACCTAACGTCAGAATCTGTCGAATGTGACTTGTTTGCTGACGATACGTCAATCCACACGGCAAATAAAAACCTTAATGTGGTTGCAGATGACTTACAACAGAGCCTTGATGAGGTGTCCGCCTGGTGTGAACGTAACTCAGTGAGTATCCATCCAGCAAAAACCAAGTCAATGGTAATTGCGACACGCCAAAAACACCAATTAAGCCCCCTTTCACTTGATTTGTCCTTCGAAGGCAATTCTATTGAGCAAGTGTCTGAACACCGCCTCCTTGGAATTATCATAGATGATCAGCTCAAATGGCAGGCACACACACATAAAGTGTGTAAAACTGTTTCAAGAAACATTTTCATGCTGTCCAAACTGAAGCACTTCACTGACTTTGAAACCAGAAAATTATTTTATTATGCACATATTCAGTCCCACATTAATTATGCTTCGACGGTGTGGGATGGCTGCAGAGATGTACATTTAAAAAGACTGAACTCCTTACACAGAAGAGCAGCGAAATTAATTTTACCTGATCCTACTTTGACAACGGATGATAAGATTTACAAAGCGGGACTTCTTTTTCTCAAAAAGCAGTTTGCATTCAACAAAGGTGTTCTCCTTTTTAAGATTCGGAATGACAACACTCCGGAATATCTAACCCAGCTGCTAGTCCGGTCACAGTCCCGCTATGGCGATACAAAAAGCCTATATGTAGTACCCAAAACCAGAATAGACTTATTTAAAACCAGTCTAGCATTCTCGGGGGCGACTTTGTGGAATTCGCTTCCATCCCACACGAAGACCACTCCAACGGTATCATGTTTCAAGAAAAGTCTTTTTGAACATTTATCTTCGCAGCCATAACTATCTTCAAGCTTTGCTTTCTATACGTAGATATCATTGTTAGTAATGTACCCATTCTACTGCTGTGTATGTATAGTGCTGCTGTGTTGTTTCTTTTTTTTTTTTTTTTTTTCCTTCCCTTTACCATTGCTCCCCCTCCCCCAACACACCGTAGGCGTTCGTCCTATACATGTATTAATGTAATGTAATTGTTGTGTTGTAGATGTAGCTAGCAACGGCAGATTTGAAAAATGGCATTGCCTCTGGCATTGTTAATATCTTTACCGTTGTAAAATAAAGATTCATTGATTCATTGATTCATTGATTCATTGATTCTCTCTCTCTGGTTGCGGGATCGCTATACAAGTCTAGTCACACTGAATATCTGGCTTATTCACAATTCCATGGCAGACTATAGCAGTATAGCTGTGCGCGGTTTAGTGGCGCGGGGAGGCCGCTATCGCGTGTGTGTGTGTATCTGTGTGTTAGCAAGTGTATGTGTGTGCACGCGCGCATCCCTACGTGCTTGCGCGCGCGCGCGCGTGTGTGTGCCAGTGTGTGTGTGTGTGTGTGTGTGTGTGTGTGTGTGTGTGTGTGTGTGTGTGTGTGTGTGTGTATGCCTGTTTATGTTTGTTGGAGTGATCCTTGTTGAGTTTTATGATGAGAACAATAGCGGTTTTATGTACAAAATCCTTTATACTTTTTATATTTGCTGTAGTATAGTTTTAAGTGATAGAATGTATGTGTACATGATATACTGATGTGTGTGTGTGTGTGTGTGTGTGTGTGTGTGTGTGTGTGTGTGTGTGTGTGTGTGTGTGTGTGTGTGTGTGTGTGTGTGTGTGTGTGTGTGGAGGGTTGTGCAGGCTTGGCTTGGCGCCTGTAGGCTACAAGCTAATCTGGCACAAGCCTGTGCACGCGGCAATTGCACACCGGCGCGTGTGTCAGTGTGTGTGAAAGAGAGTGATTTTATGTACGCTATTTTGTTTTGTAGTGTGTAGCAAGGACAAGAATGAAAACAGGTCTGCGCACCTATTCTTTTATCCTTGGAAAATAAAGTTTCATTCATTCATTCATTCATTCATTCATTCATTCATTCATTCATTCATTCATTCATTCTCTCTCTCTCTCTCTCTCTCTCTCTCTCTCTCTCTCTCTCTCTCTCTCTCTCTCTCTCTCTCTCTCTCTCTCTCTCTCTCTCTCTCTCTCTCTCTCTCTCTCTCTCTCTCTCTCTCTCAGGGATAACTCCATCTCAGTTCCAAACTTCTCAGTACTCCGCAGAGATGCCTCAAGTCCCCAGCACACTGGACTAGCAGTATATATACATGATTCGATAATTAGTAACGTTAAACGACGACAGGACTTAAGTCAGCCAAAGTTGAAAGTTTATGGGTCGAGGTGAAAACATCTAAATCCCCCACAGTCCTGGTTGGCTTTATCTATAGAAATCCAGCAGCCAACTGGGACTGGTATGATGACTTTGTAGAAATGATGGATAAAGTTAATCAAAGTAAAGATAACATTGTTCTTCTGGGCGACTTTAACATTGACCTACTTAAGCCCAAAGGGCACCATGCTGCATGGGCATCAACAACAGCCTTATTCGGTTTAAAACAATTAGTTAAAAAAACCCACTAGAACCACATCTACATCCTCAACCTTAATTGATCACATTTACGTGACAAATGACGATACAATATCAAATGTGCAGGTTCCCTCCTTAGCTGTTAGCGATCATAACCCAGTATGTTGTAACGTCTCCATGAAACTAGACAAGCAAAAAACTAAAAGACATAAAACTATAAAATATCGCTCCTTTAAACACTTTAATAACTCCACCAGGGAGGCCCCTTTGGGGGCTTAACTGCCTGTCCCAAGTCAGGATAAAGGAGGAGGGTTAGGCGTGGGGCTAGCGACTCCACCCTGTAAAAAGAAACTTGCTACGGAAACGACAACAAGGGAAATTTTCGTCGCCTCAAGCACCAGACGGCGCAGAGAGGATTGAATGAATGAATGAAACACTTTAATAAAGACGAATTTCTGTGGGACCTGCACAATGCTTCGTTTACTGAGGTTTATGATCACCAATCTCCTGACAGTGCCTTGTCGTGCTGGATGGATCTATTTCTCAGTGTACTCAATAAACATGCGCCAATACGTGAAAAACGAGTTAAACATTCCACCATACCACCGTGGTTAACAGCGGATATCAAGCAGGCCATGTCATTTAGAGACAAACTGAAAAAAGAGCAAAAGTACGAAGAATACAAAAAACAACGCAATCGTGTCAAATATTTAGTTAGAGCGTCTAAGAAGTATTTTTTTCCAACAAATGATTCGAGACAAAAAGGACACGGCATCTGTTTGGAAAGCTCTGAACGTCATAACAAAGGGTAAATCAGCACCCGAAATCCCATCTCATATGTCAGCTGATATATTAAATAACCATTTCTTAACGACAGCCGAAATATTGGCATTGTCAGCTGCAAATAACAGTAAACCGTATGAAGTGCCGAGTTCTCTCAGAGAACACTTTAAAAAAAACAACTATATCAAATACTTTCACCATCCCTGATATTACAGTTGCGGAAGTCGGCAGATATATTTCTAGCATGCCCAACAAAAAGTCTGCTGGCATTGATGGCATTGATAATGAAACCCTAAAAATCTCATTACCGTATACAGTAGAATCACTAACTTATATTTTCAACCTCTGCATAAAGCAAAGTACATTTCCAACCATTCTTAAAGAAGCAAAGGTAATCCCAATCCCTAAATCAAAAGATCTTGAAGATATTAATAACTATCGTCCAATCTCCCTTCTGTCAGCTTTGTCAAAACCCCTTGAAAAGCACATTCAAAAACATCTCCTTGATTTTCTGGAAAAAGGTAAATTACTTAATATTCACCAGTCTGGTTTTAGACCGAAACATTCTTGTCAGTCAGCACTGACACATATTGTAGACAGCTGGCTGGAATCAATCAATAAAAGCCTGATGTCAGGAGCAGTTTTCTTAGACCTTAAAAAGGCGTTTGACCTTGTGGACCATGACATTCTCTTAAATAAGCTAACAGTTTATCACTTGGACGCAACCGCTATAGCATTCTTCCGATCATATCTCGAAGACAGAAAACAAATGGTGTACGCCCATGGAAGATACTCTAAGCAAGGAAATGTAAAATACGGCGTCCCCCAGGGATCTATTTTGGGCCCTCTTCTATTCATACTATTTATTAATGATCTACCGTTGCATATCACTAATTCTGACGTTAATTGTAATCTATTTGCTGACGATACGAGTCTTCATGTTTCTGGCAAAAAAAAAAAAAAAAAAAACGACGGACATTAGCCATAGTTTACAATGCAGTCTCAATGAGGTATCTGACTGGTGTAGACAGAACCATATGGTTCTTCACCCAGCAAAAACAAAGAGTATCTTAATCGCCACGCGGCAAAAACATCAACGCCGACTACAGCCATTACAATTACAATTAAACGCTGAACCTGTTGAACAAGTCACTGAGCGTAAATTCTTAGGAATACATGTTGATGATCAACTGGGCTGGGAGACCCATATAAATGCTGTTTGTAAGACCATTGCTAAAAACACTTTCTTATTGTCCCAGCTTAGACATGTAACGGATACAAATACCCGTAAATTGTTTTTTCATGCTCATATAAAGTCCCATGTTGATTATGTCTCCACAGTGTGGGACGGCTGCAGTGATGTCCACATGAAGAGATTAAACTCCATATACAAAAGAGCTGTAAAAATGATAGATAGACGCCCCATCCCTACCACAGACAAATTTAGATATTTAAACATTCTTGGTCTGCGTCAGCAACTTACATTAAACAAATGCGTCTATATGCATAAGATACTGAATAATATGACACCCCAGTATCTAATCACTAAATTTATATCTCACCAAGAACGTGAACGGACCTCAAGAAACAATACCTTACCCCTACCTCTGCCAAGAATTGACCTTTTTAAAACTAGTATGTCATTCTCTAGTCCGTTTGCTTGGAATTCCATTCCTGCACATTTGAAAACTATTACCTCACCAGGAAGTTTTAAAACAAAACTTTTTGATTATCTGATGAGTCAGACTTAGTACGTTTCTCAGGTACTGTAATATTTCCTGTACCTCATGTATTTCATACAGATGGTTTTTATATGTGTGTGCGCGTGTGTGTGTGTGCTCGTGTTTGTTTGTGCGTGTGGGTGTATGTGTGAGCGGCGCGCGTGCGTGCGTGTGTGCATGTGTGTGTGATGAGTATTATTATTCAGTTTTTCTGTATATAATGATATAATTGGGTTTTGTATGTACATATATATTTTATAGTTTCCCTTCTTTTTATCCTGTAGATGTTAGCAACGGCAAGTTTGTAAAATGACGATTTGTTTTCTGTCAAAACTTTTTACCGTTGAAAAATAAAGTTTCATCATCATCATTATCTCTCTCTCTCTCTCTCTCTCTCTCTCTCTCTCTCTCTCTCTCTCTCTCTCTCTCTCTCTCTCTCTCTCTCTCTCTCTCTCTCTCTCTCTCTCTCTCTCTCTAACCTAATCAAACAATCGAACATGTCATAACTAGCATGCATATGGATACAGCTTAAAGCGATTTGTTCCATGGCAGGCTAAACCTACGCTTTCATAAACACGAATCCGGTACGAACTCGATCCGAATCCGAAGCGGCTCCGAAATAGAAAGGTTCGTGCAGGTTCTTTCCAATTGTGTGTTTCTACATGCCTGATGTGGAAACGAATTCGCCTCCGATTTCCAACAAAAATGACGCAAATTTTGAAGGAGAATTGCATCACCGGGTTGGGTTTGGATCGTACTCGAATCGGATTTGTGCTTATCTCATTCAGCCCCGATACACCTCAGCAAGACTTGGATTGAGCATGATAGCTCAAGGGTGGTGCCAAAATAGCTTGGCGCCTATTATTCTGGCACCACCCTTGAACTATCATGCTCGATCTGTCTCTAGAACTGTAATACAGTCCTTCAGAGGGCAAATTCCAAATTTGGGGATTTCGGTCCTGGGGTGAACTGTGTTAAAGGAAGCGTAGCTTTAGATCGCGCTAAACTTTGCCGATACGACGGGTTATCAAGTTGTCTTGTCCTAAGACGGTTATCAAGTTGTCTTGTCCTAAGACGGTTATCAAGTTGTCTTGTCCTAAGACGGTTATCAAGTTGTCTTGTCCTAAGACGGTTATCAAGTTGTCTTGTCCTAAGACGGTTATCAAGTTGTCTTGTCCTAAGACGGTTATCAAGTTGTCTTGTCCTAAGACGTTTTTGTTTACGCTTCTTTTCACAATCTGTGTTAACCCTAATCATTCGGAATACACCAGTGTGTGAAATAAGTTTGACTAAAATAGTTCAAGGGTAGTGCCAGAATAGCTTGGCGCCTCTAGGCTTGAACTAAAGCCATTGGTCTATATCCTTATCTGTAAGTACTTTAATGTAGCTTGCACACGGCAGTGTAAAGATTTGTAGCTTTTAGCCTCAGTATGATATGGGTTATAAAGTGTTGTCACAAAATTTCATGATTGTGCCATACTGTTTCTGGCTGTCCCTTGGCTAGAAGGGTCACGATTTCTTTTTTCTGTTGTTGTGGAAAATTGGACAGGTATTGAAGGTGATTATATACTGACGGGGACAAGAAATGCGATATTTCGGGAACCACCGGAGACACTTTAATGTTTCCTATGGTTCCCAACAATGTCGCGTGTCTTTTGCTCGTCAGTATATAAAGACACATGAGGCTTGCAGAATGTGCTTGAGATCAAATAAATATTTGTGTGAGTGCATTCATTTTCAGCGGTCCAGTTCAGCTCAGTTCGGTCAAGATGGAATCTCTGCGCTCGGAAAGCCCATATGCGCTCCGTCCCACCCATCAGACTTTTTTTTTAAACCCTTATCATTCGGAATACACCAGCGTGTGAAATAAGTTTGACTAAAATAGTTCAAGGGTAGTGCCAAAATAGCTTGGCGCCTCTAGGCGCCAAGCTATTCTGGCACCACCCTTGAACTAAAGCCATTTGTCTATATCCTTATCTGTAAGTATTATAAAGTAGCTTGCATATGGCAGTGTACAAATTTGAAGCTTTTAGCCTCAGTATGATATGGGTTAACAGAGTTCCTTTCGATATGGTGCCAAAATTGGTCTGGTTCACTGTGTATCTCTGTTACGTGGTAGCCGTAGTCGTAGTATGATGCAATCACACTAGATGCACGGACGTAGGGTTTTTGTAAAGAAATTTCACTCAGCTGCAACGCGTCACACGTGGCATAATGTTGTAGACCACACTGGAGTAACAGTTCCAACAATATTTTATTGCAGCGATGCAATCTCCGCACAATGCATCCACAAATGCACCAACACTGATACACTGTCTCCTCTACAATGCATCAACACTTTTGACACACTGCGTATCTCATACAATGTACACATACTTCCTAACACGGTCTTTTATACTATTACAGATTTCCAGAACAATCCGGCAAATTCTCCCAACACACCCAATCAGAAAAGAAAACGTAACCAAAACTCATTAATATTAATAAAAAAAAAACAACTCTATAGTTACTACAAATTTCCACTACCCTCTAAGCGCCTTTGATACAATGTTACGAAACGTTGCCGACAACTTTGAAGTCATATCTGAGGTCACTATAAAGATCGCGACCCTGCTCGAACCTTCCGTCTAATGTAGGTCAAACTTTACAAGATTGTAGCGAAACTACGCGTCTCAACAAAAATCGATCGCAATTCTCCGTGCAAAAGAAAATGAATCCTACCAAAAAGGTACGCAATTCTTATCCAAAACAACTCAAATGAATATCGGATCCTTCCCACGATCAACACACACAAGCTTTCCAAGAATAACACAACCACAAACATAATAATATCGCATGTCCTTTCATGTCTGCGCAGCGTCTGCTGCCTTTCTTCACACCTCTGCTACGGAGGCGATCGATGGTGTGACTCCTTTCACGTCGGCCCGATTACCTTCTTCACTTTGGGACGCTACTGGTCACCAGAGGTTCTCGGGCCCATGACGGCCCCAGTGGGCCCGCGCACGCCTGTGCGGCCGTCGTGGGCCCGAAGTCGTTTTGCTACTGGGGTACAAGTCACCAGAGGTCATGTCAATCTCTTCGAGGTCTGTCTTCCTCTTTACCTGTGATTTGGAGAGAAAAAAACAAAACCCAAAAATCCCTCTCTGACAGTGCGGAATTTTCTCTTAACCACCTCCCTGAACTTGGAGCCCGTCAGGATGTAGATATAGAAGTTGACAGCGCCGTTACACATCCACAGTAGTTGGGCGCACACGTACCAGAAGACAAACCCTGGCGTGTTGATCTCATGCAGGAAGATGTAAGTAACGTGAAGCGGCAAAGTCAGGGCCACGAAGACCAAGGACACCACGATCAAGGTCAAGGTCATCCGGGATGCTCTGTCGCCATGGGCGTCATCAGGCTGCTGTACCGCACGGCCGCGTGCTCTCTTAATGAAGTGGATCATCGCGCGGATCATCAGGAAGTTACAGACCACCATGATGATGGAAGGCAACACTGAGTTCAGCAACAGTTCCAGCCAGTCGTAGGCAATGCGAACTGGGTCATTGTCGTTCATCCAGCCGCACACTTCTCCAGTTTTCACACTCACACCGTAAACATAGGACGAGTTGAAGGCTACACTGAGGGGCACCAGAACGGCGATGGTGATGGCAGCCTGCTTGCGAAGATTCACTTTACGCATCAACATGGGCCACAAGATGCTCATCGCGCGCTGGACTGTAGCAGCCGCCAGAAACCAAACCGACAGTGACACGAGACAGTTTCTTAGCCAGGACAGCAGCTTACAGGAAACCAAGCCCCGGGTGTAAATCCTGTATCCAAACTGGAACCCGATCCAGCGAGGCAAGAGCGTGACGTTGAGCAGGAGGAGGTCACTAACTGCGAGAGCCGTGAACAGCAGGGGAAAGGCGGACGCGTCAGACAACATGTCGCGAAGAACGACGATCGTCACCGTGTTGCCGAAGGTTCCTGTTATCAGTATCATGATGCCAGCAACCTGGTACAACAGCGCGGCCCGCTTTGGCCACTCCCCGTACTGCGCAGCGTGGGCAAAGCCAAAGTCATCGTAATAATCATAGTAGTCTGGCGGACCGTTGTCACTGCGTGTGAAGGAGTCAGATTTATTCCAGTCGGTAGCATTGTTGCCAGGCCGGATGACTGTAGTGGAATTCAGGACCATTTCAGCCTGTGGGAGGAGGGGGGGGGGGGGTGAAAATGAGATTATATTGGCATGTATACGTTTTCCGTTTTGCGGATTGTACAACACAATACAATACAATACAATACAATACAATACAATACAATACAATACAATAATACTTTATTAATCCCTCATGGGGAAATTCGCTGTCTGCCCAGACAACACATGGCATCATCATTCACTCAGTGAAATAATTAAATTAAATAACCCATAACTCTCAAGTAAAGAGATGAACTGTAACAGACGTATTTTTACCTTTGTAACACTTTTGGCATCAGAAACACTTATGATGGATTCCCCTTGTGTTTCTGGTGTCAGGATTGTTGCATTGAACTACTGAAAGGGCTAGTACTAAAGAACTAAAAAACGTTGACAGACACTATGTACTGATATTACTGTTGAAGAGGGTAACAGCCTGAGGGACAAAAGAGTTGGCATAACGGGATGTACTACTTTTGGGTACTCGAAGTCTGCCACTCCTTCGATACGTCTGCTGTCAAATTCATATCTAAGTGGATGTGCTTTGTCATCAACAATGTCAGCCAGTTTGTTCGTAATCCGTCTGTTGTACAGTGCGCCCAAAGTATCCTAGGCCCTACCAATCACCCCGCCCCTTTCCTGGATTACTTTGTTAAGACGATCTTGATCTCTTTTACATAAATTTCTACCCCAGCACGTCAGTCCAAAAGTTAGAACGCTGACAATACTGGAACAGTAACTCATCTGTATACGCTGAGAGCTTACATTAAATGATCTGAGCTTTTGCAAACAGTAAAGACGGGTATGCGTTTTTTCACAATCATCTGTGTTTTGTTTCGAGTTGAGCGCGTTGTCAAAAAGAACACCTAAATACTTGTAGGACTCTAAAGGATCGACTTCTGTATCCTCCCAATGCGCAAAAGGCCATCGGTCCTCCGCTGGCCCGCACACGACCGTGCACGGGCCAAAGGCGGCCCATCAATAGCTGCAGAAGTGTCGACAACGCTATAGGAAACTTTCGCAGCTATTGATGCCGGCCCCTTGAATGAGTTAGTGTCGATTAACCCCTTTGTGCACGAAGTCACCGGTATTGTTTAAATTACCAGCGGCTGCATGCCCAAGGGGATTAACTGTATAACAACAAAACGGTCAGATATACACACAATCTATAATAACAAGACTCTTTGCTGAAACATCCTGTAACCAACAACGTTTCGAAATTCCTTTGTATCCACCAACCAGTGAAGTACTGAAACGTGCCTAATTTCTTACCTGTAACGGCAAAACAAGATGAGGATTTCATCCCAAAGTCTACCGTATTGTTTGGAGCTCAGATGCGTTTATCTTTTAGGAGCATTCAGAGTTGTTACTATTTTTAGGCTTATTATGCGGATCCATTTCCCTCCTCTCTAAGCGTAGCTAGATGTGACGTCATTTTCATCTTGTTACTTCTTTGCCAGAATTTCTGCCCCGCACGCCAAAAACGTCATGTGCATGCTCCGGAATGCGATCCGACCAGCCCCATTTCATTTCATTCAGTCCTCTCTGCGCCGTCTGGTGCTTGAGGCGACGGCAAGGGAGCGCCACTTTTGTCTGTCAGCTGCTATTTTGGGTGCTGTTTGCAGAGTAAGGCCTCTGTTCTTGAGCTCTCGCTCCACGGTTCGGCGCCACGTCTCCTTTGGTCGCCCACGGTTTCTCTTCCCCTGTGGTGTCCATCTCAGTGCCACCCTTGGTAATGAGTCAGGTGACATTCTGCAAACGTGGCCTAGCCATCTCCATCTCCGTGTGGCGATGGTTTCAGCGATGCTGTCTGCGCCTGCTCTCTTCCGTAGTTCGCCCCATTTCATAGTCTACCGTATTTTCAATGCAGTAGACAAAAAAAAAGAACAATCCTGTTTACAACTGTTTACACTACCATGTCAAAGACACAACGGTTTCGGGTCGCACCATGTCAGCATTCTGAAAATGCGTTCCTCATAAATAGGTATACAGTAATTATAAACAATATAACCCCCTCCCAGCCTCGAGGTATACAGGAATTATAAACAATATAACTCCCTCCCAGGGGGAGTGGGGGGGGGGGGGAGTAAGTTATATTATTTATAATTCCTGTATACGTATATTTGGAGAGACGCAAAGACAAAACGTTCCCCCCCCCACCTTCCCCCTCCACTCCCCCACCCCTACCCCTCCCCGATCGTCAATCAGTACACTAGAGGTAAAAAACAGACTTGTTTCGTACTTACATCTGGATGTGCACAATGATACGAGACCTAAACACCACACGCGCGCTAATTTCCAACAGCACTAGTCTAGACCATTTATTTAAATGACCATGATGCAGCTTTTGACGGAACTTGTATTTTATGTTTGATATTCCAAGAACGCAACGCGGCAACGTCAACTCGGGTAAATCCTGCACGATCAGGGCCTGCGCAGCGTACTGCAGCCAGGTGCAAAAGGAATAGGTCTTCATAGGCCCTCATACGCGAGGGCCTCTTCAGGATATAACGTCTCGCTGATAATGTGCGCCTCACACAATGGAATCGTTGGTGGGATTTCAGATTGCGAGTCAGTGGACTATAAATCACGAACACTGGTGTTCTGTTACGACCTATTCGCTGCGCGTGGCGGTAGATTGTTTTTCGCACTCAAACGCCAGAGCCCCACACGCGGACAACCAAGTGACCTACACAATAGTTTCAGCAAGAGATAAATATCATCGTGAGCCCCCACAACTGCAGTGGCCTATAAAGATCTATGTCTCTTGTGTAACATAGTGAACTGAACTCGGTGTCTAATCTGTACTCACCATCAATATATTTCACAGCAATCTATACTCACTATACTGTATTCGACATGCTGCACCTTTTCATGGATGTCTCTTTTTTCCTTAGTCCCCTGCTGGCGTAGCCAATAACAACTCGCTTTCCGGCCTGTTATTGCGATAAAACAGCTCCAAGGCCTTGGAAGCTGGCGTCGATCACCAGGATGTAGGGCAGAGTAAAATCTGGGTAGCCGAGGACTGGAGCTGTTGTTAGCTTCTGCTTCATGGTCTGGAATGCCTGAGTACATTGCTCGTTCCATCCGCTCAAACGTTTGCTGCGTCCCGAGCCTGGTGTTTTATTCAGCAGAGCGTGCAAAGGGGCTGCGATCTGAGCGAAGCCAGGTATGAATCGGCGGTAATACGAGGTCAGCCCGAGGTAAGCCCGTAAGTCCTTCTCGCTGGTGGGCAACTGCCAATCTGCCACTGCGGAGACTTTGTCTGGGTTGGGTAGTATTCCCTCAGGTGTAACCATGTGACCAAGATAACGCTGACGGCTGAAAAACAGTTGGCATTTGTTGGGCTGTGCCTTCAAGTTGAAGTTTGAGAACCTTGATAGCACCATTCTCAGTCTTTCCAGCGTCTCGTCGAAGCTTTTCCCAAATACCAGAAGGTCATCCACGTAATAGAGTAGGGTCTGGAAGTTCTGATCACCAAAAATCTTGTCCATTACCCTCATGAATGTGGCCGGCGCATTACAAAGCCCGAAGGCCATTCTGGTGTATTCGTAGAGACCTCCAGTGCCGACCCGAAACGCTTTTTTTTTTCTATATCGTTTTGCGCCACTGGAATCTGGTTAAAGCCATGAGCTAGATCCAGGCTGCAGAAGTATTTAGATCCTTTCAGCACATCCAGGGCCTCCTCGATTCTGGGCAAAGGGTAGGCGTCTTTGTGTTTCTTAGCATTCAATCCCCTATAATCGATGCAAAAGCGGATCTTGCCATTTTTCTTTTTCGCAATGACGCATTGTGACTGCATGACTCGCGAATGATGCCCTGTTCAAAGCAGACTGCAGATAGTTCCTCACTTCAGCTCAGTACTGGGGTGGGATCCTGCGGTGTGGGACCTTGACGGCAGTGTCATCATCCGTTACAATACGATGATGGATTAGATCGCAGAAGCCAAGGTCATCCTCGCCTCTGCTAAAAACATGCTCATAACTGTGGAGGAGTGTAGAGAGACGCAGGCCCTGCTCTTGGGTGATGTCGCCGACAGATACTTCAGACATGATGTCTCTAAGTGCATCGTGTGATGGCAGTACTGTGGCTTCCTCGATGAGGATTTCTTCCTGTGTTACAGTCACGCTGTACTGGTGCGGGGTGTCGGCTTCTGCTGCACATGCTATAGGGACGTAGGGTTTCAGGTAGATGTCTCTCTCACTGACATTAGCGACCTGAACTGGTGCGACCCCTTTATCGCTGAGTCGAGAGAGGCACCTCCCAACTCCGATTCCGGCCGGAAGGTACAGCTTGTCCGATGGCTCGACTAGAATGTCGCGCGTAGTACCCGGTGCAGCTGGCTTGGTTGTGCATGAGATTATTTTCAGGATGCGTGCTGGGATCAGAACAGGCCGTCTCCCCAGTGGTTTCACGTAACTGTCGCTTGACACGGAAATGGCGTTCTCTTCATACAGGGCACTTAGGCCTTGCCATAGAGTCGAGTCCGGATGGCTACCTCCCTCGACAGTCTTCAGGTGTCTCAAGATGTTGGAACCGAGCACACCGGGTACCTTCTTCTTCCTCTCGGCCATGACACCCTGAGGATATCTAACCACTAAGAATGCTATATTAGGTAAAGTTCTATTCATCACTGTAATGTCTAGTTCTACATAACCAATAAATGGCACCTCGAGGCCTTGAGCGCCGGAAACCTTCAGGTAAGGGGAAACATCGTCAATGTGTGTTGTGTCACTAAAAACATGTCTAAAGAATGTCTCAGTCAAGGTTAAAACCTGCGCGCCTGTATCAACAAGACATTTTACATCACTCCCCCACCACTGGACACTCTCCAACAGCTTTTTCCAGCCGTGATGAGCCACTAGCACGTTGACCTCGTCCACCTGTCATCTGGCTCACAATGGCAGGTGTCTCCCGTTTAACGGTCGTCCTCGGCCAGTCTGCTGACGCTGTGGACAGTGCCGTTGAAGGTGTCCTGTTGCATGATAGATGTAGCATCGACGGGCTTCCCCTGGCTGGCTCCGTGTTGTGCCCTCTGCTTGGTGACGGCGTGTAAGGCCCTCCAGCTGAGCTGTGAGCTGAGCGATCTGCTGCTGCTGAGACTTTAGGATGTCCAGGAGCTCAATATGGGTCTGTTTCTCCTTCAGACGTGGACGCAGTGCCGCTGGGGTACCCATCCACTGGACGGCTTTATCACGGAGATCAAAGAACGTCAGTGTAGGGACCTCCTCATTCATCCGTCGCAGCTCTCTCCTTAGAGTGACATCTGCAACTGCTTCCGCAAGCCTCTCTTTCAAAATAATGTCCTTGCGCTTGGAAAAAGCAGAGTTTTTTTTCTATACCTTGAATCTTGTCCGCCAGAACAGCAAGATTGTGTGAGCATGTCAGCAAATCCTCCCTGTCCTGTCGATAGGAGTAGAACTGCCACTGTAATCTGGGAAGTGATGCGCCATCACCAAAACTTTTCTCCAGGATGGACAGGGTCCTATCCCCCGAGAGGCTGATGCCACCTCTGCCCACGATCTCCCGTCTCGCCTTGCCGCCAAGGTGTTCCAAAATGTCGGTGCCCTCGATACTGCGCGAACTGATAGCAGCATGGATGTCGTCCAGCCAGTCTTGCAGAGTGATGTCGCCTGCATCACGTGGCCTGTCACAGAAGCGCGCGATCCTCGCTTGGTCAGAAAGGACGAAAGCGCTGGGCCGTGCTGTCCTGCATGACGCTGACAGTTGGCCCCGGTCTGCATCCAGCTGTGCCTGAAGCTCGGCCACCTTCCGCTGGAGGTCCTCGACTGCTGTTGTGTCCACCTTCCGATCCTCCATGCTGATGGGGGTTGCGGCACTTCTGAAACCAGATGTAACACCAGAGTTTGTTCTGCACGAAATCCAGGTCAGGTCAACGCATACTTCTGCTCCTTCCTCCCTACCAGCAGCTGACCTGCCCAGGTTGCAACAGCATGATCCCACATTGAAAAGGGTCTGGCAGCTCTACAGAATCGGTCACAAACCCACCAAACGCCAAGCAGCTAGGGAAAATCCCAACGTGCGGAAAATACTCCGCTGTTGGAACCAGCTGAGGGACAGGAGCGGAACCCTTTATAGGGTGGCGCAGGACAACGGTAGAGACGTACTCCAGATCCTCCTTCCTTCATCACTGAAACCAGACGTCCTGAAAGCAGTCCACGATGACGCCGGGCACCCAGCAGCGAAGAAGACTTGCAAGCTTGCCCAGGGCAGGTGTTTTTGGCCAGGCATGATGGCTGATATCACCAGGTACACAAATGATTGTGAAAGATGTTTCTTTGCAAAGGAAGGGAGAAGAGTCCACACCACCATGGGAACGCTCACCGCCACCCATCCCCTAGAAGTCCTCGCAATGGATTTCACTCTTCTCGAACGTTCAACCAGTGACCTGGAGAACGTGTTGGTACTAACCGATGTCTTCACGAAATTCACTCAAGCAGTCCCTTGCAAAGACCAAACAGCACAGAGTGTAGCGAAAGCTGGTTTCTCAAGTATGGCATACCCAAACGCCTGCACAGCGACCAAGGGAGGAATTTTGAGGGCGATGTCATAAAGGAACTCTGCAAGCTGTATGGAAGAGTCGCACCACACCATTTCACCCAAGCGAAAATGGCCAATGTGAGCGCTTCAATAGAACCATGCACGACCGACTGCGAACACTCCACGAAAGAGCGAAACGAAGATGGCCGGAACATTTGCCAGAGCTGGTCTTCTTCTATAATGCAACAGTTCACTCAACAACTGGATACACCCCATACTTCCTGTTCTTTGGCCGAGACCCTTACCTGCCCATCGACAGCCTTCTTGGAATTCCCGCATCTGGTGATGGAGTTTTGACGGATTCTCCCGTTAGGGTTGATGACTGGCTCGCGGAGCACCAGAAGCGTCTCCAGCAAGCCCACAAAATGGCACAGCAGCTGACGGATAGAGAGGTCTCAAGGCGACAGGAAGCTGCGGCCTCAAGGGTTAATGATGACGGCATTGCAGACGGGACGACTGTTTACGCTCGCAACCGTCAGGTCAGAGGTCGAAACAAGATCCAGGACACGTGGGTTATATAAGAGACCTGATGCATCCTTTTCAGGGATGTAGATGATCGTCTTGTTATATACCTGCGTATTTCTCTGTGGGCTGGCGAATGGGTGCCTGATAGGCGGGGGCAGGGGATCTAACTGTTCGTCTGTCCAGCGCTGAGTAATTCCCCTTGGTTTGTTGTACAATTCTGCCAGCGCTAGCCTCACCTATCTGGTTTGTGAGTATCTCAGTATAACTCGAGGCAAAATTTGTATCGTTACATTGTTGTGTAATGTTCTGTGCATCTACTGTGGGAATATAGGGTATTTACTCGACCACATATAGTAATGCACCTTCGTGTTTGTGTATGTATGTTTCTCCTGCCTACTTCCTAAGTTCCGGAGAAAGACATGGGTTATATAAGAGACCTGATGCATCCTTTTCAGGGATGTAGATGATCGTCTTGTTATATACCTGCGTATTTCTCTGTGGGCTGGCGAATGGGTGCCTGATAGGCGGGGGCAGGGGATCTAACTGTTCGTCTGTCCAGCGCTGAGTAATTCCCCTTGGTTTGTTGTACAATTCTGCCAGCGCTAGCCTCACCTATCTGGTTTGTGAGAACCGTACATAGTTTTCCGCCGGCCAGATTCACAAGGAAACACTTACATGGTGCACTCTGCGGACGGTGGCGGATCTGTTAGGACACTACATCGTACCAAACTACTCGTACCGCGATCGCCAGTGCAGCAAAGACCTCAGCCAACAGCCTCTTCTCCATCACCGTCGTCAACGAGCGACACTGGTGACGACAGTCCGGAGTCACTATCAAGGCCAGAGTCTGTGCGTGACCATCAGATCACCACAAACGGTGACAGCAACAACAACCAGAGCTGCGATACCACTGCTGGTGACATGAGACAACAGGTCAGAGATGGAGGTTCACCCTCAGGACAAGCAGGGGAGCGCAGCATTCCCCGGAGATCGACACGCCACAACAAGGGGCATCATAGCAACCCTCACCATCTCCCCGTTACGGCCATCCAGCAAGAAATGGGACTGTTTGAGAAACTGTTGACGACGCAAACTCCCCTGATGAAGATTCTCCTAGACATAGTCGTGGCAGGATATTTAGATGTTGTCGAGGACGCCAACTATTAGCAGGGGAGTCTGTAACATAGTGAACTGAACTCAGTGTCTGATCTGTACTCACCATCGATATATTTCACAGCAATCTATACTCACTATACTGTATTCGACATTGGCTTGCCACCGGTTGTACTCTTGACATGCTGCACCTGACTGCTGGTGGGGGTTTGCTTAATAAACGAAAGGAACCCTTACTGCGACTTCCCGCCTGTTACAACAAGAAAGTATTTTATTTGATTATTAAATATTATATTTCTGATTATTATAATTATGATCTTATTATGTATGTGGGATTTGAATAGTGTCGTTCGATTGCTTTGTAGTAATATTGTAATATTTGTAGTGTTCATTTATAATTGTATTTTGTAGATTGTTCTGGCTTTGATTCTGAATTATTTGGTTTTGTAACTACTTTTGTTAATGTTATCGATTTATTATTTCGTGTGCACGCTTATATGATTTATATAGAAAAGTGAATGTTACATTTATTTATATCAGCTATATTTATGTGGAGAATATGTATTTCTGATGTTTATTTTTATATATTGATTTGTCTTTCTTAGGGTTTGCGGCTTAATAAACGAAAGGAAACCTTACTGCGCCTGTTACACTTGCAGCTGGGTTGTGCTCAGTTTTTTTTTTTTTTTTTTTTTTTTTTTTTGGGGGGTGGGGTGGGGGGAGCAGTAAAGGGTTTAATTCCAAGAAAATGTTAAACTTCCTTCACAACACAACACAACACAACACAACACAACACAACACAACACAACACAACACAACACAACACAACACAACATGTTACACTATAAGTGTTACGTATTAACGCACACTATAGTGTTAATAGCCAAAAGGCATGATCTAGCATTAATGTAAGTTCCCATGATATGAATTCATGAGTGAGCTTGCATTATTGAATACACTCCCCAGGGCTTGAAGTACTGCATAATGTAGTACAAAGATCGAGAGATATAGTACGCATATGTAAAGCTAAGCATTATTGAATATGGGCCACATTCCCTGGGGCTTGAAGTACTGCATATGTAGTACAAAGATCGAGAGATATAGTACGCATATGTTAGGCTAATATCAAGATATAGATGTATAGTTTATATCGCCTGTGGGAAGACCCATTGTTGTTGAATTTAATGGGTGACAGAAAGAAGCCCTTTTGACAAATTGGGAGCCAAGAGCGACGTTCCCAATAATAGGGCACTGTCCCCCGAATGTGTATATATTGTGGAGATCTCAGAACGGATGGGAGAGAGAACAAGAGCTCAGGAGAAGGAGAGCTCAGAACGAGAGCTCAGACAGAAAGCTCCGATTTCGCTATTAGGTTGGTCCTGCCCAATCTATTAGGACAAAAATGTACCTGAAATAAAAGAAGCGTCTGGAAAACACTCTTGTCTGGCTGCGTCTTCCATCACACACCCCTTACGTGTGGCTGTAGGGTAACAAAGTTATATCCTTTTTGGTGCCGTGACCAGGATTGCGGAACGGGAAAAGAAAGAGAAAAAGAAAAACTAGACTATCAGGACCAAAACTACACCCAAACAAAACGTAAGGGGGTAGAAGTGCAGACCAGCAAGAGAAGACAAGAGTCGAGCCAACAACCAGACAAGAGCAGGGAAGAGTTTGAGAACAACCAGAAGGAACAGAGAAGAAGCAGAGTTCGAGCCTACAACTAGAAAGCAGAGTTCGAGCCCACAACGTACGTAGAGTCCAAGTCAAGGGAAGTCCGCTACTCATCCAAGGACCAACATCAGCCTAAGGGATCACGGGGTAACTGACCTTGCTATTTGCCGTTACTGAGTCTTGAAGAGGGGGCCAGACTATTTAGCTTGTTATTTTTTTTTTTAAATGGCAGCGGAAGTATTTATGATTTTGGATGGAAAGGTAGAGGTGATCAATCAGGCTACAAGCGCCCAGGGCATAGGGCAATTAATGGTAGGGACGGTTGACAGAAAAACTAGCGGGTTCTGCTGCACGCAAAGCCACTGCGCAGAACCAAGGAAAGAAAAAGAGTCGGTCGTTCAGCATAAAATTAATATAGTAGGAGTCCGACGAGTATTGTTTTAAAACTGGAGCATTAGAGATGTCGCAGAACAACTGATATGGGTGCTAGAGGAGTCGAGGATAATCTGTTTAAAAAAAATTAAGTTAGCTTACTAGTGTATAGTTTGCTAGAGTAAAGTGGAAGTGTAGTGCAGAGAACAGTTGGAAAGAGTTGTATTTTTGGTAGGGTTTAATATTATGGTACAGTGTTCATAAAGACAAATATTGAATTAGCGCTGAAATTTGCAGAAATTTAAGAATACGGAAGATAAAAGGTTTGGACTGCTATTGAGTCATACTGAAATCTGTCTGTTGGGTCAGGTGAGAATGGGATAGCCTGTGTATTGGCTTTGCCCGAGGTGGTTTGACATTAGGTCCGCAGTCGTTGTACTGGTATCGGTGTGTTCTGATGAGATAAGCGAGTAGCTAACCGGATCTAGGAAATGTCGATGTTGGCATCATGAGGTTGACACAAGCAAAAACCTTACTTAAAGTCAGGACGGTAATAAATAAGGTTTTATAAGAAATGCTAATACAGATATGGATTTTAAATTTTAAAGGATCGGTGATTTAGATATTTGAATACAGTGTCGTGAATAAAAGAATGAAATTAAGAGAACAAGAGTGAGGAGGATGTTCCGTTAATGGAATTAAGAAATGCGACTCTCAGACGGTATCTGAGAGAGGACTATTGTAAATACGTAAATCATGGAACATGATTTGGGTTATTGTCAGAGACAATGGTATGTAAGTCTCTGGGGATATCTTGTTTGTTGCAGACAACAAGATGATGAAGCTTTTTCTGAGTCTGATAGTGTTGGGGCTAGCCCAGGGCCTAAATATTAATCACAACGTCATCTTTCAGAAACTCGATGAGGTTCCTACGACTAGGTCGCGATGGTTGGTAACTTTTGTCATTGACTTACAGCCATACCATAATGCGATTAATAAAATCTATAGAGACGTGAAAAATGTCACCGACAACACTTGGAATGTCATTTCGCATTATTTTGAGGAAAGGAAACAGTTCGTAAAGAACGTCGCGCAGCTAGGGCAAGAACTAAAAATAGTTATGGATACATATAATGGAATTGCTGAGTCTTTTGCGGAATACAATACGTTGTATGGCCGAAAGAGAAGATCACTGATTCCATTTGTAGGTAGCACCCTCAATTTCCTTTTCGGTACTGTTTCTGAATCGGATTTGAAAGCCGTACAAGAGAATGTACAAGTTCTAGCAAACAATCAACAAGAGTTGGCACATGTGGTGGACGATAGTCTGACCATTATTAATGCATCACGTGTCGAGATTTTGGAAAACAGACACACGCTTAATCAGTTAATGGAAGGTGTGACGCAACTCGATCGGAAATTAAGCAACGTAACGCAAAAAATGCAGAAGCAGGTATACGAGTTGGAAACGTTTATTTTAACGTATCTTCAAATTGACTTGGTCATTGAAGAAATCAAACAAATGATACAACGCCTGACGATTTATTTTGAACATCTTGAACTTCAGTTGAACATGTTATCTCTCGGCCGTTTCGCTCCGAGTACGATCACTCCGCATAACCTTCAAAAATTGTTAATGGAGATTGAATTATGTTTAGAGTCTCCCTTACACCTACCTGGGGACCCAAAGAAAGAATTGTGGAAATATTATCAATTTCTTACATGCATAACGATTTTGGAAAATTCACGAATTTTAGTGATTGTACCTATACCACTTCTCGACTTTAATGAGAAATTTGAAATTTATAAAGTACACAACCTACCTGTACCATTAGTAACAGGAGATTCAGGTCGGCCTGTGCCAGAATCTATGGCGGCTCAGTATGACTTGGAATCAACAACGATAGCAGTAGACGCGCAACACACGCGGTTTGCGTTCCTTACGGAGGCTGAACTTGAAGCCTGTTCCAAACCTCTGATAGGATTCTGCGCCATTAGGAGTGCAATATATCCTATGAATATTATTCAGTTCTGTATTATGGCTCTATTCTTAAATAATTCAGATGTAATATCAACGCACTGTCAAACAAAGGTCAAGTTGGGTACAGTGTTACCCATGGCAAGGTGCATAATGGATGGGATCTGGGTTATTAGTAACCACAGTCCATTAAAGGTCAGTATTAGTTGTCACGGTAAAGGGGTCACGTACCAACAGGTCAACCCACCATAATCACTCATTCGTCTCAATGAGTCGTGTACAGCTATTAGTGATAGATTGATGTTAACACCATATTATCAACAAGAGAGTCAGTACCAGGTAGAAGACAGTTTGTTAGGATGGCTTGAAAATTATGCATTTTTAAATATAACGCTATGGCAACCATTTCATAATGCCTTGCCAACCTACGATCCCATCTCTCTGCCAAAGGAATTAGGGGAAATCAAAGAAATGCCAATGGACCATTTAATTGCTCGACTTCGGAGCATGCGATTTGTAACACCAGAAGAAGGGTGGGCATGGTGGAAATATGTTGTCATTGGTTTAATAGCAGTGACCGTCATACTAATTATAGTTGGGTTTGGGTACAGACGTTATAAAGGAAAAACTAGCTCGTGGTTTGGCCCCATACTAACAAGACTCAGGAAGGGTGAACGTAAGGTCACGGAGCCTACGTTGACTTCGGCGGCTGTGAATTCAGCGGACGTGAATGACGTCAAAAGAGTGAAGGACTCTACGCCGATAATGGAGGACGGAGTACAGTTACTCCCATACTCGAACATTGTGAAATTTTACCCGTCGTTAGGGTAAAAGAGAACTATGATTTCAATGGCGTGATGTCGCCGGACAATTTTTATTTTATTTTTTTGTTTGTTTGTGTTTTTTGTTAATCGGAGTGATTGATTTATTTAACATGTCCTTGTGCAAAGATTAAGTTGTATTTTCAGGATTATATGTGTACTTGTTTGAATTGATTGTATTATGAATAATTACGTAATGAAAAAAAAAACGAATCGTGAATTAAGATTCCTTTTTTTTTCTGGTAGGATGGGGAGGAGTGTTACACTATAAGTGTTACGTACTAACGCACCCTATAGTGTTAAGCACACTATAGTGTTAATAGCCAAAAGGCATGATCTAGCATTAATGTAAGTTCCCATGATATGAATTCATGAGTGAGCTTGCATTATTGAATACACTCCCCAGGGCTTGAAGTACTGCATAATGTAGTACAAAGATCGAGAGATATAGTACTGCATATGTAAAGCTAAGCATTATTGAATATGGGCCACACTCCCTGGGGCTTGAAGTACTGCATATGTAGTACAAAGATCGAGAGATATAGTACGCATATGTTAGGCTAAGATAAAGAAATAGATGTATAGTTTATATGGCCTGGGGGAAGACCCATTGTTGTTGAATTTAATGGGTGACAGAAAGAAGCCCTTTTGACAAATTGGGAGCCAAGAGCGACGTTCCCAATAATAAGGCACTGCCCCCCGAATGTGTATATATTGTGGAGAGCTCAGAACGGATGTGAGAGAGAACAAGAGCTCAGGAGAAGGAGAGCTCAGAACGAGAGCTCAGAGAGAAAGCTCCGATTTCGATATTAGGTTGGTCCTGCCCAATCTATTAGAACAGCCATGTACCTGAAATAAAAGAAGCGTCTGGAAAACACACTTGTCTGGCTGCGTCTTCCATCACACCCCTTACGTGTGGCTGTAGGGTAACAAACACAGCAGGCACGCATGCACGCACGCACGCACGCACGCACGCACACACTCACGCACACACACACACACACACACACACACAGAGTCACACACACTCACAGACACTCACGCACATTAAATTATATAAAAACGTATGTATGTATTGCCTATAGTACCTCAGTGTTCCAACACGTTAAGTGGACGCTTCTCGTTCGATACATTTGTTGTCTACCGTATTTAAAAAATACGGTAGAAGAAATGGGGCTGGTCGGAGTGCATTCCGGAGCATGGACATGACGTTTTTGGCGTGCGGGGAAGAATTCTGGCAAAGAAGTAACACGATAAAAATGACGTCACGTCTAGCTACGCAAACCTTGCTAGAGAACGTATTTTGGGCGCCAAAGCGCCGTGTGTGTGTGTGTGTGTGTGTGTGTGTGTGTGTGTGTGTGTGTGTGTGTGTGTGTGTGTGTGTGTGTGACAGCGACTAGAGCCCGCGTTTGAGAACGGACAAATTTTAGGATATTGTCTCTGAAAGAATTATCTCGAGACCTTTGTTTTCGATTTGTTGATTAAGATGCTTATTGGCGAGAAAATGGTCGTTTCACGAAAACCGGTTGATCCACACTGGAGTCCGTAATTTTTCTTATTTTTACTAGATATTTTGCGTATAGCTAGATAAAATGGACATATTGAATGAGGTCGCTAACCAGCATTGTACCTCTAGAACGTTTTGAGTGATAATTAAATATTTTTTGAAAAAATATATTTTCACGTTTTGGGTATTAATTTCACGAATTATATGGGTTAATCTTAAAACAATTGAATCTTTTTTTTACGAAAAAAAAATCTTCTCATTAATAATCGCATGATTTTTTGTATACGGTATTTACCTAAGCCTACAGTTTGTCTCGGTTGTCGAGTACGATTAGATCAATTGTGACATGTATGCCCTAGGTGTGAAAATCAGACAATGTTCTGCACCACTGTTTCGGAGTCCTTTGTAAAACAGCTAACATAACTTTAATTTTTCTTTTACAAAGAAAACTATCTTCTCATTAATACCCGCTTGACTGTTCATAAACAGTGTTTTCATAAACCTGCTGTTTGTCCCGGCCCTGGGGTAGGATTATGTAAAATTGTGACCTGCAAGCCCTAGGCGTTAAAATCAGCAAGAAAATTGCAAAGTTAATTCTCTGATACGTCAAATGTTAGTACTGCGATGAGTGACGTATAACATCGAGTCGTCACTATGAACTCGGCGTCGTGGGACTAATGATGCCATGACCTGAAGCTTGAAGTGACGTCATTTGGCTGCTCGTTCATTTATTCTTCTTTAGAATAGCTATGCTACGCCAGACGACAGAGTTTACGAATGGCGGGAATCGCCGTGCGTCCGTCTTTATTTCTGTGTGCCAGTGCGTGTGGATCAGAGGGTGGGTTAGAGTAGAAGGAGATGGATTCCTGTCGCTACACGAGCCCACAGAGCGTACTAATGGCGGGAAGCGCCGTGTGTCCGTTTTTATTTGTGGTGTGCCTCGACGTATGTGTTGATCAGAGGTTGGCTTAGCGAGGAGGGAAATGGATCAGCATAATAAGCCTAAAAATATGAACAAATCTAAATGTTCCTAAAAGATAAACGCATCTGAGTTCCAAACATACGGTAGCCTTTGGGATGAAATCCTCATCTTGTTCTTTTTCTTGTTTTGTTATATCAGTAAACTCCTGATGTAACAAATCGCCAGGGGACCAAATTGTTTTTGTTCTTATATCCGGAGTTTGTTATAAGCGAAGTAATCTACAAAGAAAGAGTGCTGTCGGAACCTCTGAAAAAGTGTTGATCTATCCGACTTTGGTTATGTCCGACCTTGTTATAAGCGGAGTCGACTGAATACATTTTTGTATATTTTGTCCACGCTGTTGACGTTTGTGTGGTCGGCTACCTACAGGCTACATTTCTCTCAACTGCGGAATACATTGCACCACCCGCACTCGCAGCCATCAGTATATAGCTTAACCCTCTGAGCCCCACGGCCGCATTTCCAAACCTTTGGAGGTATTGTCTAACGACTATGTGCAATGTGTTGTGGGAGATGCCGGATCGATCATGATAATTCAGTCTAGAGTAGTGCCAGACGAGCTGGGCGCCTTCAGGCGCCAAGCTCATCTGGCCCTACCCTTGAATTATCAAGATCAACCCTTCTCCTGCTGCAGTGTCCCGGGGCAAAATGGGTTAAGACTGAACAATCCGCTGTTGTACAACACAATATACCAGACGTATACTGTACTCGAAAAGACTACAGAATACTGAACGCTCTGAAGTTTTGCACTTGTGCTCGGCATTTCCGGTACTGTTTATAGAAGGAAAATGACGGCAGAGGGCAGTAATGCTGTCTTGTCGGCTGTCCTTTAAAAAAAAAAAAACAACATTTAACCCCACAGCCGTCACAGGTGTCACGTAACTGATACATACCAGCTGCAGGAGACGGATTGACCACGATTATTCAAGGGCAGTGCCAGATTAGCTTGGCGCCTGATGGCGCCAAGCTAATCTGGCACTGCCCTTGAATTATCATGGTCAGTCCATCTCCTGCTGTAGGGCGTCGGGCCAAATGGGTTAACCTGTTCACTGCCACGTGACGCAGATTGTGGTTCTTTGTTAATTCAACTTCTGACACCAAAATGTCCGAGCTGTCCCAGGAACATGGGATCAAAGTGGTGTCAGCAAGAGGCATAGAGCCTCATGAGCCCACGCAACTGCGGGGCCTCATGAGGATCTATACCTCTTGCAGTTGCAGGTGGTGTTTAGATTTTCTCGGCACTGAACGGGTTAAGCGAGAGGTGAGAGTACAGGCTTGTCCTCAAATACCGAGAAATGGTGAGAGCGACTGAGGAAAGCGATGGCTGTATCCGCCAATCTATTTCGGCACCATCATTGAACTGCCATGGTCGATCCGACACCCTGTCATAGCATGTCAGGGCTTTATGGGTTAATGAAAGTGTAAGAAAATCATTAGCAAGGACGATCCATCTACTGCTCACTGAGCAGCTGAATCTTTGAGTATGGACCGGAGCACACGCAGGACAAGTCAGGACTTATGCACTTGCACTGATTTGAAATTGAGAACTGATTGCGGACTTCACTTTGAGAAGAACCCAGCGAAGAAAGAAACACGCTTTGAAAAGACAGTTACAACACTGTCTCTGCGTTTTACACGCTCGGCAGTCACCTGTTTGGTCAGGAATGTTTACTTTAGGTTGTGTCTGACTGACGCGGTCCATAGAATGAGACGGATGATGACAATGACGGTGATGAAGATGGCGATTGATGATGACTGCTGACGACAAAATTTATATTGTTGCGGTTGTGAAGGTGATGATGATATGATCGTTGACACTGATGATGGCATCGTCATGCGTGATGCTGATGATGGCAGCAGGTGCTATTTAGCCAAGATCACATTACGACCAAGTGGTCGCCATCGCAAAGTATTAAGCGGTTGCTTCCCTTTGTCCATCCAAAATGTGGGAACCGACACCGTACGCGGCTGCTAGAGTTTGTCCAGTTTAGCAGTCGCATCTGAGACGCTGGAGGTGTGTGTGTGTGTGTGTGTGTGTGTGTGTGTGTGTGTGTGTGTGTGTGTGTGTGTGTGTGTGTGTGTTTGTGTAGGGGGGAGTGGGGTGGGGGGTTGCGGAGAGAAGAAAAAGTTGGAAAGGGGGTGGGGCCGGAAGGGGGGGGGGGGGGGCGGAGAGGAGAGAAGAGGTTTGCCTCTTGTGAATTAGATCGTCACCGAGTTAAACACTAATACCTTCCTCTCACTGAGAACAGCTGATGTAGTTTCCGTATATTTGCCCCCTCCCGGCCTCCAGCAACAGACATCTAGATTGTCATGCGACTCGGTGACCTTTAACGATTCTGTTTGTGGGACCGATCCCTTCCCAATCGCCGGCACGAGACATAGATTCTCATGAGCCCGTGTGCCTAGGCGCAGGGGTTCGTGCGAATCTATTTCTCTTGCATTTAGCAAAAGCTGGGTTGACATGATGGTCTCTCGAGAATGGCGCTCGAACGAATGAAGCAGACGATCACTAGTTCGTCACGTGACCGGAAGAAAAAAAGATGTCTGTCTTTTGAGAGAATGTCTTGAATGTGGTCAAACGTTCTTACTGTAATTTGTGTGTGTAGTTGAACATGATGAAGAAGTTTCAAACTGTGTGAACATTATCAATGAGAGAGATCAAACGGGATTGTACTGCCGTTAACGAAAAGAAGTGGCAGATGGCTTCTCAGTGTAGGAATCAAGGACAACAGACCCACTGATTTTTATTGCGAAATAAATTCAAATTTTCTGTGAAACTTTCAGAAGAAAATAACCTTTTTGCTGTTCCCCAAAAAATCTTCACTGTCAGAGGAAAAAGTCCCTTTCACACAGGACACAAAAGACCGTGCATTGACACGTATTGTTTGACGTGCTTTCCAAAACAATTCTCAACATTGTTTCCATTTTCCTCTCTCTGTGGATACCGCCTCGATGCCAAGCTCAAGACATCGAGGACAATCTGAAGGTAAGGTCGGAGTCGTAAGCTTCATGTTGTTGTTGTTGCTGGAACAAATAATGAACATTTGACGTCTTGCTTTGCAGGAGCGCCATATTGTGTGTGCTGATGTGTGATTTGTACTTTACGCCTTAACCCATTTGACCCCGCGGCCGCATTTTCCTAATTTTGGAAATGTTTCTTAACGACTGTGTACCATTTGCAGGCGATGGATTGACCATGTTAATTCAAGGATAGTGCCAGATTAGCTTGGCGCCTGAAGGCGCCAAGCTAATCTGGCACTACCCTTGAATTATCACGGTCAATACGTCTCCTGCTGTAGTGCGTTGGGGCTAAATGGGTAAACAGTAAGGTTGTAAACAAAAGACCAGCTCCGATTTAGCGTCAGTCAAATACACATGCGAAAATATGATGAAAATTTATTGGAGTCTCTGTTTTCTGGAGATAACAGGGATTGTGATTTTGCTGCAGAAGTTCTGTCCTCAGGTGAATAACACAATTGAAATGTCGAGTGTTAGAAGTGTTTGAAGAGTAAACCAAACCATCATATATGGTTTTTATACGGTCTTGCTGGTAAGTAGGTATGCTTGCCTTCTTACCCTAAACCGCATACACTGAATTCATATAGAAGGTCATGTGATCATCTCTGTCTGTCTGAATGTCTGTCTGTTTCTATCTGTCTGCTTGTCTCTGTCTCTGTCTGCCTGCCTGTCTACCTGTCTCCGTCTCTCTGTGTGTCTGTCTGTCTGTTTCTGTGTGTGTCTGTCTGTCTGCCTGTCTCTGTCTCTCTCGGTCTGTCTGTCTGTCTGTCTGTCTCTCTCTGTCTCTCTGTCTCTCTCTCTGTCTCTCTCTGTCTCTCTGTCTCTGTCTCTGTCTCTGTCTCTGTCTCTGTCTCTCTCTCTCTCTCTCTCTCTCTCTCTCTCTCTCTCTCTCTCTCTCTCTCTCTCTCTCTCTCTCTGTCTCTCTCTTAGTGAAAAAGCAAAAGGGGTTTAGGAACGTGTTTGATGAATTTCCTCGCGCCTCTCAAATATTTGGCATTTTCCCTTTGTTTTCAGTTCCCCCCCCCCCACCTACCCCTCCACCGGCACCCCTTCCCCCACCTCTCCTCCCTTCCCCGCCTCTTTCTATTAACTCGTCAGCGAGAGGCACAGATCCTCATGCTGTATGCTGCCGGTGAATCCATTACATTCTGAGGCTGAGTAAAAAACAAAAATGCTTTGTCCTATACGGTTACATTACAGATTACAAGATAGATCAACTATTTTAGTTCAAGGATGGCACCACCCTTGAACTATCATAGTCACATTTATTTCAAGCAATAGTGTATCAGGATAAAAAGGGGTAACACTGACATCAGAATGAGCCGTGCGCCAGATGGACACGGGATCATTCAGTTCAGTTCGGTCCAGATGAGATCTTTGCACTACCCTTAAACTACAGTAATCGATACTCTCATGAAGTGTAATTTCATCTTCATCAGGTGTGTACTCCCAACTTCAGAAATTTCGATCTCAGTGCTGCGCTTCAGTGCCGAGATAAAGTGAACATCATCCGGCACTGAACTGCAAGAGTCATAGATCCTCATGAGCCCCCGCGACTACGGGGACTCATGAGGAGCTTGCATGCTCATTGGGGTGGGCTCCTTTACTGCCAATTTGTATCTAGGTTTCTTGGATGGTTTTGACTTCTGGTCGTTGAATGAACAAAATACTTCCGAAACAAAACAAAACAAAAAAAAAAAAAAAAAAAAAAAAAAAAAAAAAGGCACGGACATTGGCGGGGAAGGGTTTTTAAAAGTCTCATGGTATGCAACTTCAGAAAAGGGACGCAGCTGTATAAAGAAAGGGACGCAACTCCTGGCAAGACAAGGGCGCTTTATCCCTGCCCTCTGACCAGTTCTGCCAAGAAACAGTTTGCTGAGAAAGTGTGGTCTCCCCTTAAAAAAAAAAGCTGCCGCGACGTGAGGGGAATTGAAAAAAATATTTGGAGACAGTTTCTCTGGAGTAGCAGGCCAATATATCTCGCGTCAATTCTAACCTGAGTTGCTTTCCTTTCTTTATGGAGTTGCATCCCGTTTCTGAAGTCGCTACAAGGCACTACCCTTGAGTCACTTGGTTGATCCTTCTCAGTCAGAGTTTGACTGGTAGTCTTTTTATAGGTGAACCGATTTCTGACATTTTACAAATTGATCGAGCATCCTGACTGCCGAGAAAAATTGTAACACCTCCCAACTGCAAGAGGTATAGATCCTCATGCCACCCCGCAGTTGCGTGGGCTGACAGGATCTAAGCCTCAGTTGCGTGGGCTGACAGGATCTAAGCCTCAGTTGCGTGGGCTGACAGGATCTAAGCCTCATACCGAAACCACGTTGTATCCGTCTTTCTTATTTTGACTGCGGGTCTCTTTGACATTGAATTTTCAATTCAAGATTCAACATTCAAGATGACTTTATTGTTGTTGTGATAGAAAATAACCATACACATAAAAAATTGTCTTGCCACCGCAGATGCTGCTCACATTCACTCACTCGCTTATTTCACAAATTCAATAACAGAGCGACAAAATGGACGATGACTCTCGGGACGGGTGAAGCCCGTCGCCAAGGTATCTAATGGCTGGCGCCAGTGGCCTCATTCCGACCCGAACCTCCCTGACAAAAAACAGAATGCTAAGACAGCCCTATGTCTCCTGAACACAAAAGTATATGCTCTTTTGTTAAATTCCTACTTGACTAAAGCTAGTACATAAAAATACAAGTTAACAACAGAAACAAATTACCGTCGAAAGGAAAATAATCTCCAATCTAGGCAACATAAAACAACGGTCAAAGCTGTACCTGGAGGCCCCTCGCTATAGTACAGCGCCGGTATTCAGTGATCAATGATTCGCACACACACACACACAAACAACAACAACAACAACGACAAAACAAATGCGACCGCTGGCAGTGAAAGGGTAAGTAACTGGTTTTATCCGCACTACTACTCAGCTATCACGCTGTTAGACCATCCCGCGCAGGTGGCGCTGCAATGAAAACATCAACACTTCACAATTTCCAATTACAGCTTGCATGTCAGCATGGCCACCGCGGGAAAAAAATCATATTGCGTGTGCAGTGGGGGTCGGGGAAAAACCTACAATCACTCTTTGATTTGCAATCACGCCATGCAGATCAACAGGTGTGCTGGTCTGTGATTTTGGACCTTACGGCCGTAGGCCGTAAGGTCCGAAATCACAGACCAGCACACCTTATGGCGCAGGAGTTGGAATATTTTCCTTTCCACGAAACAGAAGCACGGGTTCCTTGTACAGCAGAACCCACTTCGAGGGACCACCCTTTATGAGAGAGATCACCTGTCACCTGGCATTAACCCATTTAGCCCCAACGCCCTGCAGCAGGAGATGGATCGACCAAGATAATTCAAGGGTAGTGCCAGATTAGCTTGGCGCCTGATGGTGCCAAGCTAATCTGGCACTACCCTTGGATTATCATGATCGATCCATCTCCTGCAACTGGTGCATAGTCGTTACCTGACAACTCCAGCATTTGGGGGAAATGTGGCTGTGGAGTTAAAATGGTTAAAGACCATCATATAGTGGGCTGTAGCTACTTATATGATGGTCTTTTATGACGGGTATCACGTACGTTCTGCACTTCAAGACTTCTCTTGAGACAGCACCTGTCTTTTACGATCACTTCTTCTTGCGAGAAAAGGTGTTTGATTAATTCAGGTCCTCCTGTTCTTAAAGAGAGATCGATATTATCATCCATTTGCATTCATCTGCTGATCGGCTGACGTAATTGAATAGGGTGTGCTCAAATTTTGTGCCAGGAAGGATCAGTTATTAGTACTTGTTGCATTCAAGAGTAGTGCCCAATGCTGAGTATGTCACGCCCGTCGCCAAGCTACTCAACGAGGGTGAGCATGTGCAAGCTACTTGCAAGTCCAAATAACGGGTGCGCCATGGGATGTTGCTAGAATTTCGTGCAGATTTTCTAGCAAAGCGCGACTTTGAGAAAGAGCACAGCCACATTGCTTTCAGCTAAGTTCTCAGGTTGGTGGTGTCAGCAAGAGGCAAAGATTCTCATGAGCCCCTGCCGGTTGCTTGATGATATCAGTTTCGACGAGCGACCTACTTGTCGTGTCGTTTGTTTGACCTGTTTGTGATTTTGGAATACTTCCCACTCCCATCTATATACTAGTCTAGATCAAAATCCGTCATTTCTACAGCAGTTTTCAATGAACACTACTTGGCACCTTGCACACCTAGCATAGTGTGACAGTCGCTACTTGTCTATGACTGATGGTGGCCACACTAGGATCATCTTATTTCGTGTAGATAAGAGGGCACCTGTTGTCACTCTGGCACGCACAGAAACACGTGATTCATTCGGCTTCGATCACCTTTGCAACCACCACCCCCCTACCCCCCCCACCCCGCCCCTCCCCCCACTCCACTTTTATGTTCCGTTGATTCTGTGCCATCGATATAATGCGTTTACTCTCTCTCTCTCTCTCTCTCTCCTCTCTCTCTCTCTCTCTCTTGGTCATCTCAATATTTACCATCTTTGCAATAAGTTGCCTGACATATGTGTTTATCTAAATGGAGCAGACCCGTTTCATATTTTTGGACTGTCCGAAACACGTCTCAATTCAAATATATCAGATATATCCATCCAAGTTCCTGGATTTACTGTCATGAGACGTGATCCTACGGCCTATGGACAGACAGGATTAGCAGCTTATGTTCACTCGTCTATTCAAGATTTTATACGTAGACGACATGATTTAGAAACCAAAGATGTTGAGTGTATGTGGCTTGAGCTGAAGGCCCCCCAATCTCCATCATTTCTTATCGGCTTTCTGTACCGCAACCCTGCTGCGAACGTTGAATGGTATGATGATTTCCTTAGTATGTGTGATAAAGCTTGTAATCCCAACTCCAATGTCATCCTCATGGGAGACTTTAACATAGACATGCTAAAGCCTCACCATGCGTGGGACTCTACGTTAACGTTGTTGGGTCTGCAACAGTTAATCACTTCACCCACACGGATCACACAAACAACATCCACACTCATAGATCATATATACACAACCAAGCCAGAGTCTGTTCATAATGTGTCTGTCGGTAACCTTAGTATCAGCGACCACTTTCCCATCCGCTGTACGTGGTCTACTAAACTCCCTAAAGCAAAGAAAGGATGTCATACGTATATCACCTATCGCTCCTTTAAAAGTTTTAATGATAGCGAGTTTCTGTTTGATCTTAACAGCGCACCTTTTGATGAAGTATTTAGTAAATCTGACCCTGACAGCGCTCTGTCTGTTTGGTATACCATCTTTCTTAAGATCTTAAATAAACATGCGCCCCTGCGGAGGCGGAGACGCGTCAAACACGCATCACTCCCGCCGTGGCTTACTCAAGACATCATTCAAGCCATAGGGTGAGAGATGATCTGAGACAGCAGAAGCGCTTCACTGAATTTAAGCGTGAGCGTAATCGCGTAAAATCTCTTGTGCGACAGGCTAAAAAATCTTTCATTGATCGCTTGATTAAACAAGACAAAGACATGTCCACACTCTGGCGCGCTATGGCCGTAGTGACTGGAGGCAAGTGTAACAAATCTCCTTTAATCCCTTCTGATCTGACTGCAGACATGTTTAACGACCATTTCCTCTCAGTTGCCGAGTCTCTTGTCCCTTCAGAAGCAAGTTCTCAGCCCTACTCTTGCTCAGACAGACTAGTTGATTTTTGTAGAACGCGAACTGCAGGATCTGATCCTTTCGTGATTCCACCACTGGCAGTGCACGAAGTCGGTAGGGCAATTAGTTCAATGAAGAATAAGAAATCGTCAGGGCCAGATGAAATCAGCCCCAAAATACTTAAATTAGCTATTCCTTATGTTATTGAAACAATAACCTATATTTATAACTTGTGCATTCAAACGAATATTTTCCCAAAGGAACTTAAAAAGGCCAAGGTTATACCCCTCCCGAAAACAAGAGATATGACTGATGTTAATAACTATCGCCCCATCTCACTATTGTCCATCCTTAGTAAACCACTGGAACGGCATCTCCATAAACATCTCTTGGAATATTTAGAAAATCATACATTAATCCATCCCCTTCAGTCGGGATTCAGACCAAAGCACAGCTGTCACACGGCCCTAGCGCGTCTAACTGATGTGTGGCTACGCCCAATAAATCAGGGCGAAATTACTGGCGCTGTATTTATTGACTTACGAAAAGCCTTTGATCTTGTGGACCATAAACTTCTACTTTCCAAGCTAAATGTGTATTTCGGTAGTTCGTTTGGCAATAAATGCATTTCTTCCTCAAATAACTACAGCCAGAAATCTCTTTACCACCATGGCACAACTCCACTTTTCGCCTCATATCTTAGCGACAGACAGCAGCGCGTCATGGTCAATGGATCATACTCCTCAAGCGGATTAGTAACACGGGGAGTTCCCCAGGGTTCAGTCCTAGGGCCTCTTCTGTTTTGCCTTTTTATAAATGACCTGCCGCTACATTTGACTAGCAACAAAATTTCATGTGATCTATTCGCTGATGACGCCACAATTCACACCCCGGACAAGAGTATTGATTCTTTAAATGGCCGTTTACAGCAGGGTTTGAGCGAAATTTCCACTTGGTGTTCAAACAATGAAATGATTTTAAATCCTTCCAAAACGGAATGCATGACGATAGCAACCCGTCAGAAGCACCAGCTCAAGCCACTTACACTCAGCCTGAATATCCATAACGACATCGTTACACAGGTCACGGAACACCGATTACTTGGTGTAGTTGTTGATGACCAGATGAAGTGGCAATCGCACATAAATGCTGTATGTAAAACTGTTGCTAGAAATGTTTTTATGCTTTCAAAGTTGAAGTACTTTATCAATGTTGATGCCCGCAAGTTATTTTACAATGCACATGTCAAATCCCACATCGATTATGCGTCCACGATATGGGATGGCAGCGGTGACATACACTTGAAGAGGCTTAACTCCCTGCATCGGAGAGCAGCGAAACATATCCTGCCTGATTCAGCCCTGACAACTGACGAAAGACTTAAAAAACTGAAAATGCTACCTCTTAGCAAGCATCACCTCTTAAACAAGGGTGTGTTTATGTATAAAATCTGGAATGAGATTCACCCAGAATATCTTTGTAAGCTCTTTACCAAGGCAAGTTCAGGTTATTCTACTTCAAGACGAAACTTTATTACACCTCGCCCCAGGATAGATCTATTTAAAACCAGTGTATCTTTCTCAGGCGTATCTTTCTGGAACAAGCTGCCTACATGTATAACACACGCTACCTCCCTCTCCTCTTTCAAGGAATGCCTCCTCAAGTACTTGTCTGCTGATACATAATCTACCACAAGTATCCGTATCAAACATGTACTTATCGTATAATCAGTGCATGCTGCCGTATGGTTTGTCCATACTAATAATAATCGCTTAATTACATAATTCAAGTCTCTATTATAATCCAAATAATTTTTGCTGCCTGAAGTGAATTTTCACTATTGATCCAAATGATTTGCTTCGTATATAGGTCAAGTTATCATTAGCGCGTGTCTGTGTGTGCGCGCGAGCGTGTATGTGTGTGCGCGCGTTTCATGTACTTTATGTTTTCGTTTGTTTTTGTATGACCGAATGAATGAATGAATTTTGTTTAATGTCTTTTCATGTGTAATGTCTCCTAATTTTTCTTTGTGTAATTTGGTACTATTAGTATTACAATTATTATCCTGTGTTTGTAGAGTAGCAACGGCAAGTATGAAAAATGGCACACGTGCTAATTACTTCATCCGTTGAGAAATAAAGTTTCATTTCATATAATCTAAACATTTCTCTCTCACATATCCCTAAAGCTAATTCTGCCCTGTGAAAGACAGTAAGTTCATTTTTGTGTGTATTGCAAAAAGAGACTTGCTATCTTTTCGGGAGGGGGGAGGGGGTGGGGAGGGTGAGAGGGGTGCGGGCGGGGGGGGGGGGGGAGGGGTGGGGAGCTTGGGGGGGGGGGGGGGAGGTCTCTTGACAGGACAGATTTGGTCTTTCCCTATCCCCCCCCCCCCTTCCCGCCCCCTTAGAGAGTCCGGAAAGCACGATCCTTCACTGAAATGTTTCTTGGGAAATGTTATTTGGAGATAACTCTGTTTCGCCACATTGTTTTACACTTAAACACTATTTTACCGTGAAACCTCGGTGCACCGCGAATTTACGACCGACATCAAAATGTTCTTTACTATCTGGCCGACTTGTTTTTTTTTTTATTATTCAGTCTGTATGCGCGCTCCTCGCTACAACAGACACCACACAACTGCAAGAGGTATAGATCCTCATGAGCTCCCGCAACTGCGTGGGCTAATGAGGATCTATACCTCTTGCTTTCTCCTGTTTAATGATGTTTTCACTTTCAGATGACTGCAAATGTTTATGTATGTTTTACGTAGTCTTCAGGTAGGCTAAATAAGGTCGCACATCTGCAAATGGCGTAGACTGTCATGAACCATAGGGGCCTGACAATTAGTGCTTTGACTAAATGCTAATCCGCTGCGCCACCGCGTGCGAGCGGTCACCGCGTAAATAGCTCATGTCAGAATACAAGGGAGAAAACTAAAGGCACGCAATGCGGGAAGCACTGTGATTCCAGAGCAGTTTTCAACCCTCAAAGCAACCATCCGCCTAAAACCTCGAACTGAACAAACTCAGTAGATATTTTGCCACAAATCTATACCAACCTTGTCCTCCGATCAAAACTGATAGTTTAGTATCAAGGCTGTTTGTACAGTCAAGAATCATTTTAGCAGACGTCGATTTGTTGGGCTTTAGATGTGGCCGGAAATACGCGTCATGCTCATTTTTAATTGGTTTATGTAAATTATCATATCCAATAAAATTTAAAAAAGAGTGCATTTTACTGTCGACATGAACTTGTGACCTGCACGCAGCAATCGCTTTAGGTACGTATTTCCCCCAGCCCGGAAAAGCTCTACTTAAATGGAATCTGTGGTTTAACACTTTCGAGACAAGACGCATCCGGATTCGAGGCTTTACGCAGCGAATCCGGATGCGGCACGTCTCGAAAGAGTTAAACACTGCTCAGTTGTCAATATCTTTTGGAGCAATTCGCTTCGACTTTAGAGTAAACACGGCAGAAAACAATGGATGCACAGCAGTGCATAGTGACCTCTTTCACATCACTCTACTAAAGGGTTTAACGTTCAACTCTAGATGTTGAGAAAGAGGACCGGGATACTTCCGGCCACAGCTAGAATTTCGCGGGTGTGCTTCCGGTTTCCTCCCTTGTAATCTGACTTGAGCTATTTACTTGAGCGCACGCGGTGGCGCAGCGGATTTGCATATAGTCAGGCCCCTATGTGATGAACCTATGTATACGACGGGGCCCAGTGTGGATCTATATTTCTTATTAGAGTCATGTTTATCACAGTGTACTTCAGACGGGGTCAGTGTGTGTGTGTGTGTGTGTGTGTGTGTGTGTGTGTGTGTGTGTGTGTGTGTGTGTGTGTGTGTGAGTTGCTTTGTGCCGTTATGTTGGTGCATGCGTGAGTCAGTGTGTGTGTGTGTGTGTGTGTGTGTGTGTGTGTGTGTGTGTGTTGCGTTGCGTTGTGTCACGTTCGTGCATGCGTGAGTCAGTGTGTGTGTGTGTGTATGTGTGTGTGTGTGTGTGTGTGTGTGTGTGTGTGTGTGTGTGTGTGTGTGTGTGTGTGTGAATTGACCGTAAACAATACTTCGATGCCGTTTACGGTACATATTACAATGTGTCTGACCTGTGACGTAGTGCGCATGGAAAAGAAGAGGAAAAACCGGCTGAGTAACACATGTTTTGATTTGTGTGTGTGCGTGTGTGTGTGTGTGTGTGTGTGTGTGTGTGTGTGTTCGTACATGCGTGTATGTGTGTGTGTGTGTACGCGTGTTTTGTGTGTGTGTGTGTGTGTGTGTGTGTGTGTGTGTGTGTGTGTGTGTGTGTGTGTGTGTGTGTGTGTGTGTGTGTGTGTGTGTGTGTGTGTGCCGTGTGAACTGACCATACACAAATACATAGAGAGCTGTTGAAGGCCCACTACCGCTGTAACTGTTTAAAGATACACTTCTGAAATGGATGGTGGTTCCAGTTCAGCACACGTCGTCGTTATATCAAGTGGGCTTGGCTTGACTTCGCGAACGAAGATTTTATAGGAGTTGCCCACGACTTCTGCAGGCTTGTTCGTGGCTGCAGAGGCCAATCCGAGACAGGCAGGTTCGACCGCAGTGGCTGCAGGGGAAGGTATGGCCAGGGTTCTGAGCTGCGGCATCTCTGTTTTTTCTCCTTAGCCGCTTGTCCTTAAGGCTAGCTCTGTGAGAGTCCTCAAAGGAGACAGCTGCCTTGTAAATGGTGGAGCGCCAGGTGTCACGGTCCGCAGCAAGCGAAGACCACTGGTGGTGGTCGATTTGGCAGGCACTAAGTGACTTCTTGAGACAGTCTTTGTATCTCTTCTTTGGTGCCCCTCTGTCACGGTGTCCAGTAGCAAGCTCGCCAAACAGGGTGATCTTTGGTAGGCGATGATCCTCCATCCTGGAGACATGCCCCGCCCAGCGGAGCTGTGTCCGCAGCAGCAAAGCCTCGATGCTCACAGTTTCAGCCTGTTCAAGGACCTCGACGTTGGTGACATAGTCACTCCAGTGAATGCCCAGGATGGTACGCAGGCAGCGCTGGTGGAAGCGTTCGAGGAGTCGTAGTTGGCTGCGGTAGAGGGCCCAGGACTCGGAACCATACAGCAGGGTGGTGAGGACCACAGCTCTGTACACACTGATCTTGGTGCCTGTTTTCAGCTGTTGATTGTGCCACACCCGCTTGAAAAGTCGCCCGAAAGCGCTATATCAAGTCGCCCGAAAGCGCTATATCAAGTAACCTGACAATAACTCCATTCCGCTCTAGAAATACAACGCTTTCAGCACGAGAAACAGATAAAAATAGATTGACAGGCTAACTTCAGCGCAGAATAAATAAGTGGGATTACGCGTTGCGTTTGCTGCGTGTCCAAAAAGCTGTTAAAGTTCATTAGGGCGTGTGTCGACAAGGCATAACAAACACAAATGGTGCTGAAATGTGTCTTCTGATTTATGCGTACTGGTACTTTAAGACTGCTACGGCACATTGTACAATGTGTGGGACCTGTGAAGTGATACGCATGAAAAAGAATGGGGATAACCCGAAATTCCAAAATTCGAGACATGAGCCCATGGCGGCAAAATGCTTAACAGTTGTACACACAGGCCGGGTAGAGAATGCGCTTTTACGATGCGTATCAACGTAAATAGTTTTAAACCTTTGCGTATCGGTATCGGATTTCGTCTCAAAGATTTTTTTTTTTCAGGAATCATCGCGACAAAAACCGCTACCGACACGCAAAGGGTTAACATTTATTCCTTCTGGTCATCGTAAATTATAACGGTTACAGTAACCAGAAGATACAAAATACTATTCACTGATACGCATCTTGAAAACACATTTTTTTCCCTACACTTGCCTGTGGGTTTGCGTGCCTGTACAAAGGTCACACTTCCGCTGCATAGAAAAATTGTAACAAAGTCATCAAAGGTATACTGTACAACAAAAGGCGTAAGACGATCATACTACAAAGTCATCCTACCCCATTCACGCAAAAGGCGGGTTCACCTGGGGACATACCCGTGGCCATTCATAACCTCAGCTGTCTCGCATCCACTCTTGTTCCATCTGCAAGAAACATAGATTCTCATGAGTCCACGCAAAAAGCGGGGTCTCCCGAGAATCTATGTCTCTGGCTGAGTTAATTCGGTTGCCTGACTGAAACTGGTAAATGAGCTTGAAAGATTGTCATGCGTCCCTGCGAAATTAATTGTCTTGCGACAGTGAAAGCCCGTCGCTGATTAAACTAACCCCATTCACTGCTGAGGAAGAGTGATCACGATCCAACTGCAAGAGATATAGATCCTCATGAGCCCCCGCAGTCGCGGGGGCTCATGATGATCTACGCCTCTTGCTGACGTTCTTGTATATCCATGTTCTTTGGACGGTTTGGGCTTTTTCTGGTGTTGAATAAAAAAGATTTCTGCAACACAGTATGCGATCACTGAGAGTGAAGGGGTTACAATTGCTTCCAGCTGTTCCAAAGAGCCTCATGCCTGAGAACCCATGCCTTTTGCCGAGTCAAATCGGTATCAGACGCTGCTCAAAATTTGGGTGTGCTGACTTGCGTTCAGCCTAATACTAGTCAAAGCACGACATGATTTTTTTCCTTTCTTTCTGTTAAAAGATAATCTCTACGCACGATGTACCTTGCACAATGAATCAATTTGACCTGTGTCTCTAATTGCACTACACGCTCCGCCAAGGAAAGATCTGAGCAACACCTGATATTACTGGCGCCTGTCATGTTGTGTTGTACTGACAGGTAGAACTCAGTGACAGCGCTTGATCATACTCATAGTCAGTTCATACCCAGCAATAGTTGATTATTTAGGGCGCCTATCTGTTGCAATGGACCTGACTTGTTAGAGCTCAGTGGCAGTGCTGGATCGTAGTCAGTCGTTATCTAGCAATTAATAATTATGCTCTAGGCGTAAAGGTGATTATGCAAAAGCGCCAATGAACTAATTATAAGGCATTTTCTTCCCAATGCGCAAGAGTCCGTCGGGCAAGAGTCCGTGGGATGGCCGTTTTGCGCATTGGTTTAGGACACTTTCTTATCCAATAAGACGTCCGCTGTGACATACCCTTAACCGCTTGCTCGGCGTTAAAACCTAATAACTAACTAACTAGCCAATAACACGATCCGGGTCTGAGAGTCATATTTAAAAAAAACAAACAACTAAAGCTAATCAAGCACTGCCTGTGGGGTCTTGGGCAATCTGTCTCCCGCAGCTGACTCTTGACCTTTTCACTTTTGGTAACGCTTTTTGTCGCGTTGATTCCTGCAGGAGTCACCTCGACAAAAAAAACCAAAAACAAAAACAAAAAAAACAAAAAAAAAAAAAAAAAAAAAAAAAACCCACAACAACAACAACAAACAAACAAACACCCCAACAAAACGCTACCGACAACTATATAGTTACATCGAGGGGAATAAGTCAAGAACCCATCACGACACTAGTTCTCTCCAGATTCACCTGGCAAAGACCCAAAGTTTCGGTTTTTTTAATTTACCAATGACGTCATCAGCCCTATATCTGTCATATTACGTACTCGATATCCCGTTCTGAAATTTACAACAGTTCTTTTGTCGTCATTAAAACGTTCGATCGTGATTTTTCGATGACTTGTACGGTTCCCGGTCAGGCCTCTTGTCATTCGATTATTTGACCCGAGAGGAACGAAATTATTCGAGTAGTCTTCGTCGGTTTCAGTGGCGGATCCAGGGGAGAGGTGGGGGGGGTGCACCCCCCGTCAGCCCTGACCCAATTTCTTAATATATTTTTTTATGGTTATTTGTGGAAGTTGTGTTTTACTATTCGATTGTTCTTCTTTACTTGTACGGTGTATTTTACAATTATCTCACGGGATCGGTGGGTGAATCTAGTGTGTTCATGGACCTATAGTCAAATATCCTACTGGCACTCCTGACCTGCACTTGTCACAGTACTTCACCCAGACATAGAGTACCATGTGATTCTTGCTGTGCGATACAATCCTCACTGCTTCCTCAGACTGAGGCAGCATCTGGCAATAAGCCTCTGACTGCTGGTCAATCCCAGCGGTGGAAAAGTGTCCAATCATTGCTGAACTGGGGCCCAACTCAGCCCCTCAGCCAGAGTTTCATGTGCCCCTTCAGTCACAGGGGCTCATGAACTGAAAAAAAAAACCACATTACCTCTTTCTGTGCGGTACGAATGGTATTGCATCCTCAGCCGTGGCAGTCGTCTTGGAGTAATTGGTAGTGTAGTGTTATTGTCAAACACAAGGTGATTGCTCCTGCGGAAACTCCAGGTAGAACATTCTTTTCAATAAGAAAATTAACACCATATAAGGATCAGAAGTGTCCGATTAATCTTGTTTTCTTAGGGAGGTGGGGTGGAGGTGGGGAGGAGGACAAGTGCACGTAGATATAATCAGCCCTTCCTTTTAAAAAAGTGCCCAAAGCGGTGCTGTGTGTGTCCGGCGATGAAAGAAGAAACGTTTTAACAAATAAAAATCGTAACCTCTGAAAACTCTAAGTATGTCTGAGAAAACAAACAAACAAACAAAAAAAAAAAAAAAAAAAAAGAAAGAGAAAGAATCACGCGTAGAGAGAACGGTTACAACACTATAGTACATAGTATGCGGGGGTGGGGGTGGGGGGTGGGGGGTGGGGCGGGGGTGGGTGGGGGGTGGGTGGGAGGGAGGGCTGTCGGCCCCCCCAGTCGACACACCCTCTGGATCCCCCCCCCCCCCTGGGTTTGTGAGTCGTGGTAGAGGGATTGGCAAGTGATTGGTTCAAGCCGTAGTCCCCTGGTTGGAAGAGAAGCAAGCACTACGCGTACCCTTGACTGAGCTATCAAGGTAAATCCCTAAAGCTGTCCGCAATGGAAATGAGATAATAGAGAACATATGAATATCAAAATTCGAGGTCATTCGGTAGTAGAAATAGATATTCCTGCTCCTCTTACAAGAGGCATAGATCCTCATGAGCCCCTGCTAATGAGGCTCATGAGGATCTATGCCTCTTGCAAATATATTTGAGACATAGCCCATTAGGATCTACAATCCAGGGAAAAAGACGACCGGACTTGTTGTGTAGAATCTCCGTCGAGAGGTCCTGGTAAATCAAAGTGGCACAATTGCAGTACGCCTGAATGAAAAGTGTTCAGGTCGTACTCCATGGGCAAGAGCTGTGTTTTCATTATCACTCGTGTGCCGTGGACGTTTACTCGCGACACACCACAGCAAGATATGGCTCGAATAGGATAGTTCAAGGGTGGTGGCAGTACCCCCCTAATCTATAGGCGCCAAGCTATTCTGCCACCACCCTTGAACTATCATGGTCGATCTGTCTACTGAATTGTAATTGAGGACTGCATTGAGGACAACTCCAAAATGTGGGTATTTCGTACCTCGGGCACAATGAGTTAAACCCCGACCCACACCTGTTGTCCAACATTGCAAGTTGCAATATTGCATTCGTTCATCTCTGCTAAAGGTCTTCACGCTTTCAAAGGATTGATCCTTTACTTCTCCTGGTGGCTCATGAGGATCTATGACTCTCGTAGCTATGTGTCTTAGAGGCTTGCAAAAATCTACGCATTCATACTGGTCCAGTTTACTTATGTTCTCCATCGCCAGGGGAGGCTTTTGGGGGCATCCACTGGACACTTCTCCTGATGAAATCAATGCGTGGGTTTTTTTTTATGGTCTGATTGCGTATTTCACGCTTATATCGAGTAGCCTTTGTGCTTTGGTCTGTGATTTTGGACCCTACGGGCGCAGCGAGGGTCGCGTATAATTTGTGTGTTGATCTGTGACTTTGGACCTTGCGGCTAAAAGCCACAAGATCCAAAATCACAGACCAACACACACAAATTATGCGTGACCCTCAGCGATCGGATCTGAATGAAGGAGAGGTGTAAAGGAGTTGAGTTATAGAGATACAGAAGTCGTAAATATGTCGTATCTCTTTATTGTATCTATTGGATTGGGTTTGGATGAGGTCATGACGGTGGTTGGGACCAGGTCCCAGTGCGTGTAAGAATCTTACTCGGGCCGACGTCGGTCTACGAACATCGGTCCTAGAACCTTATGCGCGCTGTGGTGAGAGTTTTCGAGGTGACTTCTGACACAGAGAGAAATGAAATGAAATGAAATGAAACTTTATTTTTCAACGGATGAAGCAATCAAGTTAGCACGTGTGCCATTTTTCATACTTGCCGTTGCTACTCTACAGAGAGAGAGAGAGAGAGAGAGAGAGAGAGAGAGAG
>BTPG01000006.1:39638533-39888533 GCA_036245525.1 Semisulcospira habei
CTCGAGAATACACCACAAGTATAATTCTATTTAAATGAGATGCTTCGCATGTCACTTGAATAGAAATGTACTTGTGGCGTACTCCCCGAATGTTTTTTTTTTTTCCGGGGAGTACACGTGCAAACAGTGCGGGTTACCATTTTTACCCTGAGCCTTAATTACAAGCTCTCGTGTCAAAAGCGTTTCTCTTATTCTAAGAGCTGAATGTATACTGACGAGCAAAAGAAATGCGACATTTTTTGGAATCATCGGAAACACTAAGGTGTTTCCAATGATTAAAAAAAATGTCGCATTTCGTTTGCTCGTCAGTATGCGACAGTGATCAGCGTGGACAGTCTACAACATAACAGGGATTCATCATGACAGTTACAGGATAGTACCATCATAGCCTGCCCCCCCCCCCCCCCCCCCTTGCACCAAGCTATTCTGGCACCATCGTTGAACTGCCATGGATCTGTACCCTGCCGGTAATGTAGTCTTTAAATTTGGTTCTTCCATCGTCCGCATTTTGCGCTGGAATAGGAATGGAAAATGTAACACCACTCAAACGACTCAGCCGTTGGATTTTGTATAACCATTAGCACCTTCACTAATAATTCACCCACCAAAGATATCTTTTCAGACGTATACTATAGTTTCTTCGTTCTTTCAACTGTGCAAGATGATGACTAGGGCCAACAGTCAGCCCTATGTTCTGCTGCTAAATAGGAAACACTGGCCCCTTCAATATCTCAAAGAGATCTTTTGCCCCACCTTTCTGGCCTTCATTCATGCGACGTCGTGGATTAAACCAGAGGCAACTTCGGCCCGTGGTTCTGTTGCTAACTGGCACTCTCGATACCCCAGAGAGATCTTCTCCCACCCTTTCTTGCCTTCATTCATGCGACGCTGGGGACTCTTTTCCCGAGCCCCGGGCCAGTTGCATGAGTGAGCGTAGTCCTGCGCCAGCCACTAAGCAAGGTGCTCCGCTGTCGCAGAGCACTTTGCTTAGTGGCTGACGCAGGACTAAGCTCACTCGTGCAAATGACCGCCCTATTCACAGGTAGTCTCAGGCATCCTGATAAACCTAGATTATGTGTACTCAGCGCACACACTCAAATCTTCTACGTGGTGCTTCCACAGTCTCATACTTCAGTCCAGTTTATCTGCAAGAGGCATGGATTCTCATGACCCCCTTCATTCGCAGGGGCTCATGAGAATCCATGCCTCTTGCAGGGTGATTGTTGGTCGTGTTTCGCGAGTGTTGAAAGGAGGTTGGATTGCATGTACGTTAGTATACAAAGCAAACAGAGTAGTGTATATATGTACTTAGGCTGGGCGCCTTAAAGTAAAAAGACAAACACAAAAGAAAGTTTGGTGTACGTGTGAGAAAAGGGGAGAGCATATCAGGCCATTTTTAATATGTGCTGGCCTGTGAGTTTGGACCTTACGGCTGGAAGTGTGAGAAGGGGAAGATAATTGTCAGTGATCCTCGTCACCCACTATTTGATCAGCTTCAAATGCTACCATCAGGCAAACGATTCAAAATGCCACTTGCCAAAAAGAGTGTTTTTAAGAAGTCTTTTATTCCAACTGCTGTCTCGATTTTGAACTCTTGATTATAGCGACGTGATATATAATAGGTGATCTACATAACATTACCTCCCATCCTGTGATAGATTGCTTGTGATAGATTGCTTGTGATAGACTGCTTGTGATAGATTGCTGCAATGATAATTTTAATGGAATGTTCATAAATGTCTTGTCTTGTTGTTTTATGACGAGCCAAAAGGCAAATTTCTGTCGAGCTTTGACTCGAACAGAAAATAAAGTTGTATTGTATTGTATTGTATTGTATTGTATTGTAGTGTATTGTATAACAGGCCATTTTAATATGAGGGCTAGTTTACAATTTTTTTAACGCGCGTCTCAAAGCCGTGCATGCCAGTCTGAGATTTTGGGCCTCGCGGATCTGAAGCCGTATGGCCACGTACAACATCATCCAGTCTATTTGCATGACATATGATCCTCACGAGCCTGTGCAGGTTGCAAGGGGCTAGTGGCATGGCCTCTAGTAACTGAAACTGGTTATAGCTAGAAAAAGGTTCACATGCGCATTCACAAGTCCGTTCACTAGTGCCCGACGTAGTTGGACGTAGTCTGTGTCTGTCATATGCACCTTCTACAGTATTCCGTTAAAGAGGCTATTCCTGATCCCAATCAGATCAAAGACAGTAGGTTCCGCCCCTTTATAGTAAATAAAGGCAATATGTTGCTGGCCTTTATTGTGAAGACTAAAGAAACCTGCAGACGTACTGTTAACACATTCTACCCCAGGACCGAAATCCTCATATTCTGAAGTTGTCCTCTGAAGGACTGTCTTACAATTCTAGAGACAGATCGAGCATGATAGTTCAAGGGTGGTGCCAGAATAGCTTGGCGCCTATGGGCGCCAAGCTATTCTGACACCACCCTTGAACTATCATGCTCGATCCATGCCTTGCTGTGGTGTCTCGGGGCTGAATGAGTTAATACCGTATACGTACCTCAAATTGTTGATGCCAATGAGGTAACACCTTGCGAGCATGAGGCGTATATTCTCATGAGCCCCTGCTTCCGCAGAGGCTCATGAGAATATACACCTCTTGTAGATGAATTGGACTGGATGAATCCAGGGAGTGTTTGAAGACCGTGCATTGTGTGACCTTTTCATTTAGAGATAGCGTCTGTTTGTCCACGATACTGAGTTTTACATCGTTAGAAATGTCATGCATTGTTCAATTACAAAAATAATTAACCTTGAATAGGATGCTTTCTTAGCGCCACACTTTCTAGTATGTTCGTCATTTTGAATGATTAAAAACTGGCATGGAATATGAAGAGTTTACATTTGAAGTAATTTTGACCCACACACTCGAACTACACTATACCAAGAGTGCAGATATAGACAAGATTGACCCTTCGCCAGATCTGTGTCAACCACTCAGTTTACTCCTTACATGCGTCATCCAATCAAATTACTCCGCTTTTCAGGCGTTATCCAGTTAAATTGCTCCTCACAGTATGTCCTGAAGAACCGCAAAGAAAGACCAAAAAAACTCTAGTTGCTGCTAATATGAGCCATGCAGCTACAGAACAGCATTTATTTGACAGGAAAACCACACACAAAAAAAGTACAAGCAAATGTGACCTTCTGACCTTGGCATCCTTGAAGGGTGCGAACCAACACTCACTTTCATATCAGACCGTCACCTGCAAACACCTGCAAAGTTTACCTTGCTTCCGAAAAGATGTTTTTGTAGCAGGCCCTTCCATCTGCAAGAGGCACAGATTCTCATGAGCCCCTGCAACCCGCAGGGGCTCATGAGAATCTGTGCCTCATGCTCGCGTGAACTGGTGTCATTTTGCATCACTGGCAAAAACCTCCATAGTTTACCTTGCTTCTTCAAAGATGTCTATGTAAAATTCAAACTCCTCTGCCAAAACATTCCATCTGCAAGAGGTATAGATTCTCATCTGTGCCTATGAGTATATTAGAAAACGCATTCATTTACCTCCATTTCTGATTTTCTGACCGAGAAATGCAGCAAGATTTTTAGGCACCGCATGCGAGTTCTAGTGGTGAACCAAATGAAAAACGGGTTCGGAATCCTGCAAGAGGCATACATCTTCATGAGCCCACGCAAAAACTCTATACCTCTTGCTTTCTATGAACGATTCTATTTACATCAGCATTTCTCAGACTGAGGACACTATCAGGAGTTTGGTTTCATATTACGTCGGGTAACCTGTTTAAAGTGATATTGACACTTTGTAATTGTAACTCGCACGTATTTTTCCATTTGTCTATGCTGTTTTTGCATCACAAGTATGTGTAAAAGGTCAATAATACTCCATCCTTTCCCACACTAATATTCTTCAACATTTTGTAACTTTTCGGCGCATCTTTTGTGGGGTGTGCGTGCGAGCGAATGAGAACGGCCAACTGTATTCGACTCGTGCGCTCTAAGTGAACATAAGGCATGGATAAAATAAATGAAATGAACAGAAAAATGATATCAGAATAAGTGTGCTGGTTAATGAATTTTTGACCTTACGGTTTTAAGCCCAAAACAAAGAAAGGCAAAGTCCTTATGGCACTCGTGCATGAGGATCTAGATATGACATATGTGAGACCTTTATGACAATAAGCTGGCTGCTGGACCCGCAAAATCCATGTTTTCTCAAAATGTAAGCATTTTTCACACATCTGTCAAACCCCCTAAACCTTTGCGATGAGTCGAATAAATTAGTATGCATAGGAAGGTCTTATCATCATCAGCTACCTTTGTGCCAAATTTGATTGAGAAGTTTGCAAATATATTGATAATAACTACAGTTCTATCAAAAATTAGCATTTTACAACATTTACCGACTCTTGTGACCCTTGACCTTTCCGAGCGGTCATTCATATTAGTATGCATAGATAGGCATCTCTGTATCAAGTTTGGGTTTGAAGTTGTGAATAGCATTTGAGAAAACAATTCTTATGTCAAAATATTGCTGTTTTTGACGTATTTTCTGAGCTCTTGTGACCCTTGATCTTTCGAGGGGTCAACCAAATTAGTATGCATTGAAAGATCTTACCATCAGATATCTTTGTACCAAGTTTGGTTTGAAGCTGTGAATAATATTAAGAGAAAAAAAATACTTTTGTCAAAATATAGCTATTTTTTAAACCTATTTCCTGATCCCTTGTGACCTTACCTTTGTGAGAGGTCGCTAAAATTGGTATTTTTAGAAAGGTCTTCCCACAGAAGTATCCTTGGGCCACGTTTGAAGACTGTGGCTTGAATCTCTTGGCTTGACTTCGCGAACGAAAATTTTATAGGAGTTGCCCACGACGTCTGCAGGATTGTTCGTGGCTGCGGAGGCCAATCCGAGACAGGCAGGTTCGACCGCAGTGGCTGCAGGGGAAGGTATGGCCAGGGTTCTGAGCTGCGGCATCTCTGTTTTTTCTCCTGAGCCGCTTGTCCTTAAGGCTAGCTCTGTGAGAGTCCTCAAAGGAGACAGCTGCCTTGTAAATGGTGGAGCGCCAGGTGTCACGGTCCGCAGCAAGCGAAGACCACTGGTGGTGGTCGATTTGGCAGGCACTAAGTGACTTCTTGAGACAGTCTTTGTATCTCTTCTTTGGTGCCCCTCTGTCACGGTGTCCAGTAGCAAGCTCGCCGAACAGGGTGATCTTTGGTAGGCGATGATCCTCCATCCTGGAGACATGCCCCGCCCAGCGGAGCTGTGTCCGCAGCAGCAAAGCCTCGATGCTCACAGTTTCAGCCTGTTCAAGGACCTCGACGTTGGTGACATAGTCACTCCAGTGAATGCCCAGGATGGTACGCAGGCAGCGCTGGTGGAAGCGTTTGAGGAGTCGTAGATGGCTGCGGTAGAGGGCCCAGGACTCGGAACAATACAGCAGGGTGGTGAGGACCACAGCTCTGTACACGCTGATCTTGGTGCCTGTTTTCAGCTGTTGATTGTGCCACACCCGCTTGAAAAGTCGCCCGAAAGCGCTGTTCGCTTTTGCCAGCCTGCTGTCAAGCTCCTTGTCCAGCTTGGCGTCCGACGTGATAATGCAGCCAAGGTAAGTAAACTGGTGCACTGACTTTAGTTCAGACTCGCCAATGGTGATGTGAGGAGAGCGATACACTGTCTTGGGTGCCGGCTGATGGAGGACCTCTGTCTTTTTCAGACTGACCTCGAGTCCAAAGAGCTGGGCAGCATCTGCGAAGCAAGACGTGATGCGCTGCAGGGTTCTCTCTGTGTGTGCAACGAGGGCAGCATCATCAGCAAAAAGCAGCTCACGAATCAGTTGGTCTAGGGTTTTCGTGTGGGCCTGCAGTCGTCTGAGGTTGAACAGGCTGCCATCGAGACGATACCTGATGTACACTGCATCGTCATCATCGAGGTCCACTGTGGCCTGCTTCAACATCATGCTAAAAAAGATGGTGAAGAGGGTCGGTGCCAGCACGCAGCCCTGCTTTACGCCGTTGAGAATAGGGAATGGTTCTGAGAGGTCATTGTTGAGTCTGACCTGGCCTTGCTGGTCCTCGTGTAGCTGGACAATCATGTTGAGGAACTTTGGGGGACAGCCAAGTCGCTCCAGGATCTGCCACATGCCTTGCCTGCTCACAGTGTCGAACGCTTTTGTTAGGTCGACAAATGTTACGTACAGCCCTTTGTTCTGCTCGCGGCACTTCTCCTGTAGCTGTCTCAGCACAAAGACCATATCGGTGGTGCTCCTGTTTGCTCTGAAGCCACACTGGCCCTCTGGGAGTTGGCCTTCAGCGATGGCAGGTACCAGCCGATTCAGGAGCAGCCTTGCAAGGATTTTCCCAGCAATGGACAGCAGGGTAATTCCCCGATAGTTGGAACAGTCAGACTTCTCGCCTTTGTTCTTGTACAGGGTGATAACGACTGCATCACGGAGATCTTTTGGTAGTGTTCCTTCCTCCCAGCAGCAGAGAAAGAGGTCATGGAGCTTGTTGTGCAGTGCTGTGCCTCCATGTTTCCAGATCTCTGGCGGTATTCCATCAATGCCTGCTGCTTTGCCACTCTTGAGCTGGTGGATGGCTGTGAGGGTCTCTTCAGCGGTGGGCGGTTCGTCCAATTCAACCTTTACTGGGAGGTGTGGGATTTGTAGGACGACTGCTTCTTGAACAGTGCGCTCAGCGCTGAAGAGGCTCTGAAAGTATTCCGACCAGCGGTTCAAGATGGAGGTATTATCTGTGAGGAGTGCCTGGCCATTCGTGCTTCGCAGGGGACTTTGTACCAGGTGCCTGGGGCCATACACTGCTTTCAGTGCTTCGTAGAAGCCCCTGTAGTCACCATTGTCAGCACAAAGCTGGGTCCTCTGTGCAAGTCTGGTCCACCACTCATTCTGGAGATCTCTGGCTTGAATAGTCTCCGAGAAAATGCCAACATTAAAGTTTACCCCGGACGACGGGCGGACGACGACGGACGGCAGACGGCAGACGGACGACGGACAGACGAACACTGGTCCAGAACATACTCACTTTTGCTTCGCACGTGAGCCAGTGATGACAGATCAACCCAACACAATCATTTACGTCATAATTAAATCTGGATCCCAAATCATTCACTGCCTTCATGCAGTGTGACTGTATCACGCCATCTAGGTATGCAAGCATACCTTGTTTTGGGACAGTACAGCAGAACCTGCACTGAGCGACCACCCGTATGAGATATCACCTGTCATTAAAGACCATCATTTAGGTGGCTGTAAATGATGGTCTTTAATGACAGGTGACATTTTTGCCCTGCAAGTCTTCTATTGATAGAGCACCGTTCTACCGGTTACTGAAAACAGGCACTGCTGTAATTGCACACAAATGACTAGGTGTCAGGGATATCAGAAACGAAGTATGCCGTATGATTAAAGGCATTGATCCAAAACGTAGATAGAATTCTAACATCGCATTAGACGCAATCGTTACATGATCTTTGTAACATTCTTGGCATCAAACGCTAATTTGTGTTTATCTTAACGCGATGTGGCTGTGTGATGTGCACTCGTGCGTGATTTTACATCGTTAGACCCTAGGCCATAAGGTCCACATTCACAGACAAGCGCACACGTATTCACATTTTCGTTTATGCTTTAACCCATAACATTCTGAGACTAAAAGCTTCAAATTTGCACACTACTTAAGCACTCTACATTATAGTACTTACAGATAAGGATATAGACCAATGGCTTTAGTTCAAGGGTGGTGCCAGAATAGCTTGGCGCCTACAGGCGCCAAGCTATTCTGGCACTACCCTTGAACTGTTTTAGTCAAACTTATTTCACACACTGGTGTATTCCGAATGATAAGGGTTAAGACGACGCGACGTTAAAAAGAAAGCAATCCTAAAGATCACAATCTCAAAATACGCATATTAGTGATAATTGTTTTGTTCAAAGTGTGTACGTATTTGTGCGTTTGAACCAAAATACTTCGAGCGTGAACACAGGGCGTGTAGATCGACGAGTTATATTTCTCTGACCGGCTCTTAGTGTCCATAGCCTATTGAGGCGCGGAGTCAGTCAGGGGCAAACAACCCGTGAATTTTCTCGCCCTGTGGTGATAATACCACGTCAGTCAGTGGCAGCATAAAATCATCTCTACTGCAGCACGCCTGATGCAGGTGACACGAAAAGAGGGCCGATCTATAATCACGTCGTTACCCAGTGCGCAAAAGTCCCTCGGGCGGACGCCGCCGTGCGCGGGCCAACGGCGGCCGACGTCGGTCCGATGGCCATTTGCGCATTTGGTACAGATTATGTCCTACCTGTAATCATAACATTAGCAACAAAAGAAATGCACCATGCCGTGTTTTGCGTCACAGACTGTAACAGCATTTGGGACAGATCCGGTCTGACAGGAAGGGTGCGGTCAGAGCAGGTCTGTTTAGCATCGCAAAAGCAGCTTATTATTACGAGGTTTTGCACTGGTCTGCCATGTTGGACATTACGGCGCACGCATCATGACGTTAACATCGTCTGTAGCTTGAAAGTCTAAATACTCAGCTCAAGGAACATTGATGTAAATGTGGACGACAAAGAGCGTAAGTCCTAGCGAGCCCCCAGATTCATGCAGAGATCTTTTGGTTCTATATCTGTCTGAAAAGCGCTGATGCAAATGAGGTCTGCGATGTGCACAGATCCCCGCGGATCACGTAATGATTACGGGCTGCTGTCCTCATTTTTCCCACTAAGTCCCTACGTCCTAAGTTGGGGTTGTGTGCATATTTTGTTAACCTGGCCGCCTTAACCACTTCCATTCTGGTGCATTTTAGCATGAAATTAATAAATTTGACTATGACAGTTCAAGGGTTGTGCCTACAGGCGCCAAACTATGTTGGCACCACCCATGAACTTAGATCTATCTCCTAATCTGTAATGCAGCCTTCATAGGACAATCCTGATACACTGTATTATGAAATACATTTGACTATGACAGTTCAAAGGTTGTGCCAGAATAGCCTCCCAATGCGCAAAAGGCCATCGGGCCGACATCGGTTGTGAGCGGGCCAGCGGAGGCCGACGTCATCCCGATGGCCCGTTACTCACTGGGTTGGCGCCTACAGGCGCCTGGCACCACCCTTGAACTAAAATGGCTGATCTTTCTCCTGATCTGTAATGTAGACTTCATAGGACAATACACAGATTTGAACAATTTCAGCGTCAGAATTTAATGGGTTAACTATCATGATTTAAAAAATGCAGACATATTACAGAGGTATGCAACGCTGAATATTACATACGATGAATGGTCTAATTGCCTGCATCAACCCGTTCAGTACCAGTTGATGCGAACTGTGTTTCTGCATTCCTTGTTAATTCAACACCAACATGTCCCGGCTTTCCCATGGACATGGAGTCAAAGTGGTTACTGCAATAGGCATAGATCCTCATGAGCCCCCGCAGTTGCGGGGGCTCATGAGGATCTATACCTCTTGCAGATGGGTTACTTACGCCTGTCACCCCTACCCGGGTATAGGCCGTCGACGAGAGACCTCCAGCAACTCCTGTCCTGTGCTTCTCCTTCGATTCTACTCCAGGTGGTTCCCAGTCTCTTGATGTCTGCTTGGAGGTCTCGGCGCCAGGAGTTTCTCGGCCTGCCTCTTTTCCTCTTTCCCTGGGGGTTCCATGACAATGCCTGCTTAGTGATACTGGAAGCTGGCTTTCTCAGACTGTGACCGATCCATCCCCATCTCCTTCGCCCAATTTCATTCTCTGCTGTTGTCTGCTCTGTTCTCTCCCAGAGTCTGACGTTGCTGATCTTCTCTGGCCAGTGGATTTTCAAAATTCTTCTAAGGCAACTGTTCATGAAGGTCTGTACTCTGTTGACTGTGGTTTTTGTCAATCTCCAAGTCTCTGCTCCATATAGGAGAACTGCTTTTACATTGGAGTTGAAAATCCGGACTTTGGTGTGTTGTGACAGCTCTCTGGAACTCCACACTTTTTTCAACTGGAGAAAGGCTGCTCTGGCTTTACCGATTCGTGCTCTGACATCTGCATCAGTGCCGCCTTTTTTGTCTATGATGCTCCCGAGATAGGTGAAGGACTCCACCTCCTCCAACGGGGTGCCAGCAAGCAAGACTGGTTCTTCCCTGGTTGCGTTCAGCCTCATTGTCTTTGTTTTCTGTTTGTGAATGGTGAGGCCCACTTGGGACGAGATGTCAGCAAACCTCGTGGTCTTGTCCTGCATTTGTTGATGAGTGTGGGACAGTAATGCCAAGTCGTCTGCACAATCGAGGTCGTCAAGCTGTGTCCACAGTGTCCACTGTATTCCACTTCGTCTGTGCTCTGTGGTCATCTTCATGACCCAGTCAATGGCCAGTAGGAAGAGGAACGGAGACAGGAGACACCCCTGCCTGACACCGGTTCTGACCTGGAGCTCCCTGGTGAACTGCCCTTCGTGGATCACGCGACATGTCATGCCATCGTAGCTGCTCTTGATCAGGCGGACGAGCTTTGTGGGTACACCGTAGTGTCGTAGGAGTTTCCACAGAGTCTCTCGGTCCACACTGTCAAATGCTTTCTCATAATCCACAAAGTTGACGTACAGCGGGGAGCTACACTCCAGAGACTGTTCCACGATGATGCGGAGAGTGGCGATCTGGTCTGTACATGATCGGTTCTTCCTGAATCCTGCTTGCTGGTCTCTCAGCTGGGGGTCAACGGAGCTCTTCATTCTCTCCAGGATGATCCTGTTGAAGACCTTTCCTGGTACTGACAGCAAGGTGATTCCTCTGTAGTTGGAACACTTGCTGAGGTCGCCTTTCTTGGGAAGCTTGATTAGGTACCCCTCCTTCCAGTCAGCCGGCATCACCTCCTCTTCCCAGATCTTTCCAAACAGTGGGTACAGCATCTCCACTGTTGTCTCTAGGTCTGCTTTCAGAGACTCCACTGGGATGCCATCTGGGCCTGCTGCTTTGCCGTTCTTCAAGAATGCCAGTGCTCTTCTGATCTCTTCCCGGCTGGGTCTGTCACAGCTGATGGGTAGGTCGGTCTCTGCTGGCTGGATGTCTGGGGGGTCGGGTGGGCTAGGTCTGTTCAGTAACTCTTCAAAATACTCGGCCCATCTGTCGAGTTGGTCTGCTCTGTCTGCAATAGGCTTGCCTTCTTTGTCTTTTACTGGTCTTTCTGTATGGCCATACTTGCCTGACAATCTTCTGGTAATGTCGTAGAGCTGTTTCATGTTGCCGCTGCCTGCTGCCTTTTCTGCCTCTGCTGCCAGGCTGTCTGTGTAGGCCCTCTTGTCTGCCCTGATACTACTCTTCACCTCGCGGTTGGCTTCCGAGTATTCCCCCTGTGCCCTTACTTTGGCTGCTCTCGTGCGACTGTTGTTGACAGCTGCTTTCTTCTGCTTCCTCACTTCTATCTTCTTCAAGGTCTGTGCCGACAGCCAGTCCTTGTGATGGTGTTTCCTGAACCCTACAGTGTCTTTGCAGGTTGAATTCAGCGCCTCTCTAACTGCCTTCCACTGCTGCTCTGTGGCGACCGCCTCCTCTTCATTTACTAGCTCCTGTAGCGCTTGAAACCGGTTGGACAGCACCAGTTTGATCTCTTCTCTAACTCCAGTTTCTCTTAGGAGGCCTACATTATAGCGCTGTCTTCTTGTTGTCTCTGTGCGGCTTTTCTTTAGCTTGAGCTTCATTCTTAAGGTAAGCAGATGGTGGTCGGAGGCGACATCTGCTCCCCTCCTCACTCGAACATCTTGAAGGGATCTTCTAAATTTCTTTTGCAGGTGGGTGGTGTTCAGATTTTCTCGGCACTTAATGGGTTCAGTTGGTTTGGTTTTATATCAGGAGATAGCAGGGTATGCATCAGATGCACAATACCTTTTGAAACAGAAATTTAAAGAATCTGGCGGATCGGTGGACATGTATAAAAAAAAAACAACACCTGTCTATGTGTCATGTGAGTAATTATTTCCAGTGGGCGAAAACGAAAGGTCCTCGGGCCGATGTCGTGGACTTCTTGCTTACTGTGCTCCAGTGTTGAAATAGTGTACATTGTCGTTACGAACTGTCCACAGACCATTTCAATGGGTGACAGTCTTTGGACCTAGATGCTGTTTTTTCCCCCCAGCTTTTTCAAAATCCCAGAAAGCAACATTTCAGCTTTTTGGTTCAGACAGAACAGACGTTCATTGAGCCTGTTTCAAGTGCAAGAGGCATAAATTCTCATGAACCCCTGCGTAGGCAGGGGCTCATGAGAATTTATACCTCTTGCTGACCGTGGATTATGGGGTTTGGGCAGTATGCGGACCGTTTTCAGTCATTTCAGTTTTTCACACTGTCACTCATGCCTTTTCAAACTCACAGATTGATATTTTTAAAATTAATTTTTTTAATTAATTTTTTTTTTAATTATTTTTTCCAGCCATTTTAGTTTTCGCACTGTCACTCATGCCTTTTCGGACTCACGGGTTGAATTTGTGTTTTTTTTAATTATTTTTTTAAAAATTATTTTTTTATTATTATTTTTAAAAAAATTGTTTATTTATTTTTTTACAGCCAAAACTCTTAGCATTTATTTCTTCAATCGGCTGAACAAAAACAAAAATTAGAACTCCTGTCTACAGGTTTTTGCGTGCCCCTTTTATTTTGGACAGCATTCTCCACGGGTTATTGCCCTAGAAGTAAGACACCACACATTTTTGCACGCTCTATTTTCACACATTTTTATAACTTTCTGACAGATTAATTGTTTTCTAGCCAATCTTCTTAGTTTTATTTTTATTTCTTCAGTCGGCTATTTAGAAACAAAATTTGAACTCGCGTTTACCGGTGTTTGCAGTCACTTTTTATTGTGGACATTCTTGACGGGTTACTGTTCTTGAAGTAAAACGTTAAACCGGTTTGTCGAAGCGCATCAACTGAAACAATCTAATCTATAATTGCCCCAAAGCATTTTACGACTTCCTCTAAAAACGGGTTTACGAGGTTTGACTGCTGGGCTCAGTTGAATGAGTGAGCTTAGTGCTGCGCCAGCCACTCAGCAAGGTGCTCCTGGTCTGTGATTTTGGACGATACAGCTCGAAGCCGAAAGGTCCAAAATCACAGACCAGTGCACTCGGCGGTAACATTTTTTGCGATCTTTCTGTCCCTTACGACCATGACTGACCTTACGGTCAATGACGGTCAGTGACTGGACTTTACGGCCTTGACTGGACCTTGCGGTCAATGACTGGACCTTACAATCAATGACTGGACCTTACGGCCATGTCTGGACCTTACGGTCAATGACTGGACCTTACGGCCATGACTGACCTTACGGTCAATGACGGTCAGTGACTGGACTTTACGGCCTTGACTGGACCTTGCGGTCAATGACTGGACCTTACGATCAATGACTGGACCTTACGGCCATGTCTGGACCTTACGGTCAATGACTGGACCTTACGGCCATGATTGGACCTTACGGTCAATGACTGGACCCTACGGTCAATAATTGGACCTTACGATCAATGACTGGACCTTACGGCCATGACTGGACATACGGCCAATGACTGGACCATACGGTCAATGATGGACCTTACGGCCAATGACTGACCCTACAGTCAATGACTGGACCTTACGATCATTGACTGGACCTTACGGCCATGACTGGACCTTACGGTCAATGACTGGACCCTACAGTCAATGACTAGACCCTACGGTCAATGACTGGACCTTACGGTCAATGACTGGACATACGGCCAATGACTGGACCTTACGGTCAATGATTGGACTTTACGGCCATGACTGAACCTTACGGTCAATGACTGGACATTACGGCCAATGACTGGACCTTACGGTCAAAGACTGGACCTTACGTCAAAGACTGGACCTTACGGTCAAAGACTGGACATTACGGCCAATAACTGGACCCTACGGCCAATGACTGGACCTTACGGTCAAAGACTGGACCTTACGGCCAATGACTGGACCCTACGGCCAAAGACTGAACCTTACGGCCAATGACTGGACCCTGCGGTCAATGACTGGACCATACGGACAAATACCGTATGGTCCAGAATCACACGACCAGCACACATTTGTGCTATGAATATTAACATTAAACAATTAAACATCTGGCTTTTAGGGACCAGAATTTGTAAAGTGATTGATCGTGAATCTTATTACATTTTCCATTAAGACGATTTTGTTTTTTTGTTTTTAAGAAACCCCCATATCTCTCTCTATATCTCTGTCTGTCTGTCTGTCTCTCTCTTTTATTAGTTTTAGTCAAGCGCGTGAGATTGTTGTGTGAGTGCGTGTGCAAGGACATGATTGAAAAAAGGTCTGTGTACCTAATCATTTATCCTTGAGAAATAAAGTTTCATTTCATTTCATTTCATTTCATTTCTCTCCTCTCTCTCATCTCTACCAGGGTCTGCCCTGGGTGACTTGGTTACGTTTTCCAGCTTAAAGTTCCCCGGCACTTAGGTGATCGGGGACTTGGGTGGGGTTAGCTACTTTTTACTCACCGGGGTCACCCTTGTCAGCCCTACAGGGTGAACGTTTCTCCAGGGCTTACGTTTCTGTCTCACTTTGGCCCATTCACCTGTATTTTCCTGTTAATTATTCTACTGTCTGCGCTGCCTGTAGTCGTTGATATTGGATGTGTGTCGCTAACTGGTCTGCCGCACCTAAGATATGATAAGTTATGTGTTTGCGAGTAATGCACTTTTTGTGTATCATTTAACTGTAAATATGCTGGCATTTTAAGGATCATCTACTTTGTGTGTGTGTGTGTGTGTGTGTGTGTGTGTGTGTGTGTGTGTGTGTGTGTGTGTGTGTCTGTGTGTGTGTGTATGTGTGTGTGTGTGTGTGTGTTATTCTGGCACCACCCTTGAACTATCATACTCGATCTGTCTCTAGGTAAAACAGTCCTAAATAGGCCAACTTCAAATTTGGGGATTTCGGTCTTGAGGCAGAATGTGTTAAGCAATGTTAGCCAACCATCTCTGTCTCTCTCTCTCTCCCTCTCTCTCTCTCTCTCCCTCTCTCTCTCTCTGTCTCTCTCTCTCTCTCTCTCCCTTTCTCTCTCTCTCTCTCTCTCTCTCTCTCTCTCTCTCTCTCTCTCTCTCTCTCTCCTCTCTCTCTCTCTCTCTCTCCGCTCTCTCTCTCTCTCTCTCTCCCTCTCTCTCTCTCCCTCTCTCTCCCTCTCTCTCTCTCTCTCTCTCTCTCTCTCTCTCTCTCTCCCTCTCTCTCTCTCTCGCTCTCTCTCTCTCTCTCTCGATGTTTGTGAGCGTAATGTAACTTTGCCTGTTATGGTATGTTAGTAGATGTAGCGAGGACAGATTAGAAGAAAGGCATGTGCGCCTAATATCTCAATCAATAAAGTTTCAGTCAGTCAGTCACTCAGTCATTCTCTCTCTCTCTCTCTCTCTCTCTCTCTCTCTCTCTCTCTCTCTCTCTCTCTGCCCCCATACCCCCCCCCCCCTCTCCTCCCAGGGCCTTTCCCATCCATCAACATACGTCCAACTTTTTCCCACACTTGGGAAACAGATAAGATATAAAGTAGGCTGATTTCCTGCAGTTTACGTGTCTTTTGACTTGTTCATAGCATCGTTAATTTGTTACCGCGAGAACTACACTACAAATTTACAACTTTTGGGACTTTTATCGACTTGTTCTGACTTTTATGAACATGGCGCTGCAGTCGGATAATATAGTATTTGACACAGTTTCATGGACACAGTGACACGTTTACATTCACTGGCTGAGTGTCGGGCGTCAGAGAGATTAATGTACCATTTATTTTATTGGAAGACATTTCTGCCCTGATTTAGCAAAATGCCAATAATTCATTTTTTTTGTGGTGAAAAGCAGAATTTTCAATGTAATACATTTCAAACTTTGCTTGTTCACAAAATTTGACTTTGTGAAATCAGTGCAGATTTGTCGCTATTAGCAATAGCCTTCTCTAAGCCAGATCCTTAATATAATACTCATTCGGAATACAACAGTGTGTGAAATAAGTTTGACTAAAATAGTTCAAGGGTAGTGCCAGAATAGCTTGGCGCCTGTAGGCGCCAAGCTATTCTGGCACCACCCTTGAACTAAAGCCATTGGTCTATATCCTTATCTGTAAGTACAATAATGTAGTGTGCATATGGCAGTGTACACTCCATTTGAAGCTTTTAGCCTCGGTATGATATGGGCTAACAGAAGGTTGTTAAGCCTTTCACTGCCTTCTGCTATCTTCGTTAATTCAACGCCAAAGAGCTCCGCATGTCCCGCGAACATAGATTCGAAGTGGTATCAGCAAGAGACACAGACCCTCATGAGCAACTGCGGGGGGGGGGGCTCATGAGGATCTGTGTCTCTTGCGGTGGGATAGAGTTAAATATTTCCTCGACGGTGAAGTGGTTAAAACCATCCATTTCACTCTAGCAATGAAAAGAACACTCTGGAATTTTTTTTCTTACTCTCTCTCTCTCTCGTATGAGAATGGGCGCAAGTTTAAGTTTCTGAACTCTGTGTAAATGTTAACTCCAAAATCCCCATCCGTCCAAGGAACGTGGATTCCAAGCGATGTTAGCAAGGGGCATAGATCCTCATGAGCCCCCGCGACTGCGGGGGCTCATGAGGATCTATGTCTCTTGCAGCTGGATGGTGTTGGCTGTTTATCGGCAGTGAGTAAGTTGTGATTAGCACGTTTGCCCCGAGAAGACAATGTCAAATAATACGAAAGCTGTGTATTTGCAATGGCCTCCGTATTGCCGAAAACAAGCTTGTTGGAGCCAGTCACAACACATTCAGATAAGAAACGAAGATAAACAAGCAAGTGTTTATGATAGGCTCGAACTGTAGTGGAAACAACCCAGCGCGTTCGAGGCCGCCGGGCTGACGTTGGCCCGAAATCCTACTGCGCGCTGGTAATCTTCACTTTAGTTTTGAACAGTGTCAACAGAGCACTCGACATATACATGTCTTGTCTCAGTCCTCCTCGCCAGCTCATCTGATCTGCTCCTTGAAATTGGGTCACACAGACTTGCCCTGTTGTTCATAAACCATTCGACATCACACCGAGAAATGAACGATCGGCCATGACAGTTCAAGGGTAGTGCCAGATTAGCTTGGCGCCCAGGAGGGCGCCAAGCTAATCTGGCACTACCTTTGAACTGTCATGGTCGATCCCTCTCGTAATCGTAAAAGGCAGGCATAGTAAACGCTTGGAGCAAGTCAGAAATGTAAAGTTATTATGCTTGAAATTGTTAAGCAGAGATGTGTCGTTTCCTTTCAGTCGTCACGTCCGAACAATACACATATAAAACTATTTCAGTCGTCACGTCCGAACAATACACATATAATACTATTTCATTCGTCACGTCCGAACAATACACATATAATACTATTTCAGTCGTCACGTCCGAACAATACACATATAATACTATTTCAGTCGTCACGTCTGAACAATACACATATAATACTATTTCAGTCGTCACGTCCGAACAATACACATATAATACTATTTCAGTCGTCACGTCCGAACAATACACATATAATACTATTTCAGTCGTCACGTCCGAACAATACACATATAATACTATTTCAGTCGTCACGTCCGAACAATACACATATAAAACTATTTCAGTCGTCACGTCCGAACAATACACATATAATACTATTTCAGTCGTCACGTCCGAACAATACACATATAATACTATTTCAGTCGTCACGTCCGAACAATACACATATAAAACTATTTCAGTCGTCACGTCCGAACAATACACATATAATACTATTTCCTCAGATCGGAAGTAGCTAAGTCAGAAACTACGCTAACGATGCATTAGAAGCCCGGACAAACATGCGATATCGCATATTTGTCCGCACTTTTAATGCACCGTTTTCGTCGAAACACGTGTACAAATATTTCTACCAGTTTCTGATTTCTGAACAACCTCTAGGTCCTTCAAAACTTGTAACAAGAACAGACTGGAAACAAGTTTTATTGGCACAAGACCCTTTGGGGGTTAGAAGAGCTGCTTTTCCAAACGAAACAGATACAGCTGCGATGATGACTGATCACATACTGTATGTATTTCTCTCAACAGCATTATAGTCGGTCAGATTTTTTAATATTTTTTATCGTTGACAGTCAAAGCTCCCGGCGCACCGCAAGCATATCTGATGTTACTTCCCCTTAAATCAGTTATTTCCCCGTGATCATTTCCGCACTCAATAACCCCCCCGAGTTCTTGTTACCCATAACCCATTACATCCTGAGGCTGATTTAAAAAAAAACAACAACTGCCTATTGTCCTATGAAGGCTACACTACAAATTAGGAGATATATCAACCATTTTAGTTCAAGGGTGTTGCCAGAATAGCTTGGCGCCCGAGGCGCCAAGCTATTCTGGCACCACCCTTGAACTATCGCGGTCAAATTTATTTCAAGCAGTAGTATATCAGGATGAAAAGGGTTCAGTAAGGTGTTTTTCTTCGAAGGGCAGTAACTCTTACCTGAGGGGAATAACCGTTGATGGTATCAGGTGGTTATAAGTCGATCAATCTGATCATGAATTTCGGAGACGTTGTGATCAAAATCTGTTACAATTTTGTTTCATTTTTATCCTTTGTTGTCATATTTCCTGGTCAGTTCTTTGTTGTTTGAGTCCACTTAATATTTAACCGCTTCACTGCCTGCGAACGCAAAACTATAAATCAGGACATTAAATAGGGGCATTAACTCAAATTGAAAATCGGCTCAAAGCGCCGCCGCGAACTGAACCAAACAAGCAATCTCACGTGAATCACGCGCATTCACTCACACGCTGTACATAAGCACAGAACATGCACGTGGTGCTAAGGGCAAGTTCAAACGAGCTACTGAAGTTTTTTAAAAAATCATATCGTTTATATTTGAAATTTAATTAAGTGGGCTGAAATTGATACCAAAGTCGTGGAGAGGAAGAGCCGGAGTACCCGGAGAAAGAACCCCCGACGGTCCGCCCGAATTAACGGTGACACTAGAGGAGAAAAGTCCGACGTACCTCGCACCTCTAGCATTGGTGGCAGGCGCTTTTACCGTTGCGCCACGGACCGCCCCAACTATGTCGTTGAAAGCAGTGCAGATTTAGCAACGCCGAATAATCCCGCAGATCCAAAGAACAGGGAATAGAGTCGGCGAGAGACAAAGAACCTCATGAGCCTCGTGTTCGCATTTTGCCGGCACTGAAGAGGTTAACAGCATTTACACCTGCCCATTTGTCAGGAAGTGAACCCAGGTAAGTTAAATTATTTTATTCAGTGTCTTCTCGACATCTGTGCAGGTGTGTATATGTCTGTATTGTGATGTGTAGCTAACTACAGATGCTATGTGCACACGTGTGCATATATCTAAAGAAGCCTGCGTACTATTTACAGACGGAAAATGTAATTGTTCGGCACTTCAACCCCTTGAGTGCTAATGACGAAACCGCGGCTCGGCGGAAAAGACGCGTAGTTGCAGTTACAGTTAATTCATTATACCGTTCGCTCCACAGTCTGTCATTTTACATCACAGGGGCCTGACGATTGGTGCTTTGACTAAATGCGAATCCGCCGCGCCACCGCGTGTGCGCCGCACCGCGTAACTAGCTCAAGTCAGAATACTGACTTGAGCTAGTTACGCGGGGCGGCGCACACGTGGTGGCGCAGCGGATTTGCATTTCAGTAGTAAATGCACCACTCGTCAGTATTATGGCTTGAGCTAGTTACGCGGTGCGGCGCGTACGCGGTGGCGCAGCGGATTTGCATTTCAGTAGTAAATGCACCACTCGTCAGTATTCTGGCTTGAGCTAGTTACGCGGTGCGGCGCGCGCGCGGTGGCGCAGCGGATTTGCATTTAGTAAAAGCACCACTCGTCAGTATTCTGGCTTGAGCTAGTTACGCGGTGCGGCGCGCACGCGTTGGCGCAGCGGATTTGCATTTAGTCAAAGCACCACTCGTCAGCATTCTGACTTGAGCTAGTGATGCGGTGCGCACACGGTGGCGCAGAAAAATTTGCAATTTAGTCAAAGCACCGCTCGTCAGGCTCCTATGTTTGACACGTGCGTAGTTGATTCGTTAACAAAGCCGTAGAGGTTAAACAAGCCGCACATCAAACTCACATGACCGGTAGGACGTGAAACTTGCACTCAGTCACCCCCTCCACCCACCCCCACCCCCTCCCCGCATCTCTCTGCCACTTGCCCCACTGATCAACACCCTACGTCAAAATATATATTGCTAAGCTTAACTTCTTTGCTGCCAGAGATCATGAATTTTTTTTGTCTGAAACAACTGCACACACCGACCGACGTGTGTGTGAAGAACATGGGACTAAACTGACACAGACGCAGGGGAGGTAAATGTGGCAAGAGACATAAACCCTCATGAGCGCCCGCGACAGCGGGGTCTCATGAGGGTTTCTGCCTCTTGCAGCTGGTGTAAGGTTCGCTTTGAACCTGCAGTGACGGAGGGTTAAAACGACAAAACAGTTAACCCGCTTGTCACGACGCGACTTCATTTTCACCTCTTCCAGCTCCTTCCACTCGCCCAATCCAATTAGACCCCAAATCGTCCACCCTACCCTACCCCACTCCACCACCACCACCGTACTGTCACTGTTGCATTCCGGCTGTTCCCACTCCAGAACTCCAGAAAAAGGGGGCCGAGACACAAAAGGGGCTGCCCCCCCCCTCCCCTCCCCCCATGGTTGACCGTTCAAATATTTGTCATTTTTCTTTCTGTAGCCATATTGTAGTCGGCTGTAGTGAGGGGGGAGGGAAGGGGTGTGGGGGGGGGGGGGAGGTTGGGTGGGGTGGTGTAAGGGGTGGCTCTTGGGTGGGAGGGTGCTTTTGATAGAAAGAGTAGTGGTGCTGTTACCTAATGGGGTACACAGAGGCTAATGCAACGTGACAATTTATCTTCAACGCAATTAACCCCAAAGCCGCGTTTTCTAAATATTGTGGAGGTGTCACCTAACAACTCATGTACCACAGCTGCGCGGGTTGGCTCCACCACGATAATTCAAGGATAATTGAAGATAAATGTGGCTCTTGGTGTCGCCAGGATCGTCTGGCACTAACCTATAATCATTATGGTCGATCCATCTCTGTTACGTGGTGGAGTTGTAGTCGAAGTATGATAAACACACCAGACACACACGCACGTAGAGTTCTTTAAAGTAAACCTCGTTCAGCTGCAATCCGTCACACGTGGCTTAAGGATGTAGACAATACTGGAGTAACAATTCCAACAATATTTAATTCAGCGATGCGATATCCACAGAATAATGCACTTTCAAATGCACAAACTACTGAATACAAAGTCTCTTCTGCTATGTCCACACTACGACTCAAATTTTCTCATACACAGCGTCTCTCGCAATAAACTGCGTATCTCTACAACTGACAAAGCAAGACTGTACTAACGGGCTTTCCCAGCACCCTCCTTATATACACTATCAAAATCTAGAATCTTCTACGGAAATCATGTAACTCAACCAATCAGAACGAAACACGCAGCCGAAGCTCATTAACATAAACTTTCCAGAAACAAAATATCAGGCTACAAAACACGGCTGCTCACTTCAGCTCTAAATTCTAGCGTATAATAAAGACACATAAAAGTATGGTATCCCTATCTATGATAGCTCAAAAAGGTACGAGAACATTCACCACTGTTGCGATGCGTCGGGGCTAAATGGTTCAACTCATTCAACTCCGATACGCCACCGGCAGGACGTGGATCGAGCGTGATAGTTCAAGGGTTGTGCCAGAATAGCTTGGCGCCCACAGGCGCCAAGCTATTCTGGCACAACCCTTGAACTATCACGCTCGATCTGTTTTTAGAAGTGTAATACAGTCGGGCAACTTCAAAATTTGCGGATTTCGGTCTTGGCCGGTGCGAAATGAGATAACGTTTCTTTTTAAAAAGGGTCGGGGGGGGGGGGGGGGGAATCGGGGGTGGGTCGCTAACGGGGATTGGGTGGGTGGGGGTTGGATGCGAAGCAGGGTGGTGGTGGGTCTGTGATGGAAAAACCAGTGCACTGTCGCTCCAGAGACACATAGTTCGATGTTCAATACAGGATCAGAAATCAAACGTAGACCCCTTGACCCGACATATTTTGCCTTTTCTTTAGCGAGTTGATAAAATTGTTGTATTACAGTACCAGCACGTGTCCATCCTTTTTTTTTTTTTTTTTAAATACAGCTATTTGTTTTCTCATTCTGCCCCTGACACGCCGCAGCAAGATACGGATCGACCATGATAGTTCCAGGGTGATTCCAGAATAGACTGACGCCTGTGGGCGCTAAGTTATTCTATCATCACTCTTGAACTATCATGGTCTATCTGTGTCCTGCACTGCAAATGATGCAGTCTTCGGAGGGACAAAGGCAAAATTGGGGGATTTCGGCCTTAGGGTACAATGTGTTATTTACAACCGTCACCATATTCAAATGGTAACGGAAATAAATAAATAAATAAAAATAATATAAACATTATTATTATTATTATTATTATTATTATTATTATTATTATTATTATTATTTTATTATTTACATCTTTCGTCAAAAAACATCTAAGACGACAGACACCCTCAAGCAGTCACAGCAAATATGTGCAAACACAGTTGAAACCTGACCAAACCGATATGAATAATTACTGCAAACTATTGCATCTTTGCATTTTGTGATTAAAAAAAAATCAGTTATTACGTAGTAAACATATAGCGACAATGATTTATACGGGACTAAAACGGCGTCAGTACAATTTTGAATCGTGCATGATGCACTTCAGTTTGCTTCAACGCCAGTTATTTAACCCATTCAGCCCTGACGCACTACAGCAGGAGATGGGTCGACCATGATAATTCAAGGGTAGTGCCAGATTAGCTTGGCGCCTGTCGGCGCCAATCTAATCTGGCACTGCCCTTGAATTATCATGGTCGATCCATCTCCTGCAACTGGTGCATAGTCATTAGATGACGCCTCCAAAATTAGGGAAATACGGCCGTCGGACTGAGTGAGTTAACTCGTTCTACCCAGACACACCACAGCAAGATAAGGATCGACCATGACAGTTCAAGGCTGATGCCAGAATAGCTTGGCGCCTATGGGCGCCAAGCTATTCTGTCATCACCCTTGAACTGTCATGGTCGATCTGTGTCCTCCACTGCAACGCAGTCTTCAGAGAACAACGGCAAAACTTGGGGATTTTCGGTGTTGGGGGTAGAATGAGTTAAGAGTATCTGCATTACGACGAGGAATGATTATGAGTACACATAAATGGAATCAGTACAAATTTTGTCCTTAACAGGTCATTTGGCGTTTAAGGTCTGGTGTTAGAACCCTACTAGCAAAATGACTTCGGGCCCACGACGGCCGCAGTGGGCCCGCGCACCGCGCGGGCCCAATTGCGGCCATCGTGGGCCTGATGACCATTGCTTTCTGGGCCGAGTGTAATACCTGGGATTCGACAAAGAATGTGACAACTAAGGTTACGACTTGTCTCAGTGTCCCCCAGCCAATCATTCTCATCTGCAAAGGGCATAGACCCTTATCTGCATCTGTAGTGGCACATGAAGATCTATGCTTCTTTTTTTTTTTTGTAATTTCCCTTAATTTCCCATCTGCTTGAGACGTAGACTCTTATTAGCACTGCTCATGAGAATCTATTCCTCTTGCTCAGAAGCGCTCATTTTTCTGAAGTGTGTCCTGACCACGGTGGCAGGGGCTCTTGAAAATCTCTGCCACCTTAGAGAAGATCGTTGTGTGAAACGTGTCCTCACTCAGGGAAGATGGAAGGAGGTAGGCAGGCTGTCAGGGTGGGAGGGGGAGGGAGAGGAGAAGGGGGGAGGGGAAGGGGGAAGGAGGCCAACCAACCATTGTCAGTTCTTATCGTTCAAGCATCGTCTAGGCTCTTCGCTTTTGTGTCCTCTCCCAGGAGGTGAAAGCATTTGACTGAATGGCTAGCAGATAGCAGAGTAGGCGCGGAGTGGTGGTGTGGTGAGATGGAAGGTGAATGGTGAGAGATGGTGGGGAGGGGGAGGCTGGGCTCGGGGGTGGGTTGGGGGTGGGGGGTGGGGTGCTACTTGGCTTTCCTTGCACGAATAAATTTGACAAAAGAAATGTGTACTTGTCTGTGATTTTTGACCCAACGGATTGAAGCCGTAAGGTCAAAAATCACAGACCAACACACAGGTAGTCGAAGGAAGGGCAGGAGTTAAGGGGGACGGGTTAACATCGGTGACAGCAAGGGTAAGTTGTGGTTAATCATGGGGTACTCGCATACACCCCAGCTCTCCCTTGTCACATCACGGTGTGTATTGTCAAAGAGGTGACCTTTGCAGTTCTGAAGGAGTTTGCGGTTGTGGGGGCAGGGGAGGTGGTGGGGGGGGGAGGGGAGCAAGGAATGGAGGGGAGGGGGGGGGGGGCTGAGGGGAAGGATGGTGATGGTGTTAACCCATATCATACTGAGGCTAACAGCTACAAATTTGTACACTGCCATATGCAAGCTACATTATAGTACTTACATATAAGGATATAGACCAAATGGCTTTAGTTCAAGGGTGGTGCCAAAATAGCTTTGCGCCTAGGCGCCAAGCTATTCTGGCACTACCCTTGAACTATTTTAGTCAAACTTATTTCACGCACTGGAGTATTCCGAATGATAAGGGTTAATTACTAAGGAATATTTTTTCGCTGATCGTTAGTGACCGAAAAAATAAATTAAAAAAAGTCCCAGAATGATCTGCGTAGTCATCTGAGGCATAAGGCACGTCGCTCCCTGACATTGTTGAAGGTCTTCGTTGGTAACACACCAATGTAAATAAATGCAAGGGCGTTTGTAAATTATTTTTTGTTGTTGGTCAAAGTCCCCGATCAGCACACATAAATGCACACATCTTCTGGATTATTTCGCAAATTTCAAACTCGTAAACTGTCAGCTAGTTTACTTACAAGGTGGCAAAATACTACTTGAAATGAGTTATGCGAAACACAAAAGGAAAGAAAGAAAGAAAAAAAAAAGCAACAACAAAACAAATTTTATTTAGAAGTTTATTCCACTGCGATCAACCTCATTAACACGTCCGACTGAAGTAATCAAAACTGTAGGAAGGGGAGGGGGGGGGGGGGAGAAAGACACATGTAGTGATCTGTAAGTTTGGACCTTACGGCTACTAGCCGTAAGGTCCAATGTCACAGACCAACACACACAGACCAAAGACCTATCAAGTAATCCGTTGGTTTACTGTTGCGTCAAAATATTGTCAATTTCATGCCAATCACTTTGAAAGTTGCTTAGAGCATATGCTATTTCTGTAGGTCTGCGTCAGTTAATATTGAATACATAAAACAGAGATTACATTAACCACCCTCTCACCTCACTCCGCCAAATAACCACAAAACAAACACAAAAAACCTAGATTGCACAAGCTGCACATAGACCTGTTATATCAGTGAGCTATGCAACTGTTCGTGTATGTTCCATATGGGTCACATAGAACACTAAAACGCTTTGTGGACTTGAGGCTGGAGTCCTATGGTCCAAAATCACAGACCAGAACACATACATTATTTTTGGCATCTTTGTAAATTACTGAAACGACTTGTTACTTTCCGGGGGGGGGGGGGGGGGGGGGGGGGACACGATTCAAATGTACATGCAGACAAGAGGCATAGATACTCATGAGCCCCCGCAGGTGCGGGGGCTCATAAGGATCTATGCCTCTTGCATTTTGCTGGTGTCTGTCAATGGAGACTTTTTGAAGAGGTGGGGGAGGGGAGGGGGTATCTGGAGATTATGGTGTCACGCCTGCGTAACAGGTGACATCGAAATGATAGATCGATAAATCTGCATGTTCTAACACAGGTGCATCGAGCTTTATTTAGGACGCCTTAGCTGTCGTCAAAAACCAATTTCCAGCGCTCACGCGTTCCATGCACCTCCTGCCAGGAAAAAAGAAGGTACACTGTAATTGCTTGCGCTGTCTCTGCTGCCACAACTTCACGTAAATGTGTCCCGAGAGTTTAGTAACTTTTATTTTTTGGTCCCCCTTGCACATGTAGTGATCGGGGACAAAAATAATGTGTCCGGAGAAGCTAGCATTACAGTTATGTATACCCCCACCCCCCGGACCCCACCTCCTCCATGCACCTCCGCCTACCTGTCAAAAGAAAGGGAAAACAATAAAGAAGGTAGGAAAAGGGCCTGTGTAAACAGCCACGATCTTAAAGAAATGTGCGAAGAGAAGCTAACATTGCAGCTGTGCCCTTTAAAGAAAACAAAAACAAAAACAGAACATACTTCGTGCTTGTTTCCTCAACATTTTGCCATTTTACTTTCAAACTTTTTCTTCAGACGCTACTTTAACCCCTTGACTGCCATAGCATGCTTCTTAACTCATTCAGCCCCGACACACCACAGCAAGACACGGATCGAGCATGATAGTTCAAGGGTGGTGACAGAATAGCTTGGCGCATAGGCGCCAAGCTATTCTGGCACCACCCTTGAACTATCATGCTCGATCTGTCTCTAGAATTGTAATACAGTCCTTCAGAGCGCAGCTTCAAAATTTGGGATTTCGGTCCTGGGGTAATAGTCAACGACCAGAAGCCATAACCCGCCGAGGGACATGGAGACATGGAGACAAACTGGTCTCAGTAATAGACCCTCTATCTATATCTATATCTATATCTATCTAGGATCTATATGCCTTTAGCATCTGCATCGTTTTCACTTTTTCAGTGAAGGGGTTAACAGCTTCACTGACGATACAGTTTAGCGGGTCTTTGTTCGATTTTCCCGGTATCGGTGGGATGGGACTTTCCACTCCCTCGCTCAATCAAACTTGAAATAACAACGACGATTACAAGAACAGAGCAGCAGCAACAACAACAACCACAACAGCAACAACAACATCAGCAGCAAGAACAACTACGACAACAACAGCCACAACCACAACAACAAGAACGCCGCAGGGGCTCATGATCGTCTATGTGTCTTGTTGGTGGGCCTGTACAGACGTTAGCCCCCTTAACAACATGGCCGCACGTCCCAAATCTTGGAGGTGTTACCTAACTCCTATGTAACAGTTGCAGATTGACCATGATAATTCAAGAGTAGTGCCAGATTGGCTTGGCGCCTTCAGACGCCAAGCCAATCTGACACTACCCTTGAATAATCATGGTCAATCCATCTCCTGCTGTAGGCGTTGGGGATAAATGGGTTAAGCGTAACATTGTGTGCTACTCTGTGATGTTCAACCTCACGGCTCAGAACCGTAAGGATTAAAATCATAGACCAGCACACGTAAATTATCACCGTACACAGAGCACTTTACTGACAGCGTGCGCCTCGAAAGGAGGACGCTGTGAGTTTTGCGCCGGTGACTGTTCTTACGCTCGTCAGTTTCACGTCAGTCATGTGACCAAGCGCCAAGAGTTGTCTAACTTAACCAAAAAGCGCTGTAGAGGGCGCCAGTAATGCGCTGTCGCCAAATCACCCGGATTTTTGTTTTCAAGGAGCTGGCGACCGCCATGTTTACAGACAAAATCCTCCAAATCTACGGAGATGTTGATGTTGATACTCTCTCTCTCCCTCTCCCTCTGAGAGAGAGAGAGAGAGAGAGAGAGAGAGAGAGAGAGAGAGAGAGAGAGAGAGAGAGAGAGAGAGAGAGAGAGAGAGATGACGATGATGATCATGAAACTTTATTTATCAACGGTAAAAAGTTTTGAAAGAAACAAATTACAAACTTGCCGTTGCTAACATCTACAATATAAGATAGGTTAAAAAAATAAAATAAAATAGAGAGAGAGAGAGAGAGAGAGAGAGAGAGAGAGAGAGAGAGAGAGAGAGGAATGCGTGGCAGTGACATTGAATCAGATAAACAAATGTACGTACAAAACGTTTCTTCCAAATGACCTAGCTAATTAGCAATAACTTGACCTACGCCTCTCTGTCTCTTTGTGTGTGTGTGTGTGTGTGTGTGTGTGTGTGTGTGTGTGTGTGTGTGTGTGTGTGTGTGTGTCTCTCTCTCTCTTCCTCTCTCTTTCTCTGTCTCTGTCTGCAGTCTGTCCCTGTCTCTGTTTCTCCCCCCCCCCCCTCTCTCTCGTGGCGAAGTGTTGAAGGAATGACATAATCAGTCTTACAAGATAAAATATTAACTGATGCAGCTGACCTTGCTCTGAATTGAAAATCTCAGCATTGTCAAAAACTGTTTAAAAAACGACAGACAATGTCACTAACTATTGCCTGTGTGAGTCTATTGTATGCCTCATAATAATAAGCAAAACGTTCAGGTGCAGCTAACCGTAACCGCAGACAAGTATGACAAACCATTTTGACACCACTCTTGAACTGTCATGGTCGATTTGTCTCCAGAACGTTCTTGAATGACGTCAGAGGACATCTTTCGGCGTATTTGTGACCTACGGCAAAAAAGTTAACCCTTTGGCTGTCAGTACCGGTTTGTGTCGCGATGATTCAGGCACAAATAATCGCGGCAAAAACCGCTACCGACAGCCGAAGGGTTAACTTCGGTAAACTGCCAAACATGTAGTGTTAGCGACACAACATTTTCATTTTTAAAAAAATGCATTTTGATGGAGACCATCGCAGAAGTTTAGCTAAATCGTTGACTTTAACCACGCACTACATCCAGACAATGGTTCGTCCGTGGCAGCTCAGACAGATTTACCGTGAAAGCTGAAGGATATTGATTCGCTTATTTGATCTGGATAGCAACGTTTCGAGATATCACGGTCGATCATTTACAAAAAGCATTGCTCGGCTTGAGTTCTTGCTTCTCGTTAGCCTAGATCGGCTACGCGGCAGGATCGGAAATATAGAATGACAGAAACGTATAAATTATACGCAGTATATCCGTATCCGCCATTGTATGTTGCCGGTGTAGACCTCCCAGAGACAAAAGCATTTAACTGTTTCACAGTCCGTAAAATGTTGCAAAGAAAGTCCCAAAAGGATTTCGGGAGTGCTGTGAACACCACCTGTCTGCAGGAGGCAAGAAACCTCGTGGCAGATGCGGGGGCTCTTGAGGTTTTTTTTGTCTCTTTCTGTCTCCATTTAATTTTGCGTTTGTCTTAGAACAGTGGACGATTTAAATGTCAGTTTTGTCCCATGGCAGTGGAGGTGTTAAAATTGCCTGTTGTTTGCAGATGGATGAACGTGGCAAAGGACAGCACTAGGTGTGATGTAGGAAGTACGTTGCCGGGAGACCGATAAATGCTGGGATACCAAGGAATGCCGGGATGCGGCGGGCTTTATTCTCTATGACAGAGGACATTTTTAGTGTTTGCGCTGTCATAAGTTGCTAAGATGAGTCCACAAATTTAGTACGTCTACTAACTATAACAGAATAAAGATTAAACACCATTTGACCTCAGTGCTGCCGGGAAAACATGCCAACACCACCTAATTCCAAGAGGCAAATAACATCATAAGACCCAGCAAATGCGGGGCTCATAATGTTATTTGCCTCTTGCTAGCTCATTTATCTCCGTGTTCCTTGGATGGATGAAATTATTTGGCGTTAAGTTTGCCACAGTTTCAAAACCTTAATGCGTGTTCGCCGTCAAAGGTAAATGTTTGATTCATATATAATCCTGGGGTCTAGTCGACCTGATTCAGTGTTTATCTGAATGTAGGTTTTCGGTGCTGTGGATACTTTCTCTTAAAAGTAACAACGTTTACGTAGCTCAACATATCGCAACAGCGAGATGTCTTTGTTTTCTCTAATTCATTTTCTTTAGCATGACGATTTACCTGCTGAAGTGCTCTAGGTAGAGGTTCAATTTAACTCATTCTACAGGAAGACACCACAGGAAGATATGGGCGCCAAGCTATTCTGGCATCACCCTTGAACTATCATGGTCGATATCTGTGTTGCACTGCAATGCAGTCTTTAGAGGACAACGGCAAAATTTAAGGATTTCGGTGTTGGGGTAGCATGAGTTAAATAATTGTAACATACGTCATTTTTTGTTAACAATGTAACATACTCGTAACTTACATTATTTTGCTTTAGAATTCAGTTCAGTTCGCTCAAGATGGGATCCATGCGCTTGGGAAGGTTTATCCGACCTTTGAGTTCCAAGACACCACGTTTTTTTACCTTCAAAGAGATCTTTTTGATATCGTACTAATATTGGTACTGTTGCGGAAATTGTGGCTGAGCCACTTTACGAGCATAACCTCAACCCCCCCCCCCTCTCCCCACCCCATCTTTCCGTGACTGTCCTTTACTATCACCGCCCCTTCACTTCCTCCCCCCCCCCTCTCCAAACACACATACACACACCCTCTCTTTCTTTCTTTCAATCTTTCATCCGTTTTACGTGATGGGATTTGCTGCTGTTGACAGGTTGATTGGGACTCAAGCCAGAGTGTAATCTGTGGCTTCAGTACCAACTCACAACTCAAACGCCCCCTACTCCCTCAGTACCACAAGCAAAAACGTAAATCGATCTCAGCAAGAGGCATATATTCTCATAAGCCCCCGCGAATGCGGGGGCTTATGAGAATCTATGCCTCTTGCACATGGATGGGGCTTGTTTAGAAGTTGTAACTATGCGGTCGACTTGTCCCTGACTTGTCCTTTACAGCCTCTGAAGTTGCCAACGGGATATGGCAGCTTTTGGGAAAGTTCTCGTTTGACCTAGAAACAACGCCGCAAGGATTTGCGGGATTTTTTTCCCCCTTCAAGTTCAGTTTAAAAATGCGAATTCCCCAAACTGTCCAGATTCCGGAACAGATGATTTCAAAAGTCTTAAAAAGCGTTATGTTGACAGTAAGCGACGTGGACATAAATTTGATCATGACACGTAACTGTATATTAAACGCTCGTTTTGTGATTCGTGAAAAAACGTCGTTGTGATCCATGTTAGAGATTTAAAAAAAAAAATCTTAATGATTGGATGTATGACCTAAGTGTGTTTTTTATATCTTATTATGCAGGGCCCTGAGAAGACATGTTCAAAGTGACGAAAGATCTCTTCATCTACGTTCTCAGTAGACTTCACGAAGACAGGTAGTGGGCTGTTCTTCTGGTTTGATTCTCAACTTCGATAAAAGCTTCAATGTATCCCGAAGATTCAGTCCGCCGTAAGATGGCGTTAGTCGGCTGCTCGACGTTAAACCCCAATAACAAACTAACTAACTAACTAACTGACTGACTGACTGACTGACTGGCTGGCTGGCTGGCTGACTGGCCTGACTGACCTGACTGACCTGACTGAACTGACTGAACTGACTAACTAAACTAACTAACCAACCGAAAATTCAGTAAATTGTGTTGTACTTGTCCTTCCAGGGCGTGTGTTCTTTCTTGCAAGTTTATGTTGGTTATTTCTATGAAAAAGCGTCAAATAAAAAGTACACTCTGGTAGCAGATGAAGATGGCCAGGCATTACTGACTCCCTGCCCACCAGTAAGAGGTATTATACTTTCAGCCATAACCATTTTCATAGTCTCCAACCAACAGTCGGCGATTATGAGTCAGTTTCTATTTACCAGCTCTTGTAGAGTTTCTATTTACCAGCTCGTGTAGCAATAAACCCCTCTTAATTCAGCGAACCTTCGTAAGAAGGCTATGAATGCTGTAAAAGTAAATGCGCTCAGGCGATCCTCTGGGTCAGCTACGCTCGACTGATTTGGGCAGCTTCCGGATAACTTCGTAATGTGCTTAACCCAATACATCCTGAGACTTTTTAAAAATTGTATTTGCTTATTGTCCTATGAAGGCTAATACAAAATTTGGAGCTAGATCAACCATTTTAGTTCAAGGGCGGCGTCAGAATAGCTTGGCGCCTGAGGCGCCAAGCTATTCTGGCATCACCCCTGAACTATCAATTTGAAGTGAACGCGTATCAGGATGAAAAGGGTTATGGTCAAATCGCTCCTTTTGGCCACTGGCAAGAGACGTAGATCCTCATGAGCCCCTGCAGATGCAGGGGCTCATGAGGATCTTTGTCTCCTGCCTGTAAAGGCGTACCGTCATTTGATGTAGGGACGAACAGATAAAGTCATTATCCCATTGACGTTGGAAGATTTTTAGTACAAGCATGGCTCTGTAAACACTTAACATTTCACGAGACTAGAGGGTTCAGTTGGATAGGGCCGAGCGGGGAGACGGGAGTGGGGCTGTGGGGGAGGGGGGGGGGGGGAAGGACTGAACATGGTGTGACCAATACCTATTCATCCAGGCAAACGACGTTAACTCACCCGCATCCAGATCCGCGGCTTATGCCGCCCATCCGGATGCGGCTGGCCGCGAATGAATTAAGTATGCACAGTGCAAATGTCCAGTCCTTCGCCGTCAGCTGAAGAGCCAACTCTTCACAGACTGCTTCATGTGTTCTAGTCAAGCCTCTATCCTTCTTCTTCCCTCTGTCTTTAAAAAAAAAATTATTATTTCTTTTAACGCTGCAATCAAGCGCCACGAGCATTATATAATGGAAGGTGCTGCGCTTTACAAGTGGACTTGGATTGGACTGGATTGGATATTATGATCCTATTGTTTGCAGGAAAAAAATGCTTTATTGCGAAATTATTGATGCGCTTGTGAGCCATTTGACGCCAGAGCCTGGAGCATGTAGCAAATATACCGTGCATAGGTGAGCCAGACCGAGCCAAATACAGCGATTGATCATGAATATTCTAGCCACATCTTAATTGCCTATACGAGTTATTGCCACATCATACCTGAACATCCTCCCCCCCCCCCCCCCCCCCCCCCCATCTATCCTCTCTCCCGCCCCCACGGGTTCCTACGCCACTACAGTACATCTACAATCTGTGACCTGCAGGTCACACTATTCCACGCATATCAACGCGTAGGTGTTCCGTACTGGCTACGCTCGGGTGAGTTCGGCAACGTTCGGAGCACTTCGGAAAGACGAAATAGTGGCCGGACGACTTTTGCTATTGTGTCGTCTGCTTGGTCTCGCGACAGCGTACGCACGCTGTGTGTGTGTGATCGCTACCTATTTGCGCTATGTATTGGAGGGGCCAGGCGACTCCCAACTGTGCGCTGGTCTGTGATTACCGCACACAAAGTGGGAGGGACCATAGAAAAAGTCTTACAGTCTCGTGTTTGCATTGAATGCGGGCTTACCCCCGTAACTGCTTAGTCTGTCGCGAAGGGAAGGACTAGTGTTAGCATGACAGCGTTTCTGTCGGAAGCTTTATTTGATTTTGCTTGAAATTTCGAAAGGATTGTTTCCAAGTTTTGCAAAGCTGGATTTTCTTCGAGTTTCGTCTTCAAAGAGAAACTTTTCTTGGAATATTTTTCGTCCGGCTGGGAACACAACATTTGCAGGTGTGTGCGTGTGTGTGAGTGGTTGCCGGTACTCGTAGCTACTGTTTGAATAGGGTTTCAGTCTTTGCAGATACAACTGTGTCTGCTTGCACGGTTGACTGGCCAGTTTTGGGAGGAGCGCCCCTGTGCTCATGTGTGTAAAGACGCCGTGTATTTAGGGTGCAGGATTGTTGGACTTGTATCGGCGGTGGAGTTTGCATGCACTGTTAACAACAGGTAATGTCCACTAGCTCTTTTTGTCTTACGGCTTTATGGAAATTAATTTTACGCCATTTTTTAACCCATTCAGACCTGACGCACTACAGCAGGAGATGGGCCGACCATGATAATTTAAAGGTAGTGCCATATTAGCTTGGCGCCTGTCGGCGCCAAGCTAATCTGGCACTACCCTTGAATTATCATGGTCGACCCATCTCCTACAACAGGTGCATAGTCGTTAGATGACGCCTCCAAAATTTGGGAAATACGTGCGTCAGGCTGAATGAGTAAATCGTGCGAACAGAGTACAGTATTTGACTGAGCTTTGAAGGGATTTGTTTGCTCGTTTGGCATATACAACAACAAAAATAACAACAGCATAAAATATAGATCAGCAACAATAGCAAAAACAAGAACATCTACTATAACAAAAACAGCAGAAACATCAGTATAACATCATAACAACACCATCATCCTAATGCAATTATTACCTTCAGAGATATTTTTAACTCATTCAGCCCGACGCACGTATTTCCAAAATTTTGGAGGCGTCATCTAACGACTATGCATCTGTTGCAGGAGATGGATCGACCATGATAATTCAAGGGTAGTGCCAAATTCGGCGCCAAGCTAATTTGGCACTACCCTTGAATTATCATGGTCGACCCATCTCCTGGTGTAGTGCGTCAGGGCTGAATGGGTTAAAGAGAATTCCGCATGCATTGTCTTTTCAGTTTAATAAAAAAAAACGACATGACAAATAATGAATGCTTACTTTTCTATTTTTTAAAGTTCAAACCAGGTGTTAGATTCATTTTAATTTCTGTACTTCTTCACACGAATTGTAACACAAACACCGTATGTAAGAATTACGATCTCTCTCTCTCTCTCTCTCTCTCTCTCTCTCTCTCTCTCTCTCTCTCTCTCTCCTCTCTCTCTCTCTCTCTCTCTCTCTCTCTCTCTCTCTCTCTCTCTCGATTTGCCACGGGTATGCCCACCCATAATCAGGTGGATGCGTCTTCAGGGTGTCGGGGTGTTGTGGTGCGCTTTTGTCTGTTATCTGACACCTTAAGTGTTGTCGTGGAATGCGAGGAAATCTCTAGGTCAGCACCCAGGGGACGTCTTGAGTTTCGCAGAGGAGACAGATACAGACGCATTCTTTGGGATGGAGGCACTGCGATGACGGTGGTGGTGTTGAGGGGTGGAGGTTATGGGACGCTTCAGGATTGTGCATGTTTGTGGAGAGAGATTAGACGGGAGGGATGGAAGACTTGCAGCATGGTTCTTTTATACTACAAAGTTAGTATTTAGCCCATATCACACTGAGACTAAAAGCTTCAAATTTGTATACTGCCATATGTAAGCTACATTAGAGTACTTACAGATAAGGATATAGACCAATGGCTTTAGTTCAAGGGTAGCGCCAGAATAGCTTGGCGCCTCTAGGCGCCAAGCTATTCTGGCACTGCCCTTGAACTATTTTAGTCAATCTTATTTCACATACTGGTGTATTCCGAACGATAAGGGTTTTGCAGGCGTCACCTGTCGACTATGTACCAGTTGCAGGAGATGAATCGACCATGATAAATCAAGGGTAGTGCCAGATTAGCTTGGCGCATGATGGCGACAAGATAATCTGACACTACCCTTGAATTATCATGATAGATCCATCTCCTTTTGTAGTGAGTTGGGGCGAAATGGGTTAAGAATAATTGTGCACGGGCAGCACCTCACGGCATCGAACCGGCAGATCCCAATTTTCAAAACTGGACTGTTTATCCACAGATCAACACACAGTTGTTGAGATAAATACAATACAGTGGCAGGCTTACGATTGTTAAAGAACATACACACGACACGACCCAGAGGCTTTGAGGTTTCGACCCAGATGCTTTGAGGTTTCTACAAGTCTTAGTCGATCCACCCCCCCCCCCCCCCCCGTGACGGCGACAGCTCTGAAAGTCGATCCGTCAACCGTGGCCATTATGTGCCAATAATTATGAGCCAGTTCTAGTTCTGTGTCCTGTCCAAGATGAGAGGCTCTCTGACTTTGCTTTTGCGATTTTTGAATCATTTAGTAAACTTTCCCGGCTAATTTATGGTGTATTTTATTTAAGTGCATTTCTTGCTGCAAAGTGCAGGTTATTTCTTTGCGAGTTACACGCTTGTCCGTCACTCTTCGGTGTCGTGTCACCTGCGGGGTGAAATACTTTCAGCCATTTCTGGATGCGGGGAACAGACCACGCTCGCGTACTTTTTAGAACTCTCTGATTTGAAGCGCTGCGTTTTAGATGTTAATAATAAATAATAATAATGAATGGTTCTTGTATAGCGCAAAATCTTTTTGTGACAAAAACTCATTGCGCTAACACACACATTCAAACATGACAGACGATGTGAAACATTACAAATAAATACAACAGGACCACGGATCTACGACTGAAAAAAAGCAAGCTGGAAGAAGTGAGTTTTCAACTAAGCCTTAAACTGAGGGAGAGTAGAGAGATTTCGCAGACTGGCAGGCAGCGAGTTCCAAACTGAAGGTGCAACGAAGCCGAATGAGCGTTCTCCAACAGTTTTCAAGTTACGTTTAGGAACCTTCAAGATGTTCTCACTGGAGGACCGCAGAGAACGTGAAGGCTGGTATGTGCAGAGTGAAGCAGAAAGTTAAGCCGGGAAAGACCCGTCAAAATGACGGTATGTCAGAGTTGCCAGCTTTTACTGGCATCGAAACTTCACCGGCAGCCAGTGGAGTTCCTTAAGCATGGGTGTCACGTGGTCGCGTTTACGTTTCTTTAACCCTTATCATTCGGAATACACCAGCGTGTGAAATAAGTTTGACTAAAATAGTTCAAGGGTAGTGTCAGAATAGCTTGGCGCCTCTAGGCGCCAAGCTATTCTGGCACCACCCTTGAAATAAAGCCATTGGTCTATATCCTTATCTATAAGTACTATAATGTAGCTTGCATATGGCAGTGTACAAATTTAACACTTTTGGCCTCAGTATGATATGGGTTAATGAGAGACAGATGGACTGTTAAAGTTTAAAGGTAACGCCAGGCGCAAAGAGAATCAGGTGTCAAACTTCTAGTCGAAAACTGAATGAAAGGTATTGTATAGTGAAATGCTTCGTCCGTCACGATTAATCTGTCTCCAGCATTTGGCGCTGGAAGAGAAATCGGAGCCCCTGATCCCATGTGAGCAAAAGGTTCTCGGGTCGTCGATAGCCTTAACTGACATCGGCACGAGGACGTTTAGCTGACTGGAATACCATTGTGCCCTTAATCCTTGATTTGGGTCAAATTGTATATGGTGTGGTATTGAATAGTCGAACTCACAGGAGTGAGTTTGTAGGATGTTGTTGTTCTTGTATTTTCTTCCAGCAAATATTTACTGAATGACGTAGAATTTTGGGACCTGGTAGGTCAGATGGAATGGATATTTGTCCCAAAGTTGGTTAGTTTGTCATTTGTTATATAACTCATTCTGCCCGCAACACACGACAGCAAGATATGGCTTGACCATGATAGTTCAAGGGTGGTGGCAGAATAGCTTAGCGCCTATACTTACTTACTTACTTACGCCTGTCACCCCTACCCGGGTATAGGCCGTCGACGAGAGACCTCCAGCAGCTCCTGTCCTGTGATTCTCCTTCGATTCTACTCCAGGTGGTTCCCAGTCTCTTGATGTCTGCTTGGAGGTCTCGACGCCAGGAGTTTCTCGGCCTACCTCTTTTCCTCTTTCCCTGGGGGTTCCATGGCAATGCCTGCCTAGTGATACTGGAAGCTGGCTTTCTCAGACTGTGACCAATCCATCCCCATCTTCTTCGCCCAATTTCATTCTCTGCTGTTATCTGCTCTGTTCTCTCCCAGAGTCTGACGTTGCTGATCTTCTCTGGCCAGTGGATTTTCAAAATTCTTCTAAGGCAACTGTTCATGAAGGTCTGTACTCTGTTGACTGTGGTTTTTGTCAATCTCCAAGTCTCTGCTCCATATAGGAGAACTGCTTTTACATTGGAGTTGAAAATCCGGACTTTGGTGTGTTGTGACAGCTCTCTGGAACTCCACACTTTTTTCAACTGGAGAAAGGCTGCTCTGGCTTTACCGATTCGTGCTCTGACATCTGCATCAGTGCCGCCTTTTTTGTCTATGATGCTCCCGAGATAGGTGAAGGACTCCACCTCCTCCAACGGGGTGCCATCAAGCAAGACTGGTTCTTCCCTGGTTGCGTTCAGCCTCATTGTCTTTGTTTTCTGTTTGTGAATGGTGAGGCCCACTTGGGACGAGATGTCAGCAAGCCTCGTGGTCTTGTCCTGCATTTGTTGATGAGTGTGGGACAGTAACGCCAAGTCGTCTGCAATTAGCGCCTATAGGCGCCAAGCAATTCTACCACCACCCTTGAACTATCATGGTCGATCTGTCTCCTGAATTGTAATGCAGTCCTCAGAGGATGACTCCAAAATGTGGGTATTTCGTACATCGGGTACAATGAGATAACACGGAAGTAGCTACTAAGGCCACCTGACGGAGGTTATCACAAAAGATTGTGGGTTCGAAAATACGGTCAAAATTGGCTCTGACTTTTTTACTTGCTTCTTGATTAATACTAATCTTTGTGGTGGCACAAGACGAAGAGCCCAAAACTAGAGCGCCATTCATCTATACAATGCTATTGTCTCTTACAATGTGCAACTGCCTTAAACTCTAATCTCCGTCTTTTGTTGTGACTCCTTCGAGACGTACCGCGTTCCCGTATGCGGCACTCCTCGAATCAGTTAACTCATTCTACCCCAGACACACCACAGCAAGATAAGGATCGACCATGGTAGTTCAAGGGTGATGCCAGAATAGCTTGGCGCCTATGGGCGCCAAGCTATTCTGGCATCACCCTTGAACTATCATGGTCGATCTGTGTCCTGCACTGCAACGCAGTCTTCAGAGGACGACTTCGAAATTTGGGGATTTCGGTCTTGGGGTAGAATGAGTTAATGAAGATCATTTCCTTTTTGTGTTCATTTCCTTATTGTGCTGTCTGTGACTGTGATCCTGAAGAACTGAATCGTTTATGTGTATATGTAGGTACAATATATGTATGCGACACTGATTCTTATGCAATAATCTGATGAGATGTTAATTAAGTGATTGTCAAATGGAAATTTATGTATGGCACAAAATAAACCGATTATCTCCAACACAGAGGAGTACGCCACAAGCACACTTCTATTCAAATGAAATGTTTATCATCTCATTTAAGTACAAGTGTACTTGTTACGTAGTCCCCGTGTGGGTCTAGTCAGGTTACGTTCACGCCGAACAACTCCCAAGGAGAGCAAAGTCACGGGGATATAAGCTTAGACAACACTCCGAACATCTCCAAGAGACATAGATCCTCATGAACCCAAAGGGCTTATGAGGATCTATGCCTCTTGGAGATGTTCGGAGTGTTGTTTTGCTTATGATGCGAGCTGTTCGGCGTAGACGTAACCTCTCAACTCTCTGCGCAGTATTTAGTAGGAACAGATCAGCCCAGACTAGTTTCAGAATATTAAGAAATAACAACAAAACAAAAACCCTCAAAAAACATGTTTCTTCTTTTTTCAGGAAATCAGACGTTCTATCGCCGCGACAGGAGTACGAGACTCATCAGTTCGTGACATCATATACACTTAGATTCGTGACATATTGCGACACATCCTTCGTGAAGCATCACTGAGACAGTCAGCAGGTCGTGACATCGTGACATTCAAGGCCTGAAAGTGACACACACACACACACGCTGAGCAGGTCATTCTGTCAACGGTGTCTACACTTTGACAATGGGGCGTGACGTCTGGACACGGCTACTGATTCTTCGGGCGAAAGTAGATCGGTGATCTCTCTCGATCGTGACCAAATTGTTCGGCGGCGACCATGAAATGAGGTGAGGGGTTTGTGAGGTCCCGTGTGCTGGAGTGTTTGGGAATGTGTTTGGAGTATAGCACGGGTGTGTTAACACTCCTGGTTTATTGGAGTGGTGTGGTTTGGGGGGGGGGGGGGGGTTGGCGTGGAAGGAGTGTATTTTGGCTTGTGACTTATATTTGGGCGTGTTGGTTTTTAAATTACCCCCGTCGCAGCCCAATGATCGCGGATTTCGCGTCTGCAACCGACATTCGCTTGAAGAAATGAAACACAAATGAAATGGGGCCAACAATGAGCCCAAAGACCACAGGATTAACAAGAGACATAAATCCTCATGAGCCCCCGCGACTGCGGGGGCTCATGAGGATTTATGTCTCTTGCAGATGGGTAGCGTTCGCTTTGCCCCAGCACTTCAGAGGTTGACCCTTCGTGCACGCAGCCACCGGCACTATAAACTGCGCATGTGTACGACTTAGCGGGAACGCAGAGCCAGTAATTAAGACAGCTTCACATGCACGTGAAAAGGCGAGCTGGGTTAGCGTAGGTGGTGGCGCGTTCAAAAGGTCGTGGGTTCGAATCCAGGGAGGGTCAAAATATTGTACAGACCCTATTCGGTGAAATTTTGAAATAACCTTTTTTTGTGATGGGCAAAATACGTTAAGCCCTAAATGTTTAACGTTTAAAAGATCACCCCCCCCCCCTTTACCCCTTGTCCTATTTCTCCCACCCCTCTTGCAAATTGTCAAAGATTGTATGTATATATATATATATATATATATATATATATATATATATATATATATATATATATATATATATATATATATATATATATATATATATATATATATATATATATATATATATATATATATATATGGCCACGGGCAGTGAGAGAATTCAAACGTATTGCGGGTGGGGTAACACTGGGGGATGATTAATCCAACACTCACGAGCAAAAGAGTCAATGAACCATCCATACTGAAGAGGTCATTTTGGGCGTGTGTTTTCACACCCGACACTATGACACACTCAGGTCTTGCGACACGCGTTCCAAAACAACAGGGATGAACTCTCTTAACCCCCGTCACTGTTAACGAGAAAATGCGAACGCTATCTAACTGCAAGAGGCATAGATCCTCATGAGCCTCCGCGACTGCGGGGGCTCATGAGGATCTACGCCTCTTGCTGAGACCACTTTGTGTCCATGTTCAGTTGTGGCTTTTGGTCGTTCAATGAACATAGATTTCAGAAACAAAATGTAGGTCTGTTGGCAGGGGAGGGGTTAACTGCAAATTAAGTGTCCTCCGGCCGACGACAGCCTTGAAATATCTTGTATCTCATTTACTGGCAGTAAAGTATCTCTTTGGTATTCCTTTTATATTCAGAGTGAAATCGCATTGAGCAATAGGTGTTTGATCCGACGTTGGTTTTAGCTTGCCCGCGCTCAGCAACATCGGCTCAAGCACCTTTTGCCTACTGAATAGAGCTTGTGCGGAAGACCATCATGGTTCAGTGGAGCATGGATTATCAAGAAGTGATTTTCGGCGTGCGTTATCACAGCTGATTATGACGCATCCACTGTCACAATCTCATGACGCACAACAAGAGATGATGTCATTTGTTGTCTGGAGGTGCACAGTTTAGTGTTAAAGCGACATGCTCCAGGATATAAAAAGTAAATAGCTCGCAGTATTTGTTTAAAAAGTAAGTTTCCTTATTATATCTTATGATAATGCTGAACAAAAAGAGCTAACTTAACTCATTCAGCCCCGACACGCCACAGCAAGACATGGATCGAGCATGATAGTTTAAGGGTGGTGCCAGAATAGCATGGCACCCTTAGGCGCCAAGCTATTCGGGCTCCACCCTTCAACTATCATGCTCGCTCTGTCTCTAGAATTGTAATACAGTCCTGCTGATTGCAGCTTCAAAATTTGGGGAGTTTCGGTCCTGGGGTAGAATGTGCTAACCAGTGTAGTTTGAATTGTCGTAAAACGAAAGACTTTTTCTGCTTCTCTCATCAATTGTACATAGGACTAAAAGAGTACCACCGACTCAAAAAAGATTCGAAGATTTTCTTTTCTTTATCCCCTATTGAAGAAAAGATATCATGCACACATTTGTGTGTGTGTGTGTGTGTGTGTGTGTGTGTGTGTGTGTGTGTGTGTGTGTGTGCGCGCGCGCGCGCGTGTGTGTGTGTGTGTGTGTGTGTGTGTGTGTGTGTGTGTGTGTGTGTGTGTGTGTGTGCGTGTGTGTACTTTCTGATACGGAATGACACAAACATTCTTTGTCAAATGCTCGTTACTAATCAGTTAAAACAAGTAACAAGAAACACGAGAAGCTAAGTCAAAGAGACAAACCAGGCGCCAGTTGCATGTGAGCGAGCTTAGTCCTGTGCCAGCCACTAAGCAAGGTGCGCCGCTATAGCGCCAGTTGCATGAGCGAGCTTAGTCCTTTATAGCGGCGCACCTTGCTTAGTGGCTGGCGCAGGACTAAGCTCGCTCATGCAACTGACCCATCGGACGGTATATTAGCTGTTACGTGTGCCTACGTACTCACAAGGATTGTGAAAAGACGGGTAGACAAAAGTCTTAGCGAAAATGGGTTGCACCGGCAAATTTTAAGCAGTCATAGCTCGCCCTGGAGTAGATCGCTTTAAATCATTCCCTTTTAGAATGACGTCATAGGGCCGACAACGGCCAATGTCCGCCTACACCTGCATTTCCTTGGCCATGCCGTATTGGCTCACACATGCTGTATTGGCTCACACATGCTGTATTGGCTCACACATGCCGTATTGGCTCACACATGCCGTATTGGCTCACACATGCCGTATTGGCTCACACATGCTGTATTGGCTCACACATGCCGTATTGGCTCACACATGCTGTATTGGCTCACACATGCCGTATTGGCTCACACATGCTGTATTGGCTCACACATGCCGTATTGTGCTTGCCAAGTTAGGTCGAGGTCGACCCAAGAACCTCAGTTTTCCCAGGGATTTGACTCTCGATATTAAACAAAAAAGTTAAGGAGAAAGATAACTGTTAACCCTTTGGCTGTCGGTAGCGCTTTTTGTCGCGATGATTCCTGTCGGAATAACAACATCCTGACATCCTGCAGGAATAGCAACATCCTGACATCCTGCAGGAATAACAACATCCTGACATCCTTCAGGAATAACAACATCCTGACATCCTGCAGGAATAACAACATCCTGACATCCTGCAGGAATAACAACATCCTGACATCCTGCAGGAATAACAACATCCTGACATCCTGCAGGAATAGCAACATCCTGACATCCTGCAGGAATAACAACATCCTGACATCCTGTCGGAATCATCGCGACAAAAAGCGCTACCGTCAGCCAACGGGTTGCAGGGATCATCTCGACGAAATTCGCCACCGACAGACGAAGAGCTAAAGGGTTAAGCAGTGATTCAATCATTAACACTTTAGACGACTTCAACCCACTTCATTGTAAGGATTTTAAAACAGCTGGTGTACACCACGTGTTTGCATGGCGCCATGTGTCATATTGCCCGTGATTACTTTGTCAATACGCATTATACTCCCCCTTGCGGGTTTCCTCTCACCACTGCTTCGTCGTAATCGATATATTTAGTAGATCTAGTACTGAATTTGCATCTAGTATCGATAGAAGTGTGCTGATCTTTGATTTGGGACCTAAGGATTTCAGCCGTAAATTTCAAAGAAACAGACCAGCGTACAGATTCTACTGAATATTTAGTTGCTTGTATTCTGAAAACTGGAGTGAAATTTAGAATAAATACTTACAGTCAGCTTCGGATATAAAACACCACCAGGGGACCCCCAAAAATTGTTTTTTGTTAATATGTACACACTTGTTGTAAGCGGAGTAATTTACCTAGAAAAGGTGTACTCAGGACCTCTGAAAAAGCGTCGTTATATAGGACTATTGTTATATCCGACCTTAGTTATAAGCGAAGTTTACTGTAAACAAACAACAAACAAAACAAAAACAACAAATGATTATGAGTGAAATTTACTGCAAACAAACAAACAAACAAAAACCAAAAAAACAAACAAACAAAACAAACAAAACAAACAAAACAAACAAAACAAACAAACAAACAAACAACGAAGGCAGGAAGGACAACATTAAAGGCTGGTTCTGGATTTTTTTTGCCAGCTGGCTTGAGGTTGAGCGTCCAGCTATTGCTGCCAAAATCTTACATCCGTTACCCCCTTCTCCTTTAAAACTTACACACGTATGAATGGGGCCAGCAAGAGGCATAGATCCTCATGAGCCCCCGCAATTGCAGGGGCTCATGAGGATCTATGCCTCTTGCAGATGCATTTTCTCTTTGCGTGACTGTTAATCCCGTCAGACACCGCGCCTAGTGTGACCTTCCTGGGTAGTAAGCCGGGTTACGTGTAAGTTTGGCTAAGAGTTATTTAGTGTATTATGTGCGTGCCACGTTCATATATAGTGAGGCCTGTCACAGTGCTTTCGTCTTAAAGGGGGCACTCCTGACCTTTTTTAATGCTTCAGTTCGCAAAAAGCTTTTACTGGGCTTCAGTATACACACCCACTTAGACAGTGACCACCCTATTGTCCCACCAAACGCTTTCTTTCGTCCGTTCAAAGCGAAAAGAGGCCACCGGAATCTTGTGACTGAACGCATTAAAAGATTGCTTCTGATAGGCGATGGTAGCCGACGTCATAACTATTCTATACGACCTTAGGTCATCTGCATAATTATACCCAATCAGAGACAAGATGGCGGACGAAACAGCGAAGTATCAGTCGACTCGCGCCGGCCGACAATGACAGACTCGGAATTGAAGAGAAGAAAGAGGAAGAGAGACAAGATACCCCTAAGTAGAATTGACATCGGACAAGGGAATAATATAGAGCTTGGCTTGACCGCCCATCCGGAATTTGTCGCTTTCCTGCTATGTGAATCAGTAAGTAATCTACGGTCTTTGTCGATTTTCCTATAGTTCCGCGAGCGCTAGTGATTTTCAGAATTCATGATCTTCAGTAGAATGTATCTCTTACTGATTTCGCAAGATTTTAAACCTGTTTTATCATAAAGTTACGAGCTAGTTCATCAGATTTTAGGCTGCAAGGATCTGAAAACTACGGTGTGTGTCAAAATTGCGGCACTGACATCGCTGGTCGTGACACATGTTTGTCTGTGCGGGCTCTCATTCACTCGATTCACAGAGGTAGTGTTTCTGCTGCGGCTATGGTGCATTTGTCGTTTCCAGAGATGCTTTCAGTTACGTAGACTTCGATGTGTGAATTGTGAAATTGCAGTGCAGAAAGTGGGTATAAATACCACTGTTCTGTTTCGTGTTTCTGAGGGATAAAGAATCAAAGGTCAAACTAGGCACCGTGGACCTGGCTCAGTCGCTTGGCGCGGAGACCAAGTCAAAATAAGCCACGCCCCCAGCACTATTGTTACTAGTAGCAGGTCAAGCGAAACCCGCATTGTGATTTTGACAGCATAGCGAGTATGGAAGTTTTATTCTACATTTTCGTTGAAAACTACGTCAAAGGGATGCCGGAGGACATCAGTACATGTGTACACTGACACGTGTGTACACCACACCGATGCCCTCGTCTGCAGTATTAACCGGGTTCTGCCTTGTGACGTAGGCTAGTAAATATGCACAAATTCAAAACGAGGCCGATGCAGACGATAATCTGCGCTCTCGGGTACCAAAAACAACACACCCTCCAAACGATGAATTTCGACATTTGATATTGTTTTTACATCATAAAGTTCTAAGTTAGTACACAAAGGACCTACACATAATACTGTCAGCTGTATCTGTTGCAGACAGTTTTCTGACTGTGTTGAGATGCTTGATCCTGGGGAAAATAACTTTAAGGTGTCCATTCACGAGGTCAGGCTAGAAATGAGCTATCCTGTCCTATCTGCGCCTATCCGCCCACTCGATAGTTTGTCGATAGGTCTCGCTAGCTCGGCGATACTTTTCTATCCACCCAATAATCCGAACAGAATCTGCTTCTCTTTTTCCTATCCTAGCCAGCTCGCCTATCCGCAAACAACCAATCAGCAGAGCCCTACGCGTCACGCATCAGTGACGGTACCTTGCCGTCAGCACTCGGCTGAGAACTTCATTGTGTTGTAGCTGCATGGATCTTTCGCACGCATCTCTTGCACAAGCATCGCTCTCATAACCGGGCATCGAAGTAGCCACTCTCTCATCCATACTCGTTTCTGCTTCTCCATCGCAACGATAAGTGTAGTTGCTGCGAAATTTTCTCTATTCTTCGTCTTCCAGTATATGTACTTTCTCTACAATGATTTCGCGAGATTTTCCATGTAAGGAAATAGCGCATACGCAGCTTGCGGAGAGCTATCGCCGTGTACGGCGAAAAGCTATCGAGTAGATAGGATATTTCGCCGATAGTTTTCTATCGTAATGTCAGAACTATCCACGTGTATGACTGCCTTTACCTCTGTGTGTGCATAAGCTCTATAACTGCAAGGCAGCGTTCTGGTTCAGTAATTTTCTCAGCGTTTGCACACAGTAAATCAGTTAAGCGAAGAGCTCTCTATCAGCAGATACTTCGTGTAAGCAACATTTCATAGTTTATGTTTTGCTGTTGCAGATTATTTTGTCGCAGAACTTTCTTTTAAACCATTCAGCCCTGACGCACTACGGCAGGAGATGGGTCCACCATGATAATTCAAGGGTAGTGCCAGATTAGCTTGGCTCCTGTCGGCACCAAACTAATCTGGCACTGCCTTGAATTATTATGGTCGATCCATCTCCTGCAACTGGTGCATAGTCATTAGATGACGCCTCCTAAATTTGGGAAATACGGCCGTCGGGCTGAATGAGTTAATGCATATGCCCTACTCAACACCAAGAGGTTTTTTTTGCAAGGTGGCGTGACATTTATCTGTATGGTGTAGAGTATATATTGCACCATTCCTCCCAACCCTCCCTCTCTCTCTCTTTCTCCCCGCCCCCTCACCCCCTCACACTCTTGTACCTACCTGACTGTAGTCTCCACCCCTAAACACACATTATCACACGTATACACGGACTTCTTGACAATAACCGTGTAGCAACCCCCACCTTTTTTTTCGACCCTCTCTCGCCTTCCAGCGTCTTCTTTTTTCCTTCTGCAATCTGCGCCGCGTGGCCCCCTCCCCCTTCTAATACGGCAATTTTTATCTGATACTTAAATCATCTCCAGGTTTTAAAAGGACCTTGACAGCTGTATTTTAGTACGTGCATGATGCATCATATTTTGCCTGTCGGTGGTGGCAAGATGTCCAATCTTATCACGCACAGTAATGTCATCTGAAAGAGACATAGATCTTCATGAGCCCCTGCATTGTGCAGGGGTTCATGAAGATTTATGTCAATTTATTGCGAAAAATTAAACTCATTTATTTGCAAATATTGTTCTCAGACCACAGGTAGTCAGCTTAAATGAGAGGTGTCTGGTTTCAATGTCTACTGCAGCCCAGCCAAGTACAGAACGAAGAAACAGTTATCTACTCAACATGGAGCAATCACAGAGCTAGGATAACAGAAGACGACTACCTTGTTGTCAGTTTTTGTTGATGCAGATCTGTGAACCTTGACTTTGATTGAACTTACATTGCGTACTATGTCCAACTTTAGCTGTCTGTATATATGCAGTCGTAGCAAAACATCCTCCAACAAGCACACATGCAAACTATTTTCTGTAAGAGGCGTAGATGTTTATGAGCCTCTGCAAATGCAGGGGCTCATGAAGATCTATGCCTCTTGCATAGGGAATGACTATCAGCTAGATTGTGTATTTCGGCAACAACCAAAAATGTTGGTATTCAGATGAGAGCATCACGACTACCGGTTTCACAGCTTTTTCTGCCTTTCAAGCTTCGGAGAATCTTGTCTGAATTAGCATCGCGGCACGCTGACGACGTTGACCCGAGGACCTTTTGCTCACCGGATCTCAACGAGTTTTTTGCTCAGATCTTAATACGCAAGGAAGCTTGGCGCGCGTCCCATATAAACGCAGAATTTTGACGCAATAAAACTGCATGAACGTGTAATTCCATTTTTTGTTTCTAGCATAAAAACTGTTTAGTTTGGCAAAAACTTGCTCAAGTCGGTTGGCGATAGACGTAATTTTAGGAGAAAAGGGCGTCAGCTAAAGAGGGACATAAACTTTAACGGTTGGCATGAGGTATGAATTTACAAAGACACGGGGCGTAAACTGCACAGAGACGTAAAACTTGGGCTTAACCCCTCTCCCTGCCACTGGATACAGATTGTGCTTCTGAAAAAAAGGTTGACGATAGAGCCCCAGCTGCGCAAAGAATATGGATACAAAGAGGTCTCAGCAAGAGGCATAGATCCTCATGAGCCCCGTAATTGCATGGGTTCATGAGGATATATGTCTTTTGCAGTCGGATCTTGTTCTCTTTTCCGTGGCAGTGCAGGGGTCAAAACTCCGCCCTGTCCAGGAACAGAGACGGGAAAGCGGAAGTAAGTAGACCAAGCACTGTGATCAGATTTTGATCGACACACCTGCAACTCTAGGTCTTGCTCAATGTCGATCTTTTACTAACTTTCTTCGACGCGGTATTGTAGACAATCGTGACGAGAAACATAACACGTGCAAGTTATGATACTCTATACTCTAGTTAATCAATCAATCAATCAGCAACATGGAACCTTTTGATTATGCACCCACACACGCGTACACCTGTCGCCAAATCCATTTATCTTATCATCTGTTTGTCTACGTTTGTTTTTTGTCCTGCAGGGGCTTTGTGTCCTGATTAAACAACCCCTACGTGACCGGCTTAATTACTGTACAGTCTATACCAGGGGTCAGTTGCATGAGTGAACATTGTCCTGAGCCAGCTACTAAGCAAGGTGCTCCGCTATAGCGCCACAACACTCACCCCGCTATAGCACCACAACACTCACCCCGCTATAGCGCCACAACACTCACCCCGCTATAGCGGAGCACCTTGCTTAGTAGCTGGCACAGGACTAAGCTCACTCACGCAAATGGCTCCTGATTCTTCCTGCATGAGCATAGAGTCGCATGGCCCCTGAATCTACTATTTTGTCAAGTCACAATGCATATGCAGCATTGCAGTCGTCGTGCGTGTACAAGCGATTCTTGTCATAGCTGTGGCAGGAGTTTAGCCTGTGACCCGTTCTGATGACATCACCATTGATTTCCTTGTCACAGATGCGATATAGAGCAGAGACAGGTGTCCCACAAGGGGAAATCCCACACCCCTATCTGTATGATGGGAGATCGAAGCCTAAAAATGACTAATGAGCACAACGCAGACCTGGGGTGAAGGAGATTAAATATAAATGAAACCAGCAAGAGGCGTAGATCCTCATGAGCCCCCGCAGTCGCGGTGGCTCATGAGGGTCTACTCCTCTTGCAGGCGTGTGGTGTTCAAGATTGAGTCAGGTTCAAATGAGCATTGTTCGACCAAGAGGGATTACGAAAGACTTTGAGATCGAGATTTACATTTTTTTTGCTTGCCTGTGATTTTGGACCTTACGGCTCAAGGCCGTAAAGTCCAAAATTACTGACCATCAGGCGTCTTGTCGTTGGATGTTTAGATGAGTTGGTTTATGTTCCGCCTCAGGTGCGAGATTAGGAAAACAGTTTGCTTCTAAAGCCCGCATTGAAAAGACCTTTTAAAAAAAATTACTTCTCATCTTATTCTGGAATATAAGCGCTAGCAGTCAACCATTGTTTATTTCATTTTTAATAAAGTTTAATGTATTGATTTCCTTACACCTTTTGGATTCAGTTCAACTCAATTCAATTCAATTCAAATTTGTGCGAGCAAAGTAGCAAAATGACATCTAAATCCATACATTTATGACAAGTGTTACGTACCCGATAAATTTCAAACATCTCGGTAAATTTTGAAACTTATAATATTATGGACTATCTCCACAGAAAATTTTGCCTGCCTAACTGATTGATTGGCTTTCAACGCCACGAAAGCGTCCAACTCAATGTCACGGTCAAGTAAGACATTTAGACATTTCAGGCTCACGTTGCCATCAGGAAATCCCCGGATGTCCAAACTGATGGACTGTTTATCAATAACGAACGCGCCTCAGGGACATAGTTTGGCTCAGTATCCATAAATCACGGCCCCCAACCGTCCACCGAAAGCTGGTGAAGCTGTACAAAGTTGATGATGTCCATTCGAGTGCCCTTGCGTACCAGCGTATGACCGAAACTGCTAAAAAAAATTTAGTTGCCCTCTGATGACCAAAGACAAGTTTGTGTGTGAGATCGATTATGATTGTTCAAGGGTCGTGCCAGAATAGCGTGGCGACTGAAGGCGCCAAGATATTCTGGCATCACGCTTGAACTATTATATTATGGTCGTTCCATCTCCTGCTGAATGGGGGGGGGGGCAGGAAAAGAGTTAGATTGAAAGAAAGATCGAACGCCCCAAGTAAGCAAGCAAACAAACAAACAAACAAACAAACAAGCCAACCAACCAACCAACCAACCAACCAACCAGCCAACCAAACAACCAACCAACCAACCAAACAACCAGCCAACCAACCAACCAAAGAACCAACCAACCAAACAAACAAAACAAACAAAACAAAGTAAACCCACAGACAATACAACAAACCAACAACATAGGCAGCAACAGCAACAACATGAATGACAACGACAACGCCATCGATGTCATCATCAACATCAACAAGAGCACACGAAATCGCCAAACTGCATACACAAAAACCATACACTGAACGTCTTCAATTGCGTGACTTTGTCCACAAAATGCTCCAAAGCCCGCTAAGCTGATCCCTATCCTATTGCCTTTATGATGCGTGGGTAATTGTCAATTGTCTGTCACACTCTATTCGGCAGAGATCAAGCGGGATCATGAAGACTCATGGAAATTATATGATACGTGCTCGGGGGCTGGGATTTTGGCCCTTACGGCTTGATGGGAGCATACAGATATGTTGAAATTATGATATGAGCTGGTCTATGAGTTTGGACCTTAAGGCTGTCAGCCCTTAGGTCCAAAATCATAGACCAGCACACATACTATATATCTGAGCCTTGCCCTCCTAACGGCGTGGTGATGATTGATACCTGGTAATTTTTGTAGCAGTAAGGTCCAAAATCACAGACCAGCACACGGGTTTAACCTTTCAGTGAACTTACACATGTTGCACAAAACAGATAAGATCGTTAAAGCCCCTCTTTTGATTGATGATGTCAGATCTGAACTCTAGACTTGAAAAATTAAATCTGTTGAATAGTGCTTATGGGTTATATATCTGTATTAATTTGTTCGGATCCAGATGTCAACTGCAGAAGGTAAAGCAATTATGATAGCTCAAGAGTAGTGTATTTTGAGTTCGGTGTCAGGAGATACGCCAAACTATCAACGCAATATCTACCCCCAAAACAACAACAACAACAAAAGCCCAACAACAACAAATAAACAAAATATAAAAAAATCTAACGACAACAAAAAACAAACAAACCAAAAACAACAACAACAAACAAACCAACAAATAAACACAAATCAACAAATAAACAAAAACAACAACAAACAAAACAAAACAAAAACTTACAAAACCAACCAAACAAGCAAACTTCAAACAAACAACAAAATAAATAAATAAGTAAATAAATAATTAAATAAATAAATGAATGCCTTTGTTGCCTGTCACGACGTTAAACCCAAACAACCAATCATATAAATCCATAACTAGGAATACTCGTGTGATAACACACATATTAAACCTTTTAAAGATCCTTCCCATATAACGTCTACCTCTGTCCATACTCCGCCCTGAAGATCGTTTCATTGCAATAAAATGACTGAATAGATCCTCCATGACCCTCCTGCACCATATTGGAGATTAGAACACGATGCAAAATGGGACCTCTAGAGACATAGATCATCATGAGCCCCCGCAGATGCGGGGGCTCATGAGGATCTATGCCTCTTGCAGACTGACCATCATTCTCCAGATCGCCTCTCAAAAGCTCGTACAGTACAGTGTGGGTCTTGGACAATGCTGAGGATCGTCCTATTGAGTCTTTCTGCGTACCCCCAAAGACCTCGTCCTACTGAGGAACACAGACACAAATGGAATATTTAATCGGGTGATTCTTGAAAGAAAGAAGCAGGTTAGATCGTCTTTTTCTCCTGCAGTCAAGGTAGTAGTCCATGAGGATCTGTGTTTGTTTGTTGATCAGGTTCTCGAGGGTCTGCCATATAGGCTGCCAGAGTTTATAGATAAGAGGGTACAAGGATATTGGTTGATTATCACAGATCCTCATGAGCCCGTGACATACATTTCACGAGCCTTTACTTCCTGCATCTACCCATGAGAATCTATGCCTCTTGCGGTCTTGAGGAGTTCTCAGTAAGGCCGACTTTGGCTGTCTGCCGATAAGGTCATAGTTGGGTTGTTGGGCAGGGTTGGACTAGACATATTGATGTACTGTGTACACGTCTGGGGTATGGAGGTTGAGAAAGGATCAGTAAGTATTGTATGACCGATCGATAAGGGATCAGTACGTTGAATTTGATCGATCATCGGTGATCAGTTTGATGTCTCTTAGACTCTCCCATTTCCAGTAACAGATCTGCCAGAACTGCTTTTGTAAGACAATGATGAAGCGACTATCACAATGCTTTTGATTTTCTGTTTATTCTTTCACTGTGTTAAATTTTGTTGAAAAGTACTCGCAGTATTAACCCGTTCATCCATCCGACTGCAAGAGGTATAGATCCTCATGAGCCCCCGCAGTTGCGGGGGCTCATGAGGATCTATGCCTCTTGCAGACATCACTTTGAATCCACCTTTCTGGGACAGCTAAGGCGTTTGGGATTGCAGTATCGCAAATTGCAGACACATAATCTGCGTCAGCTGCTGCTGAACGGGTTATAAGATGGGTTATAAGATGGGTTATAAGATGGCAATAAACAATAAGTTTTGTCTCGTTGATCGAAAGAGTCTTCGTAAAATATGTACGCTTTGCTATGTGCATGTCTGTGCTAGACTTGGTTCTCGAGTTATTTAGCCCTCGGAACGTAGGGGTTTGCACCCGTAACCACAAACCCGAGTGTGACGTCATGGGTATGCACCACGTGCACTGTCGTCTGCTAACGGTGCCTGCTTGTTTAGATGGCCTAACCTTTGTCTTTTTGTCGGCTTAAAAGTACGATGTTGCAAATGATTCAATAAATTTACATTTTGCTGTCTTTCTGTTTTATTCATTCAGGAAGCCTTTCTTGACATATGTCACGTACCTCTGCTCTCTCCCTTCTGGTTAACCCTTTTAGCCCCGAGTCCCTACAGCAGGCGATGGATTGACCATGATAATTCAAGGATCGTGCCAGATTAGCTTGGCGCCTGAAGGTTATCATGGTCAATCCATCTCCTGCAACTGGTACATGGTCATTAGGCAAGACCTCCCAAATGTGAGAAATAGGACCTTGGGGCTTAAAGGGTTAAGGCACGGCAAGTATGAAAAACTGGAGATTTGCCACTACTTCAGAAATACAATTTCTTTGTCCACCGTTCACTGTTCAGTGAATCCCGACCGTTAAAAGAAAGACAACTACCAACCGTGTAGGCCCTAAATCGAAAGGACTGCAATATTGTGAAGTTCACTGTTTTATTAAGTACTGTCTTTTCATTTGTGCTATTATCTTCTCGGAGACGTCAGTCTTTTCAAATTGTTGTCCTGGTGGTCCGTTTACGTCAAAGACTTTGCTGTACGCATGGAGTAGAATCTAAACAGTTCAGTCAGTCGATTGTTTTTCAAGAGGACAGGCATGTTTGACGTCACGCGTCACGAAGCGTCACAAGCGAGCGTCGTTCAAGCGAGTCAAATGCACACGGAATTTGCTTGCGTGCGCAATTCTGAGTTCTGCGGTTGTCTGCTAATGTGTGAATCTCTTCAACATGGATGTCGCGAACTCGCCCATTCTACGAAAGACACAGACCCATCCAAGAGACATAGATTCTTATGAGCCCCCGCCATAAATGCGAGGGCTCATGAGGATCTATGCCTCTTGCTTGCTTTGTTTATTATAACAGTATTCATCAAGCGAAACGGGTGATGAAGCGTATCGGGGGATGCCACGGCGCATCGATGTGGGTTTTTGTAATTTGGGCGCCTCAGCAGAAATGGCATATCATCAATTTATGGATGTACAGAATGGAAATTGCAATGTAAATGATGAAAAAAAGAGAGAGAGGGCATAGGCAAAGAGGATGGGAAGAGAAGGGGTGGGGAGGGGTGGTGGTGGTGGGGGTAGGGTGGGTGGGGGTGGGGTGGAGAAAGGTGGTGGAGATGGGGGAATGAGGAGGGCAGAAAGCAAGTTAACCGCAGTAAATCTTCTTTAGAGGAGAGGGTGTGGGGTTGGGGTTGGGGGTGGGTGTGTGTGTGTGTGTGGGGGGGTGGGGGGTGGGGTGGGGGTGGTGGTGGTGATGGTGGTGATGATGATTTGCGTGTGTGTGGGTGCGTGGGTGTGCGCGCGCGTATATGTATCTGTAAATGTGTGTGTGTGCGTGCGTATGTGTGTGTGTGTGTGTGTGTGTGTGTGTGTGTGTACGTGTGAATGTGCGTGTGTGTATACGGGTGACTGATTTGAGTCCCATGGTGGATGCACTGTATTTTTTACGCCTGATTACACACTTTGGTTAATCCTCTGCTTGTCGAAGCTTTTTATCTACATTATTTATGTCCGATGTTTGTGTGTGCGTGTCGACAGAAGACACATTTGGGAATAAGACGGAAAACAGACACCTTTTCGCAATTTTGTTTTAGCCTCCTACAAAAAAAAAAAAATTCTTCCTTATTTTAATTGCGTGCTGATCAGTGATTTTGGACCTGACGGTTGTAAGCCATGAAGACATATATATATATATATATATATATATATATATATATATATATATATATATATATATATATATATATATATATATATATATATATATATATATATATATATATATATGTATATATATATATTCTTTACTTTTAACAAAGGCGTCGCCCAAAGCCAAAAAATGCACTCTATCAGATTAGCTGCAAGGGATATCTGTTTGGGAATATTTTCTAGCATCCCCCCTTGGGGGGAGGTCTGGATGTTCTCCAGCGGATGACGGGGCGCCTGGCGGTAGTCCCTACTGCTTTATGTAGTAGGTCAGTGGACGGCTCAAAATGAGAGGTCTGTCATTCCTTCTCTCACACTACCCTCTCCTTTCTAGAACTAGTGAGCGATGCAGTCACAAAAAGGACAGCTGACGTCCTGATTACACAATGCAAGCTTACCAGCCTGGATTTCCATGGCATTAGCACAGCATTCTCAGAATTGAATGAACATAATATATATATATATATATATATGCAGCCACTGCGGTCGAACCTGCCCGTCCCAGATTGGCCTCGCAGCCACGAGGAGGCCTGCAGACGTCGTGGGCAACCCCTATAAAATCTTCGTTCGCGAAGTCAAGCCAATATATATATATATATATATATATATATATATATATATATATATATATATATATATATATATATATATATATATATATATATATATATATATATATATATATATATATATATATATATATATATATATATATATATATATATATATATATATATATATATATATATATATATATAAGAATCGAATGAACATTATTTTATGTGTAAGCTGTGCGCATCGAAGAATTGTCTTTCTATACTACACTGTAACAACTCGTACTTTGCACAATTTTTTAACAACTCTATTGTACCAGGAGGGGGACTTTGGGCTTCTTTCCCAGGTAAAAATCGTCGCCAAAGCGCAAAGCCGCCCAACCTAAAGCTACCTTTCTCTTTTTTTTTGTTGTTGACGTAAAGCTCATAGTAAATGCTCGCTTTAAGGTTGCTCAATCCACCAGGCTACTAAAGACCGCAAGTTCAAACATAAATAATTGCCTTTTAATTGCCGCTCGCACATTTTATATCTCTGAAAATTAAGTTTTACTTGGAACTCTAAGCCGGCGCGTATGTACACCCCATAAATTGTAAAGCAAAGTTTCTTTGAAGTAGATTAACCCTTCGGCTGTCGGGAGCGGTTTGTGTCGCGATGATTCCTGCAGGAATCATCGCGACACAAACCGCTGCCGACAGCCAGAGGGTTAACGCTAAGACGGACTTGACTTGCAAGAGGCATATGTTATACTACTACTACTACTACTACTACTAATATAATATATAACTCTTCTATAGCGCAATATCCCCACAAAGAAAGGCTCAGAGCGCTGTATCATGAGCCCTGGCAAGTGCAGGGGGTCATCAATGTGTGCTCACGTAGAAGTCTAAGCTACGCATGTGTTTCAATACAGCCCATACATTTTACTGCAGCGGGCTTTGAAGTTTTTGTTTGTTTATTATTATTATTATTATTTTTAAAGTTCACTGCCAGGGGACCGGCGATGGATGGGTTTTAGAAATCTTTGTAACTTCAATGTCAAACAATCCCCAGCCGTCAAAGGAATATGGATACAAAGTGGTTTCAGCAAGAGGCATAGATCCTCATGAGCTCCCGCAACTGCGGGGGCTCATGAGGATCTAAACCTCTTGCGGTTGGGTGGTGTTTCAATTTTCTCGGCCGTGAACGGGTTAACGCTAACGGCCAGAGGCATAGATTCTCAAATGCAGGGGCTCATGAGAATCTATGCCGCTTGTTGACATTGGTCAGCCCCATTTGCATCCTCAGTTTGAGTAAATCCCCGCAGTGAAAGTCTCCTACTGCAACTTGTAAATTGAAAAGACTGGTCTTTGAAAGGAAAAAGTGCACGAGCTTATGAACTGAAAAAGGAAGAATAGAGCAAAGGGACCTTGAATAAATATATGCACGCTATTAGTTTCAGAAAGGCGAAGGTGGCTAGGTTGCAATATTCTGGTTTTTCACCTGAGATATATTGTTTGTGATCATATAAAAGCTGCCAGTTGCTCTATAGTTTTTTGGTGCTTTTTATTTGGCCAGGTATATAACGTTGGGCACGAATCAACGATGATCTCAGACGACGATTTTGGAGGGGAATCAATTACATTTCAATCAACTCAGTGTAGTACAGTCATGCTCAATGTCCAGTCAGGTACCAACCCGACATATTTAACTGTACCTCAATAACCCCCCCCCCCCTTTTTTCTCTGCGGGTCTGTGATTTTGAATCTTACGTAAGCCGTAAGGTTCAAAATCAAAGACCAGTGCACTTAAAAGTACACGAACGATCGGATGATTTTTGTTTTCATAACCCTTTCGCTGTTCGCAAAAAAAAAAATCATGCACGATTTTGATGTCACATTTTACAGGTGTTGAAATTCACTTGACAGCTGCAGCTGACTGCGTTGGTGTTTAGTACAACTATCGACAGATCTGTCTGGATTATAAACATCCAAATGCACTTTGGACAAACGATCACAAATAGTTTACAACACTTCCCTAAACTTGTCAAAGCAGGCAATGCAATAAGAATGGACACATATACTTTTTTTTTTTTTTTACAGTACAGTCACACCCTTTAAAAAAATTCTTTAAGGATTTTCTTTGACTTTCTCATTTGGTACGTCTTTGTGTGTGTGTGTGTGTGTGTGTGTGTGTGTGTGTGTGTGTGTGTGTGTGTGTGTGTGTGAGGGGGGAAGGGGGGACAGGAGAGGGGGGGGGGAAGGGGGGTTGAAACTTAGTATATCGTGAGTGTTTTGCTTGGTTTGACCCATCATACAACAAATAGTTCTTCATGTAAACAGTACGTAGGTGTTTTGCGGCTGACCCCACACAGGTAAGAGGCAAAGATCCTCGTGAGCCCCTGCAATGCAAAGGCAAGAGGCACAGATCCTCATGAGCCCCTGCAATGCAGGGGCTCATGAAGATCTGTGCCTCTTGCAGATGGATATGAAGCAGGAAGTCTGTTGAGCGTACATGTAGTATAGTAGCCTAGATACAAGATATTGAGGCGGAGAGGAGGTGTATAGATGGGTAATTCGATAGAGCAGCCATGTGTTGAGAGCTTTCATTCACGTTTCGCCGTATAGGTAGGTAGAATGCCTGTTGTGTGTGTGCAGGAGAGTGGTGTAAGTTTGACGATAGTCATTCCTTAGTAGGCAGTAGCCCATTCAGCCCTGACGCACTACAGCAGGCGATGGATCGACCATGATAATTCAAGGGTAGTGCCAGATTAGCTTGGCGCCTGTCGGCGCCACGCTAATCTGGCACTACCCTTGAATTATCATGGTTGATCCATCGCCTGCATCTGGTGCATAGTCGTTAGATGACGCCTTCAAAATTTGTGAAATACGGCCGTCGGGCTGAATGGTGTAGCAGTCTTTTTAATAAATCGCGAGTCAGCTAATTGCTGCACCGTCCACTCCAGATGTAAGTTCGTCTGGTAGTGGCATAGTAGCAGTCTTTTTGTTTACTTTGCTTTTTGCCGTTGTTAAGGTTGTTGTTATTGTTGTTGCTACTGTCGTTGTTATTGCCGTCGTTAGTCCGTGAATGTGTGGTGCATAATGGTGGGTTTGCTTGTTTCTCTTGGTTGTTGCTGCTGCTGTTTTGGGAAATCAAAGAGCGGCCATTCGTGTCTTTAAAAGACCGAATTTCCTTGAGTGACGTACGCAGTTTTCATACTGGATTTCCCAGTCTTCATGGAATTGGGCGCCGCTATGAGTCATGCCTTACCTATTCAAGGTAATCTATTTTATAAAAGCAAAGATCATTTCCGTCCATGTGTCCATTTTGGACTCCCGCTAAGAGGAGGGCACGGTCTGTGCCGCATTATTATTTGGGCGCGTGGGTAAGCGCTAGCTAGGTGTATTTTAAGCTCTGCATTTTTGATTATATTACACAGGTGCAATGATTTGTAATTGAGTTTAGGATTTGTCTGATCGCCATCGAACTAAGTTTACTTTATGCTCCGACCAAGTCACACAAAACCATAAAGTAAGCTCAATTTCAGTTGACTGTTGTGAAATAACCCCCCCCCCCCTGCAGACTCTGTGTGTGTGTGTGTGTGTGTGTGTGTGTGTGTGTGCGCGCGCGCGCGCGCGTGTGTGCGTCGTTTTCGCCTGCGCATTGAGTTATATTATAAATATGAGAAATGCGCCATATAAATACCATGTATTATTATTATTATTATTATTATTATTATTATTATTATTATTATTATTATTATTATTATTATATAGACGCTCATTCGCTGTGTCATGATACACATTTAACCCATTCAGCGAGACGTGCTGCATCCGGATACGTGGCTGTGTGCCGGGTATCCCGATAGAGAACGTCTGGGAGGAGTTAACCCGTTGCCGAGTGCCAGTCGACGCAGACTGTGTTTCTGCAACTGATCTGCCATCCTACACCCAAAAGCTCCAGCTGTCCCAGGAGCAGGGATTAAAAGAGGTGTCAGCAAGAGGTATAAATCCTCATGAGCCCCCGCGTATGCGGGGGCTCATGAGGGTCTATACCTCTTGCAGTTGGGTGGTTTTCAAAGTTTCTCGGAAACTGAACGGATCGACGAACCTTCATTCAACGTGTATCACATTGCGATTTGTATACTTCAAATATTGGCTTAAGCCATTTAGCCCTGACCCACTACAGCAGGAGATGGGTCAACCATGATAAATCAAGGGCAGTGCCAGATTAGCTTGGCACCTGTCGGCGCCAAGCTAATCTGGCACTGCCCTTGAATTATCATGGTCGACCCATCTCCTGCAACTGGTGCATAGTCATGAGATGACGCCTCCAAAATTTGGGAAATACGGCCGTCGGGCTGAATGAGTTGATAAAACATGTTCACACCTTAGCCACACCCAAACAGGATGTTCGAAAATAGGTTTCTTGTAGAGGACCAAACCGGTTGTCTCCTTTGATTCGCTGCCGATGATCAGCGGTAGCGAATCGAGGGAGACAACCAGTGTCACGAGGACCTTTTGCAGGGGATTGAATGTTTCTGAACCAGGAAGTCTTGCAGATATGAACGAGTAATGCACGCGTAATCTTCTTGATTTTTCTAATCATGTATGTGCTCGAACTTACCGCACTGACAACACTAATCCAAGCCTAGTGATATGAAATGGTAGAATGCAGGCAATGGAAAAGATTTGGTGTCCTGTTTGTCACGGTGGCTGTATCGTGTCTTTCTGTCCTTCTGGTAAGAGAATTTGAGATGCAACACAGCAGTCACAGGTTTTACACGGTGACGGTTAACAATATCAAGTTTGTCATTTGTAGTATAGTTGAGAGGCACGAAGGAAACACACTCGAAAGGTACAGAACTGTGCTTTTTATTTTCATTCTTTCTTTGTTTCTAATCATCACGTGTTCTTTTTCTCTTTTTCTTTTTTTTAAATAGGACGACCGCTCGCCTTTTGTCCAAGGGCGTTACTGAGAAATGTTGTAGAAGCACAGTGTTATTTGCCATACTGAGTCAAGACTGTATCAACTCATTCAGCCCGACGGCCGTATTTCCCAAATTTTGGAGGCGTCATCTAATGACTATGCACCAGTTGCACGAGATGGATCGACCATGATAATTCAAGGGCAGTGCCTGTCGGCGCCAAGCTAATCTGGCACTACCCTTGAATTATCATGCACGACCCATCTCCTGCTGTAGTGCAAACAGGGCTGAATGGGTTAATGGTCCTCGACACTTCTATACATATCCAAGATGTTCTTTGCATAGCTTTTGAAAGGTTTTGATCGATAAAAGTGGCACAGTCGCAGTGCGGCTGAATTGATCAGAGTTCAGGTCGTACTCCAATGGCAATAGCTGTCCCTGTCTCTCTTTATGTGATATTTAATGTTATGTTTAAATTAATTAGTTTACATGTTTTATGGGAAATACCGTTAGCATGTGATGTGTACAATGGCTGTATTCTTTATCGGTCTCATTTTAGATTATGTTTCTTACTAATCCTTTGACCTTTTTTTTATGAGCTGTGAGCTGTAACAAGAATATCCCTTTTGAGACAATAAATGTATTGAATCTCTTGAATCTGAATCTCATTACCCGCTTCCCTAAAGCCGTCTGCAACCGCTCCGTAGACGTGACCCTTTTTAAACCTGATACACTATTACTTGAAATTAATCTGACTATGATAATTCAAGGGTGGTGCCAGAATAGCTTCGCGCCTGAGGCGCCAAGGTATTCTGGCACCACCCTTAAACTAAAATGGTTAAGTCACCTCATAACCTGTTATGTAGCCTTCACAGAACAATAAGCAATTAAAAAAAATCAGCCTCAGGATGTAATGGGTTAAACCACAACTGACCAGCCAGCTTAAACATGTCCTACAGTATTGCTGGAAATGTATTTTTGGCGCTGAGTTACAGTGTATCGTTCGATTTTCTCTTCCCTCTTCTACGCTTTTCCTAGGTGTCATATAACTTTGGGTATGACATGTTTACACGCATGTGTGCTGGTTTGTGATTTTGGATCTTTCGGCTGAAGCCGAAAGTTACAAATTCACAGACCAGCACACATAATGATCTACTCAGACACTTGCACTAAAACAGCGACTATAACCCAAAGGCCTCGCAGTCTGTACATTAAAGAGGAACCTATTTGACATGAGACCATATTTCTCGTGAAGGAGAGAAGTGCAGATGATCATGTGTCTCTTCAGCGTGCAAAGGCTCACGAGGATCATTGCTTATATTAGACAGGAGAATGTTTGTCTGCATATTATAATAATCAAATTGGGTTAGGTTTATGTTCGCCTGTGAGAAAATCCGAAAAGCAAACACACTGAGGAGCAAACACAGAAATAGAACGTGCGCAAACCGCCTGGACTTGTTTACGTCTGTGGGTAAGATAATCCTAACTTATGTCCCGGTCTGTGATTTTGGACCTTACGGACTCGAGCCTTAAGGCCCAAACTCACAGACCGGCGTCTTGAAGATTTGGATAGATTAGTCAGTGGTGAATGGTCGATTTAATTTGTTGCTTTCATGATGGTCGAGATGCATGTTCCAAACAATGTTCACCCTTTGGCTGCCGGTAGCGGTTTTTTGTCGCGATGATTCCTGCAGGATGTCAGGATGTTGTTATTCCTGCAGGAATCATCGCGACAAAAACCGCTACCGACAGCCGAAGCGTGATGAGGGTGTGGTTGCGTGGGTGTGGGAGGTGGGCGGGGTTGGTCTTAGTTGTATGTTATTTGCGTTCAAGCTTTTTTTTTTTAACCGTTAAGGCGATGCCCATACTATACACAGTCAAAACAGGATTGGACTGAATTGAATTGAATAAACTGCGTGGCCCATTACACGATATGCATACGATGAAAAAACTTTGATTTGTTTAGCTCAGAGATACAAAATGAAACACGCAATTTGGTCATATTAACTAAGCTAAATACACATGTTTCTTTTCGATAGCTCACTTAATATTAAAATAATATCTATACCATCCTTCATTCTCTTTACGAAATACGTTTGTTTACGATTCGTGCAGTTTTGAGAAATGAAACGTATCATGACCCCCAGCATTGAAATCTGAAACCTGGGAGACGTGTAGTATAGACTTTTAAAGCTTTCACCCTAGTAAAAAAAACCTTTCCAGTTTGTTCAGAAGATATTTTCAGCTTTTTCTTTTGTCCGGATGCTAGCTTGGCAAATGGCTTTCGGGGTGGGGAGTCTACCCAGAGTTACATACCCGGGTAGCTGAGTGTCAAGGCTTTTGTGAGGTATACAAGTCCTTGCCTACACCCCACTTCATAATTATTACACACTATTTGAATGCAGTCCATGAGCCAGTCGGCAAAAGGTCTTCGGGCCGATGTGGGCCGCAGTGAGCCCGCGCACGATAGTGCGCGGGCTCACTGCGGCCCATATCGGCCCGACGACCTTTGCTTATTGCGTATACTTCATATCTACAAGAGGCATACACGAGCGGCTCTTTCAGAAGTAATGGACTCAGGAACATACAGCAAAAGTAGGATAGAACACATTGCCAGGGGACCCACGTTTTCTTGTTGTATTAACCGAAGTGTGTTACAAGCGGAGCAGTTCACATAGAAAATAAACGATCGAGACCCCTCAAAGAGTGTTGTTATATCCGGCTTTTGTTATATATCCGACTCTGTTATAAGCGAAGTCGAAGTCCTCTTAGTGGTATGGCGTCTTTAGGTGGAGGGTCCCTGGATAGCTATCTGATGCAATTTGACGATATTCCGAAGTCGCCGAAAAGAGCCCAGTAAACTTGACTTTAGTTATTGGATTCGCGGCCAGTCAGTCACTAACATGTACAAGAGGCATAGATTCTCATGAGCCCCTGCAGTCGCAGGGGCTCATGAGAGTCTATGCCTCTTGCTGACAGAGATTAGATTCACGTCGGCCTACAACTTTGAGCCTGCCCTCCGGATTTTAAGTCTTCGACGTAGTTGAAGGTTGTCGTTAAAAGTTTATAGAGCTGCGCGTACGCTTGAAGATTTTAGAGTTGTAAATGGCTTAAAAGGTCTGCTGTTGCTTTTTCAGTTGGGGGCCGAGGTAAAAAAAACTTTTAAAGTCGAGATCGTGAGGTCGGGGGTTTGAATCCCGCTGTGTAGAAACTCGATATTACTTCGCAGTGAAAATTTCGTCATATCAGCTCCGGCCTAACAGTGTTGTTCAGGAAAACATCTCTGCCTCAAGGAATGCAATTTTGATGATTTTTTTTTTGTTATTACAACTCAACTAGGACACAAGTTAGAATGAATTAATGTGGACTAAAGTCACCGAGTCGAAAACTGAGAGATAATCTTTTTGATGTGATATGATGCTGTCACGTCGATGATAGTTGCAATTTGTACAGTTTCAAACTCAGTAGTAGGCCCGCCTGTCAGCGCCCTTCTGAGAACCGCTCGGTGTTGAATAGTCCAGAAGTCAAGCCTGTCGAATAAGATAAGTTATAGCGATGACAGATCTGGGCGCCACACGCTCCAGCATGTTGGGGTCTGGGTGCTGTCTGTTGCATTTACCTTGCCTTTAAAGGGCTGCACTGTCTGACAAAAATCAAATGACGGGGCGGGGGTAATGTGTGTGTATGTCTGAAAGGGGAGGCGCGGGGGTGGGGGGGGGGGGGGTGTGGGGGGGGGGGGGAGGCCACGCGCACATGTTACCGTTATAATCAACACATGTATAGGCTGATGTGATTTTGATCCGGCCAAGCAGGCACCGGCTAAATGTCTTAACCCTTTGGGTGTCGGTAGCGGTTTTTGTCGAGATGATTCCGGCAGGAATCATCGCGACAAAAACCGCTACCGACAACCAAAGGGTTAATACTACCGGCTGCAGCATCTGTGAGGGTCAAGAAATATGAGCCGTATAATTATACACCATCGTATAACTAACTATAGGTGGCCTTCTTTATGTATGTACTTTGTTTATAAGTACGATCACACGCAAACAAATTTGTAAATGCACATGCTGTCTATTGGATTTGTTAGCGTGCGGTTTGACACGTCATTGTCCAACAAAAATAGTAGTTTTTGGTACGTTGAAGCTACCGTAGAATGATCTTAGTGTTTACTGCTGTGGCTGTTGTTGCCGTTGATCCCGTTTCTGTGCTACTTTTTAACCCATTGTGCCCCAGGGTCTAAATCCCCCCAAATTTGGAGTTCTCCTCTGAAGACTGTATTACAATTCAGGCGACGGATCGACCATGATAGTTCAAGAGTGGTGCCAGATTCGCTTGGCGCCTTGAACTATCATGGTCGATGCATATCTTGCTGTAAATGAGTTAAACAGCTGTGAACCCGAGGCTTGCTTGACGAGTGGTAGCTCTCGACATACAATGAGTTTCGGACGCAAAGTCCCAAATGCTCATTTCCACATTTAGTCACGTCCTTTTCCTGTGCGGACTCAACGAACCGGTGGTGTCAGTGTGATAGAAAATGGAGTCATATTGTTGTAGCTATTTTCATGCGCAGACGGTCGCTAGGAATTCCTCTGTGAGCTTTAATGTACCTTGCACCAGACGACACGCGGGCACTTTAACCTTTTAGGCCCGGGACTGACCCTGCAGCAGGAGATGAATTTATCATAATTCAAGGGTAGTGCCAGATGAGCTTGGCGCCTGAAGGCGCCAAGCTCATCTGGCACTACCTTTGGATTATAGGTGTTAGGTCACACCTCCAAAATTGGAGATATGGGACCTTGGAGCTAAAAGGGGTTAATTTCACAGCTCCCCTGAGATGAAGTTATTATTATCATTATTTCGTGTCACTAAAACTACCGTAACGGCTAGAGGCAGTGACTTCCAAGAGCTCCCGTGACTCTCGTAAAGTAAACGGCTTGCTGAATCAGTTTTGCTTTGTGCTAAAGATGAAATTAAAAGGTCTGTGCAAAATCTAACGTCTTCCTTAAGACGATCGGAAAGGCGTATATACTCATGCGGCCCCTGGCGGAGACAATTCATGTCTCTAGCATCAGCCGTAACCGGCTAGTTGAGTCCGCTGCTATTTTACGGTTTACGGTTACGGTCTTTGCCAAAGCAGTAGGGAGCTCGTTTCACGATGGTCATCCAAGCATGCCTAGATGACACAATGATGCGATGGTGGTCACACTACGTGTAGGATGTCCTGCATGCATAACTGCACGTCCTGTCCTACTGGCCTAGATTAGGGACACGTTTTTGTGTGTGCTGGTGTGTGATTTTGGACCTTACGGCTTGTAAGCAGTAAGTTCCAAACTTACACACCAGCACACATTTATTTATTTTGGAATTTTGTTTTGACACTGTTGGCAGTTGTTGACCATTGCCGTCGATGGGTTATGGTGGTCCGAGTGAAGTGACAGATTAGCATGGCGTCTTGGAAAAGCGCAAAACTAGTCTAGCATTTACTATTGGCAACACTGGATGTCTCCGTCGATTTGCTACCGCTGATCAGCGGTAGCAAATCGAGGGAGACAACCAAGGTGACATTAGCCTGACTTTGTAGGCATTAAACTAGTCAGGCACTACCCAGTCATTGAGCTAGCATGGTTGAATCTTCTACACCGTGTGCAAAATCTTTTAACCCTTTGGGTGTCGGTAGCCCTTTTTGTCGCGATGATTCCTGCAGGATAACAACATCCTGACATCCTGCAGGAATCATCGCGACAAAAACCGCTACCGAGAGTCAAATTGTTAGGAAATTACGTCTCTGTCTTTGTTGGTTTGGATTCTTTTTGTTTAAATGTTTACCACTTTGGGTTATCAATTCATCTGCTTAAACCCACTGCTTTTGAATGGTTGTATGGAAGGATACGCTTCCTTGAACTCTTTCTGTCACCCTTTTCTACCGAAGAATGTTAATTTCAAATATTGACATTATATTCTAGTGTTCACGGGTAGTATCCATCGTTATTCAAAATATTCACTTAACCTGAGCTGAACTGCTTACATCTTATATCTTCATCAATTGTGTGGCAGTTGCGAACCTTGGCTGGATGATTTTACCATCCCCTCCCCCCTTCCCTCCCTCAACGGTTGTGGCGGCGGGTGTGGGGTGATGTAGAGGAGGGGTGGGGGATAAGTGCGGGAAAAAGAAGTCGGCAAAAAAGGAAAGAAATAGAATTTACGAAGGTTGAAAAGATTTCCAGATGTCAGACTGACCCATTGTGTGATTGTGTATCTTGGAATGCAGTCATGTGTGTTTGTCTCCCTCCATTCTCTACCCCCCCCCCACCCCCCCCACCCCCAACCCCCGCCTCCGAATCCCCCTTATCCTTCGTTTGATTATTCTGCCAGTGGATGTTACTGCTGGCGTTTGATTATTCTGCCAGTGGATGTTACTGCTGGCGTTTGATTATTCTGCCAGTGGATGTTACTGCTGGCGTTTGATTATTCTGCCAGTGGATGTTACTGCTTACTTACTTACTTACGCCTGTCACCCCTACCCGGGTATAGGCCGTCGACGAGAGACCTCCAGCAACTCCTGTCCTGTGCTTCTCCTTCGATTCTACTCCAGGTGGTTCCCAGTCTCTTGATGTCTGCTTGGAGGTCTCGACGCCAGGTATTTCTCGGCCTACCTCTTTTCCTCTTTCCCTGGGGGTTCCATGACAATGCCTGCCTAGTGATACTGGAAGCTGGCTTTCTCAGACTGTGACCGATCCATCCCCATATTCTTCGCCCAATTTCATTCTTTGCTGTTATCTGCTCTGTTCTCTCCCAGAGTCTGACGTTGCTGATCTTCTCTGGCCAGTGGATTTTCAAAATTCTTCTAAGGCAACTGTTCATGAAGGTCTGTACTCTGTTGACTGTGGTTTTTGTCAATCTCAAAGTCTCTGCTCCATATAGGAGAACTGCTTTTACATTGGAGTTGAAAATCCGGACTTTGGTGTGTTGTGACAGCTCTCTGGAACTCCACACTTTTTTCAACTGGAGAAAGGCTGCTCTGGCTTTACCGATTCGTGCTCTGACATCTGCATCAGTGCCGCCTTTTTTGTCTATGATGCTCCCGAGATAGGTGAAGGACTCCACCTCCTCCAACGGGGTGCCAGCAAGCAAGACTGGTTCTTCCCTGGTTGCGTTCAGCCTCATTGTCTTTGTTTTCTGTTCGTGAATGGTGAGGCCCACTTGGGACGAGATGTCAGCAAGCCTCGTGGTCTTGTCCTGCATTTGTTGATGAGTGTGGGACAGTAATGCCAAGTCGTCTGCAAAATCGAGGTCGTCAAGCTGTGTCCACAGTGTCCACTGTATTCCACTTCGTCTGTGCTCTGTGGTCATCTTCATGACCCAGTCTATGGCCAGTAGGAAGAGGAACGGAGACAGCAGACACCAGTTCTGACCTGGAGCTCCCTGGTGAACTGCCCTTCGTGGATCACGCGACATGTCATGCCATCGTAGCTGCTCTTGATCAGGCGGATGAGCTTTGCGGGTACACCGTAGTGTCGTAGGAGTTTCCACAGAGTCTCTCGGTCCACACTGTCAAATGCTTTCTCATAATCCACAAAGTTGACGTACAGCGGGGAGCTCCACTCCAGAGACTGTTCCACGATGATGCGGAGAGTGGCGATCTGGTCTGTACATGATCGGTTCTTCCTGAATCCTGCTTGCTGGTCTCTCAGCTGGGGGTCAACGGAGCTCTTCATTCTCTCCAGGATGATCATGTTGAAGACCTTTCCTGGTACTGACAGCAAGGTGATTCCTCTGTAGTTGGAACACTTGCTGAGGTCGCCTTTCTTGGGAAGCTTGATTAGGTACCCCTCCTTCCAGTCAGCCGGCATCACCTCCTCTTCCCAGATCTTTCCAAACAGTGGGTACAGCATCTCCACTGTTGTCTCTAGGTCTGCTTTCAGAGACTCCGCTGGGATGCCATCTGGGCCTGCTGCTTTGCCGTTCTTCAAAAAAGCCACTGCTTTTCTGATCTCTTCCCGGCTGGGTCTGTCACAGCTGATGGGTAGGTCGGTCTCTGCCGGCTGGATGTCTGGGGGGTCGGGTGGGCTAGGTCTGTTGGATGTTACTGCTGGCGTTTGATTATTCTGCCAGTGGATGTTACTGCTGGCGTTTGATTATTCTGCCAGTGGATGTTACTGCTGGCGTTTGATTATTCTGCCAGTGGATGTTACTGCTGGCGTTTGATTATTCTGCCAGTGGATGTTACTGCTGGCGTTTGATTATTCTGCCAGTGGATGTTACTGCTGGCGTTTGATTATTCTGCAGTGGATGTTCCTGCTGGCGTTTGATTATTCTGCCAGTGGATGTTACTGCTGGCGTTTGATTATTCTGCCAGTGGATGTTCCTGCTGGCGTTTGATTATTCTGCCAGTGGATGTTCCTGCTGGCGTTTGATTATTCTGCCAGTGGATGTTCCTGCTGGCGTTTGATTATTCTGCCAGTGGATGTTCCTGCTGGCGTTTGATTATTCTGCCAGTGGATGTTCCTGCTGGCGTTTGATTATTCTGCCAGTGGATGTTCCTGCTGGCGTTTGATTATTCTGCCAGGGGATGTTCCTGCTGGCGTTTGATTATTCTGCCAGTGGATGTTCCTGCTGGCGTTTGATTATTCTGCCAGTGGATGTTCCTGCTGGCGTTTGATTATTCTGCCAGTGGATGTTCCTGCTGGCGTTTGATTATTCTGCCAGCGAATGTTCCTGCTGGCGTGTTGGAATCTCATTTCTTTTAACCCATTCAGCCCTGACGCACTACAGCAGGAGATGGATCGAACATGATAATTGAAGGGTAGTGCCAGATTAGCTTGGCGCCTGTCGGCGCCAAGCTAATCTGGCACTACCCTTGAATTATCATGGTCAATCCATCTCCTGCAACTAGTGCATAGTCATTAGATGACACCTCCAAAATTGGGAAATATGTCTGTCGGGCTGAATCAGTTAACCTTGTCTTTTGCACAGCTTTTGATTTTTGGGAGTTTGGGAAAACAATCAGTTGTCAGGGCGCATCATGTCTGGCGGAAAACAAACCAACCAAGTTGCCCTTCCCTCCCTGCCCCCACCCCTCTTCCCCCCCCCACTCAGTCCTGCCCAAAAAACAAAAACAGACCAAAAAAAAAAAACCAACCAAAACACACACACACACACACACACACACACACACACACACACACACACACACACACACACACACACACACACACACACACACACACACACACACACACACACACACCAACAACAACAACAACAACAACAACAACGAAGAAAAGTCTCCTCCCCTCTCCATCCCCAACACACACACACACACACACACTGTTTAAAGGGTAACTGATCCACCCCTGTCTAACGTACACAGGTACAGCAGACCAGCCTTTCAAGTGACCATCGTTATGAGAGGTCACCTGTCAATAAGGACCTAAATGATGGTCTTTTGGCCCTTCACGACTTCTCTTGAGAGAGCTCCTGGCTTTTAAGGCCACTCTCTTCTTGCAAAAAAGATGGCTACTCAAAAAGAGGGTCCGCAGTTCCACCACTTTTCTGCTTTTCAGCTGAATGGCTGCCAAAAAAGCTTCAAATATTTCCATTCGCTTGGTATTCGGGTGACATTGCTTGCAAAGAACGTCATCCCCCCCCCCCCCCAACCCTCCACACCCCTGCAGCAAAAGGCAAAGAACCTTATGAGCTCCCGCATATGCTGGGTCTCATGAGGTTCTTTGCCTCTTGCCGTCGAATAGCGTTCGATAAACCATTCGATAGCAGTCGTCGTCACTATTCACTGTACAAAAAAGACTTTCGATTTTATTGTAGTGTTCGCTTTGTGCATCAATGCTGCTCGAGTGTAGGAACTTTAGACCAACAATTGAAGGTATTCGTTTGGTGGTAGTCTGGAGTGTAGTTGAATTATGGTTATGTAGGTGAATTATTCAGATTCCAGGCCAAGGACTACCGGCAAAAAAAGTTATTATTTTTTGTAACTCTTCACTGCCACCTGAAACACATTATGTCTTCGAAATGGTTTTAACGTCAAATGACCTTATCCATCCAAGCAACATGAGTGTAGGGCGGAAGCTTGTAAGCTTCAGAAGTACATTACATGCACAAATGTGCGCAAACTACTTCAAAACGAACACCCACCAATTTGTTATTTTTCTATCGATGGCACGTACGCGGCACTTTTCAATCAGCAAACCGCAACGATAGTACTTTCTGTCAGTGATACTTCATAATAACCTGCCTGAGCCCTCTACTAAAGAGAAACACAGACGTAAATTGTACGTCAAGATGTGTAGATGCACATGAGTCTCCGCAACTTGCATCTTTTTCTCTTGCAGATGTAAAACGTTCGCTGCCAAAATGACGTATGGCTTTGTGTTTGGCCAATGTGTCCCCGTTAGCCTTGTGGCCCGAGCCTGTTGTTTGCTTGGTTGGCTCAAACCTTCATCCATGTTGGCAAGTGCAGTGTGTATGTATGGGTCTGTGATTTTGGGCCTATGGCCTAAGCCGTAAAGTCCAAAATCACAGAGCAACACACTCAACTATTGTCACATTATGTTGTCAGTTCATGGACTATTTGAGTTGGGTGTCTTTTCCAGTAGCATAAACCGCGGTATTGGCATTCAGTGATGTGATGTGGGGCGGCCCGTGGCGCAGCGGTAAAAGCGCCTGTCACCAATGCTAGAGGTGCGAGGTTCGATACCTGTTTCCGGCGTCGGAATTTTCTCCTCTAGTAAGTGCCACCGTTAATTCGGGCGGCCCCTCGGGGGTTCTTTCTCCGGGTACTCCGGCTCTTCCTCCCCCACGACTTTGGTATCAATTTCAGCCCACTTAATCAAATTTCAAATATAAACGATTTGAATTTCCAAAGCTTCAGTAGCTCGCTTGAGCTTGTCCTTAGCACCACGTGAATGTTGTGTGTTTATGTACAGTGTGTGAGTAAATGCGCGTGATTCACGTGAGCGTGCTTGTTGGGTTCAGTTCGCGGCGGCGCTTTGAGCCGATTTTCAATTGGGATAAAGCGCCTATCTAATGTCCTGATTTATTTATTTTATTTATGAATAGTTTTTGGTCAGTGATTCGGCAAAATACGCTTTTCTGTTTTGTTGTCTGTTTACTGAAATTTCTCAGTTGTTACCGCATTGTCGTCTGCACGCAAGATTTTGGCATTTAAGTCTGCGATTTGCATTAACCAAAGAGTGGGATAATATTTATCTCTTTGTACCGGTTGCCTTTGCCTCATCATTGATGAACATATAATGTGTCCCAAAAAGAAAATGCTAGTGTTTGACCTTAGGGGCCCGATGATAGCAGCTTTGACTAATGCAAAGCCGCTGCGCCACCGCGTGCGCGCCAACGCCTACTAAGCTCAAGACAGAATACAAGGGAAGAAACGAAGACACCCGCGAAATTTTAGCTGTGGCCGGAAGTATCCAGGACCTCTTTCTCAACATCTAGAGTTGAACGTTAAACCCTTTGAAAGAAGCCAATATGCACTGCAGTCCATCCATTGTTTTCTGCCTTGTTTACCCTAAAGTCGAAGAGAATTACTCGCAAAGACATTGACAAATGAGCAGTGCTTAAACCAGACTCCATTAAAGTAGACCTTTTTCGGGCTGGGGGAAATACGTACCTAAAGCGACTGCCGCGTGCAGGTCACAAGTTCATGTCGACAGTAAGATGCACTCTTGTTTTAATTTCATTGGATATTCTAATTTACATAAACCAATAAAAAATGAGCATGAGGCGTATTTCCGCCTGCATCTAAAATCGACAACTCCCCGTCTGCTATGAATGATGTTTGACTGTGCAAAAAGCCTTGATACTAAACTATCAGTTTTGATCGGAGGACAAGGTTGGTATAGATTTGTGGCAAAATATCTACCGAGTCTGTTCAGTTCGAGGTTTTAGGCGGATGGTTGCTGTGAGGGTTGAAAACTGCTCTGCAATCACAGTGCTTCGTCGATTCGCGGGTGTCTTCGTTTCTTCCCTTGTGTTCGGTCTTGAGCTTAGTAGGCATTGGCGGGCACGCGGTGACGCAGCGATTTGCATTAGTCAAACCTACTATCATCGGGCCCCTATGTGTTTGACTGGATACTGCTAGCTTCTGACCTGGGCGCAGCAAAATGACTTTACTGGAGGCCGTTGGACTGGTCACTGAAGTGAAATACCGCTGAAAGTGATATGGAAACAGGAGTGACATTTTTCCTGAACAGACTACTCAATATATACACAAAATAACAGCTCCGTGTGGGTGTGATTACAAGATGAGGGTGTGTATTGAAATTCAAAAGTTTCGGTCATAGAAATTTTTTACCCGTAATGGAATTTTTATTGCTTTGTGGTTGAGTGGGTTTATTGATAATATGTAATACTGAAGGGCTGGGTAGGCTGGTGACAAAATTGTGTGAGTATGTGCGCGCGTGCGCTTGCGCGCGCACACACGCACGCCGCGCCACACACACAAACACCATATACGTTCATTTTGTGCATCACAGAAACAAACTCCCCAATCTAACATTGTCAGGAAAACCTGCACGAATGCAAGTAAGCCGGTTAGGCAGGCTTTAGAATCCAGCACACGCCTACAAGTCACAAACAAGCAACAAGCTCGCGTGACAGGTTAGTGTAGTCACGCTGTCACGTCATCATTCACACTGTGACAGCGTCATGCAACTGTGGAATGATCCCCTGCACCAAGAACCCTAGGACCCAACAGCTATGGACGGCTGACTGACTCAGCGCGCTAAATAAGTTCACCGACAGCCTCGTTTTCAGCTGCAATCTGTTTTCACTTCCGGTTGCTAACGTTTCAATGACCGATGTCTTTGCTAGTGTTACGCGTCGTTTGAAAATCACGATTTTTGTGTCTTTATTTAGCAATCTGAATTTTTTTTCTACGCATACGTCGATAGTAAAATCAGTCGAGTTTATAACCCTGTGTTTAGATTTTTTGTCAGCCATTTCTGAAACCCTAATTAATCCCAGAGTCAACCACAGTGTGTTCCAAAATGAGTGACATTGACACTAGTAGTGACAGTCCCAGAGCTTCGGTAGTTCCTAAATCAAGAGCAAGGAGGGCGCACAGTACAGGAGATTATTATTATCATATTATTTTCATATTTGTTTTGTAGTATAGGAGCGAAACACACACACACACAGACAAATTGTAGTACAGTGAAATGTTTTTGGACAGATTATTTAGTTTTGGCACAAAAAAAAAGCTTTTCTTTTGGAATTCTGTTTTGAAAACAGCCTGGGTTTGAGAAGGTTATGCTGATTCTGTAACCAGTGTGGTTGTTCATGTAAAGGCCTAATGTCAAACTGGGGATTTAGTTTTGGGATAGGTGTTTGTGTTATATTTCAAAATATGTGTAGGTAACGAGTATTACAAGTTGTTCTTTCGTAAAGTGTGTGTGTTATATTGTGTGTGTGTGTGTGTGTGTGTGTATGTGCGTGTGTGTTGTATTGTGTGTGTGTGTGTGTTGTATTGTGTGTGTGTGTGTGTGTATTTAATCAGTGTTAGGGTATTTTTTTACCTTTATTTATTGTTTTGCTTGGCACTGTATGGTTTTTGAATTGTTTTATTAGAGATATTATTAAGTATAGGTAAACATTGTTTTTATTACCAACATATTACTTTTTATATGTGTGTTAGTACTTAGAACTTTTAACGTTAAGCTACTTTTAAACATTGTTTGTTTATATTTTATGTTTATATATAGGTTATTTATTAATTATGCGTGTGAGTGTGTGTGCTTGTCTGTATTTGTATTTCTTTTAAAACATGTCTTTTCATATATATATAGACTATTTTGTATGATGTTTAACGTATTTTATCTCATAATGTTATCATATTGTTTAAATATTTTATCCTTGTGTGTGTATGCGTACGAGCGCTTAGAGCAAGCTATAAGTTTGGTTTTGCGCTTTATAAAATAAATTATTATTATTATTATTATTATTATTATTATGTCCAACTCCAAGTCCAGCAGTTCATCTTCAACCTGAAAATCAAAACAAATGGAAGTCATTTGGACTTCAACACAGCAAATAACACAGCAAAAGCATCGACACTGCTAATGCATCAACACAGCAAATACATCAACACAGCAAACACATCAACACAGCAAATACATCAACACAGCAAATGCATCAACACAGCATAACATAGCAAAAGCATCAACACAGCAAATGCATCAACACAGCAAATAACATAAAAGCATCAAAACACAGAAAAAGCAAATACCATCAACACAATAAGAGCAGATAACACAGAAGCAAATAACACAGCAAAAGCATCAAAACAGCAAGGTGAATAGCATCAACAATGCAAGGTTAATAGCATCAACACAGCACACAGTGCTTCGTTTTCTGTCTGAAGTGGAATGAATCATATATATTTTTTTTAATGCTGTGTCTGGGATACCTGCAAATGTACTTAAGTTCTCACTTGATGGAATAAATCATAACTGTTTGAACAGTTTACTGTTTTGCTTACCATGAGAATTCGCTCAACTCATAGACTGTGTATAACTGGTCTATGCTCAACTGTAGCGTCCATTGCGGTAGCAGACGTACCGGAAGTAACTACAGCGGTCAATCGCTTCGGTCAGGCTTCGCGAGACTCTGTTAGTGGCACAACGCGTGCGCGCTGAGTCAGTCAGCCGTCCATAGCTGTTGGGTCCTAGCAAGAACCCCAAGAAAACGTGTTCGGGTCAGTGTCTGAAACTCTGCGTTCTCTCTGTAATGTCTGTAGATACGCGATGCACTCGTAGATAAATGGACATTACTTCTCTAGCTGGAGCCACAAACTGCATGGGCTTATGACAATCTATGCCTCGCGGAAGAATTGTGGGATTTGCGCGGGGACCTGCTGCAAAAAAAATGTAGCGGGGCTTACTTGTGTTGAGTGTGCATATACAACGGAACCTGTTTTGAGCGACCACCTTATGAGAGATCATCTGTCAATAAAGACTATCATTTATATTGGCTGTAGCCACCTAAATGATGGTCTTTAATGACAGGTGACACTGTTTGCCCTTCAAGACTTCTCCTGAGAGAGCACCTGTCTTTTAAGGCCACTTATTTCTTGCAAAAAACATGGTTGTTCAAAACAGGTTGCACTGTATATACATTTAAAACTGACGCATAACTTCAGACTTTTGAACTTACCATGTTATCTCAAAGACTGCAAGAACCAATGACTATAGATAGACGAACCATGATAGCTGGAAAATAGCTTCTGAACAGCTTTCCGTCGACACGAACACAAATTGTAGCAAAACGCTAACAACTGATTCGGTCCCGACACACCATAGCAAGACATGGATGGACCAAGATAGTTCAAGGGTGGTGACAGAATAGCTTGGCGCCTACAAGCTATTCTGGCATCACCCTTGAACTATCATGGTCGATCTGTCTCCTAAATTGTAATGCAGTTCTCAGAGGACAACTCCAAAATGTGGATATTTCGTACCTAGGACACAATAGGTTAACTCATTCTACCCCAGACACACCACAGCAAGATAAGTATCGACCATGATAGTTCAAGGGCGATGCCAGAATAGCTTGGCGCCTATGGGCGCCAAGCTTTCTGGCATCGCCCTTGAACTATCATGGTCGATCTGTGTCCTGCACTGCAATGCAGTCTTCAGAGAACAACTGCAAAATTTGGGGATTTCGGTGTTGGGGTAGAATGAGTTAAAGTAAAATGCAACCATGCATCCACTCCTACTTTAGAACGTCACAAATTTACCACCAGTTGTTCTGATCGGGCCTAAGTGAACTATTGTGTAAATCTTGCAGAAGCTAGCGGCAGCGGTCATATTAATCTGAGGAGATTTAAACACAAATATTGTCATTACTTTGCGCTGGTCTGTGATTTTGGACCTTACGGCTGAACGCCGTAAAGGTCCGAAATCACATGCCAGCGTAGAAATAATAAATTTCCCGCGACAGTCGAGGGGAAAGAAATCTAGTTATACGACAATGCGCGTGACTGAGTCAAAACCATAAAACAGTAAATTGAAATGTTTGCATGTCTCGAATGCCAGCTCCGTGTGAGGTCTGAATGTTTTCCCAGTTCAAATACAAGCGAAAGCATATATTGGGTCCTAAAGCCCCTTTTTCACCACGAAGGTGCTATAAAGAAAGTGCCACCATTCTTATCACTTTTTACTGAATCTTAGCTTTCAAAATACATCCTACTTTAAACTGGACACTTTGGATTCAAATCTTGGCGTCATTAAAAAAAGAATGTGACTGTTTCTTTGTGTTGCCGCGTCTTTTATATCACCAAAATAATGGGTGAAAATGAAATCCCGGGGCCAGTTGCATGAGTGAGCTTAGTCCTAAGCAAGCCACTGGACAAGGTGCTCTCCGATAGCGGCGCACCTTGCTTAGTGCTGACGCAGGACGAAGCTCACTCGTGCAAATGGCCCCCGGATGGTAAACCTGTATTCCTAGACACCCGTCGAGCCTTAGGTCACAATCAGATACACGGGAATTTCGACCTTGGCCTCAGTGTGTTAAAACATTGCGGGGTTCTACTTTGTAAACGAAGCGTGGGGAGTTATGACCGTGACGGAGATTTATTGGGCTTCGTAGTTTCGCTTGATTGGTCACATGGAACAGTTCCTATCATTTCTGTTGGAAAGGAAGCGGAGGTACAATAGACAAGCACATGGCTAGCCTTGAGATAACGCTATCGGTTCATCCCCCACAGCTGCAGGTGACGGAACTGTGCTGTACATCACTACATACCGGGGAAAAAAATGTAATTCGCAAGTAATCGATGAGCAACACGTGCTCGGATCGACGCCTAGTAACTGGCCCAGTGCATAGCAGTGTGCGGGACAGCTGAAGGCTTGGAGTCCGTTGCATGAGTGAGATTAGTCCTGCGCCAGCCACTAAGCAAGGTGCTCCGCTATAGCGGGGTGAGTGTTGTGGCGCTATAGCGGGGTGAGTGTTGTGGCGCTATAGCGGGGTGAGTTGTGGCGCTATATAGCGGGGTGATTGTTGTGGCGCTATAGCGGGGTGAGTGATGTGGCGCTATAGCGGGGTGAGTGTTGTGGCGCTATAGCGGGGTGATTGTTGTGGGCGCTATAGCGGGGTGAGTGATGTGGCGCTATAGCGGTGTGAGTGATGTGGCGCTATAGCGGAGCACCTTGCTTAGTGGCTGGCGCAGGACTAAGCTCACTCATAGGGGAGCACTTTTCTTAGCGGCTGGCGCAAGACCAAACTCATGCTGCTGACCCGTGGATCCACGATAAGGTAACGCCATACAGCATTGCGGTATGGTGGCTCCACGCCTTAACCCTTTTCATCCTGATACACCTGTTGCTTGAAATACATTCGACTGATAGTTCAAGGGTGGTGCCAGAATAACTTGCGCCAAAACTAAAACAGTCGATCCATCTCCTTATCTCTAATGTAGCCTTCATAGGACAAAAAGCAAATTGTTACAAAATCAGCCTCAGGGTGTAATGGGTTAAGGCAGACAACTGGTGGATTTCTCCCCTAACCTTCGGTCCTGTCAATAGCAGCTGCTGCAGTTGAGACTATTTGCCAGTATCTGTTAAAGTATCAGTATCACAGTAAAACATTGCAACATCGATTTGCACACTGCGGTGTTGAAACATTTCAGTTCGTTTGATCCGTTGGAATGTTCACCGTGGCAAATTCAGAATCGTGATTAAACTTACATGCCGAATAAAAAGTGCAAGCTAAATGCAGCTAAAAACAGATTTTATTATCTCGAAAATAAACAAAACACATGTTGTTCAAATTTACACTCTGTGCAGGTGTAAACACTTTCAAGACTTAGGTTTTTATTGGGCGTAGCAAATCATTGCGAAATCCGTTTGGAAAACATGTACATTTATATCAAAATAAGGCAAAAAGGGACAAAGTGTCCCTTTAACACACTGTGCAGCAAATTCTAAAATTTCAACTTTATGATTTGTCCTTTAGATTCCGTGATAGTTAAAGGGTGGTGCCAGAATAGCTTGGCGCCCACAGGCGCCAAGCTATTCTGGCACCACCCTTTAACTATATCGGTCGATCCACATCTTATCGTAAGGGTTAAAAGCATAAATCCGTGTAATCTGAGAGGCCACTACTTTCCCAGAGAGCTATAGGCATAAGTAAGGCAGATATTAAAGGCAAACATTGACAATAGAGGATATGTTTTTTAGCGAAAAGAAAACTTGGCCGTCTGAATTGAATGCGAGTAAATGAGAGACCACTTGTAAGGTCTTTGAAGGGCTTCTCTCTCTCTCTCTCTCTCTCTCTCTCTCTCTCTCTCTCTCTCTCTCTCTCTCTCTCTCTCTCTCTCTCTCTCCTCTCTCTCTCTCTCTCTCTCTCTCTCTCTCTCTCTCTCTCTCTCTCTCTCTCTCTCTCTCTCTCTCTCTCTCTCTCTCTCTCTCTCTCTCTCTCTCTCTCTCTCTCTCTCTCCTGAACACGGCCACTTTCAGTAGAATCTCTTATCCATCTCTCAATTTTGAAGCTGTCTTTAACATGTCGTTTGAATACATGTATTGTCAACTCCAATTCAGCTTTCAGCGTCAACGGTAAACGTTTATGGACATAGATAGTTCAAGGGTAGTCCCTGATTAGCTTGGCGCTTTTAGGCGCCAAACTAATCAGGGACTACCCTTGAACTATAATTCTTCGATGCACTCACTGGTAGACAAATTATTTAGATCATACTTATTTGGTGCCCCGTCTTTGAAACCGCCTTCGTGGTGGACAAAAGACATTAAGCCAGATATTTTTTTTTTCCCGATGCATTTCGAGTTTTGCTGAATTTCAGCTATCAAAGCTAATCAGACACTACCATGGAGCTGTCATAGTCGATGAAACTTCCAGTACTTTGCAGACGATATATTCCAAATGCTGAATCCTAGCGATTACCCAATTGACCCTGGGAGGGAAAGGGTTAAGGTGTCCCCCCTTTTCCGCAAAATAGACGCCAGTGATTGTATACATACATACATAACATATTCCGTATCTTCCTTATATAGTGTACAGATCATAGCTCGGCATATATTCAGCGTCTCGTATGTAAATTTATGTTAATGGTGACCCGGAGGGGCATGTTAACACGGCGTCGCGTCAGAATTAACAGTGTTCTATTCACACTTCGGCTTTTCTCATGCCCTGGTGTTAAAATAATAATAATAATACATAGTATTTATATGGCGCATTTCTCATTATAATATAACTCAATGCGCCGCAGGACATAGCTGCGAACTGAACCCAACAAGCACGCTCACGTGAATCACGTGTTAACTCATTCTGGACTTGCTGCATCCAGATATGCTGATTTATGCAACGTCACCGAACGCAGCACGCTTCCACTGTGACAACACCCAAACCGCGAATAAAGCGTTGACCTCAGGCTCCAGTATGCTATACATGCAGGTTATTTTGAATTTCGATAAGCTTGTCATGGGTTCTTTCTGTGTGAAAGATAAAGCACAGTTAACTCACTCCATACGTGGTGCATCCGGGTATGCGGCATAAAGCCGCGTATCTAGATGCAGCACGTCTCGAATGTGTTAGTACAAGGGCACGTCTAGAATGAGTGAATACGTTCACACAAAGTTAACCCATTTGCGCACGTTTATAGAATGGTAACTTTAGATATATGTAGGATATATTTAGACAAACTTGCTGGTCACTGGGAGTCAGGCACTGCATTTAAGCTATTACTGTCGATCTTGGTCTTTGAAGTATAGCAGAATTTAATTTAAGAAATCGCACTTGTTATTGACGACCATCATTTAAGAGATACCTTTTGCCCATCAAGACTTTTTTTTAACCCTTTCAGCGCCAACACCCTACAGCAGCGCCAAGCTAATCTGGCACTACCCTTGAATTATCATGGTCAGTCCACCTCCTGCAAGTGGTACATACCGAATTCGGAAAATGCGCCAATCGCGCTAAAAGGGCTATAAACAGGTTCTGCTGTGAAGGATTTACGGCTGGTGTGTAAGTGTTGTTGAAACATAGTGCAAACTATGTGTTGGTGTGTGATTTCAGACCTTACGACTTAGAGGACTAAGGTCCAAAATCAGAGAAGCAGCTTGTATTTATGGACAATACATGTATGATGTGCACTTAAAAGTAAACATGGGTTTTGTTCGTGTTTCAGGATGAGCTAAAGTGAGACTGAATCGCTGACCTGATTACCAAGTACACCACTACCACCACCACCACCACCACTTCAGCTACACTAACAACTTCTACAACACTAGAGACTCACGATGGGGCAGAACCAAACCCATCTTCAATCCACCCCGCGTGGACGACAGCCCTCACAACAACAGACCCCACCTCCACGGCCCGCCTCTCCCCCGCAGATTCCAAAAATCCCGAACTACGCTGTGCCGGAGAATCGCGTTCTGCACGTGGACGCCGGAGGTCTGGCCAACAAACGACAGCTGCTGAGGCCGGTGTCACAAGAACTCAGCAAGTTCCACCCGGAGTTTGCAGACATTTTTCAGTACGAAACCGGAAATCACCTGACGAAAGATGACCTAGGTTTCAAGTCTGACGAGAAGGAGAACGTGATCTCTCGAGATGGCGGTACTCTGTCGATGTCGCCTGTGCAAAATGGCGATTTTGATTCCAGTTTTTCCAACACCTTGCCCAACGGGACCTCCAAGATGAAGGATTTGTCTGTGAAACCGAACAACATAGAGCTTTCCCGATCTCAAAGCATGCAAGTGAAACCAGCCAACGGAAGAGTTGTTAACGGGGTCGTGCCTCATGTCCAGGTCAGCGTGAACCCTAACGGCCGGGATGAGGAGAGGGGCAGGTCCGAGACGAGATCCTCAGGAGTCATGAGAACAAACTCTCTGGACCGCTCCACCGCAAGCCCCACCAAAGCCCACGCCCACAAACGCTACCCCTCAGCGACCACCAGCCTCGCCAATGAAGACTCCGTTATTCCCGAGGACCCTCGTGAGCATCTGTACACACACTGGCGACAAGACCCTTACTCCAACCCCCCTCCACAAGTGACCTCTCTCCCTGTCAAAAACACTTTCGACGTGGACTACTCCTTCAATCTGACCTATGCCCAGCTGGCCGAGTTCAGACGCCAGAAGCGCATCTCAGACCTGGAGGATCGCACTGGGAAGAAGCTGACGGAGCTGAACGCTGAGTTGTCCCAGAAGAGTTCCCTGCCTGCCAACCCGTTTGACAGGAACAATTACCAGCCGTCACAGCCCAGTGGTAGCAGCGGAGCGAGCTCTGAAACAGGCGTGAGCAAATCCAAGAAGCGGCGCGCACCTCCCCCGCCTTCCGCTAACGGCCGCAGAGACAGCAGCCCTGGTTAGTGAATTTCATATACACATTCTGGCCCTGGACCGAAATCTCCAAATTTTGAAGTTGCCCTGCGAAGGACTTTTTTACAATTCTAAAGACAGATCGAGTACGATAGTTCAACGGTGTGCCAGAATAGCTTGTCGCCTATGGGCGCCAAGCTATTCTGGCACCAACATTGAACTATCATGCTCGATCCGTATCTTGCTGTGGTGTGCCGGGGCTGAATGAGTTAAATGAGAAATAGGTACAAATACGCATGCACGAATTAGTAACAATCATTGAATTATAAGAGTGGACAAACATGCGATGGGGCGCATGGCCTGCCCTTTTAATTGAATGATTGTGTGAAATTTGTGCATTCTTTTGACCTACGAAAATCGTTTATTATTTCTCAGTTGAAATCATGAAAATAACCTATGACTGGCACTTGGCTCTCACCCAGCATCAAGCTAACTTGCCATTCTTAGTCCCCCAGTGAGCAAAAACTATTTTTGTTGGTGCGTAGAACAACAAAGACTGGCCTCGGCCCAAGAACGATTTGCTGCCTTGAGATCTTTCATTGTTGGTCCCTAGCCGTAAACAAACAACGACGTCTGCATGAAGGCCTTTTGCTTATTGCATTGCTTTGGAGATAAGGCGTATAATATAGGTGGTAGCGAAGATAGTAGCAGATAGTATGACGTTTATTTTTAACCCTCCTTTTTCTGTAGGTCGTCTGTCCCTCGACGTGGAGCCTCCGGCAGATTACGACCTTGACGACCCTTCTCCGAGGGGAGAGCACACGACCCCATGGAAACCCTCTCTAACCCGGAAGGACTCCACAGCCTCCAAGACCTCCACAAATTCCAAAGGCTTCGCGCCCAAGCCCCCCGCTCCTCCCGCCCCCGCCCCTCCCGTGGCCTCTGCGGCGTCATCCAGCAGTATCCCAGCGTCTAGGACGCAAAGTCTCCCGCGCGGTGCAACTGCTAAGCCAACGGCCACATCCCCATCTAGTGGCACCTTGCCGTCTAAGGGATCTGCAGCGGTAACCAGCGCGGCGTCAGCGCGTCTGATTGCTCAAGCTAAGGCAGAGTTGGAGGCCCTGAAGAAGCTGGAAGCTCTCCTGAAGGAGAAAGACGCACAAAGAAAGGGTGAAAGTTCAGACGAAAAGACAAAGGGCAATGCTGCAGACGAAAAGGCCAAGGACAGTGCCGAAAATGGAAAATCGCAAGGTGAAGTAGAGAGTAAAAATGTGTCGGAATCTGCAGCGACGTCAGGTGTGTCTGAAGCTGGCAGTAAAGAAGAAAGAAAGCAAGAAGACGAACCACACAAATCTGAAGGCGATGATTTAGATTTGTGTAGTTCGTCTTCAGTCTCCATGGACAGCGAAACCCAAGAGTCCAACAGCAAGCCAATCGAGCCCGAAAAATCCAAAGCAACTCCCCGTCTCAGCTCCCTTCTCCAGCACGACATTGTGCTCGCGGCCCAGGCCAGAGGCATGAAGGGACAGTTGAAGGCAAAGTCCCCGGTACAGCACAAGCGACCCAAAGACGCCCATGAGATGTTCAGAGAAGAGCTAGCCAAAGCCGCCACAGCCCGAGAAGAGAGACTGAAGTCTGTTGACCCTAAGGACGGACAAGTTTCTGCTGACAGTCCTGCGGGCGATGAAGATTCCAACGAAGCTGTCGTTTTCAAGAGCGACCTTGTGAAGGTGAAACGAAAGTCTGCACTGAACGAAGTTTCTTTGACTGCCGCAACGAGCGACCCAGGAAGCTCTCCAAACAAAGCACCAAAAGATGCTCCAGCAGTTGCAGCAAAACCTTCACTGAATGCAGTGACGTCAAATGCTTTACTGAATGGAGATACGTCATATGCGTCACACAATGGAGTTACGTCAAACGCTTCACTAAAAGAGCCATCTTCACCGAGTGAAGCCTCACCGCCTACCCCTATGCAGGCAAAGTCAGGAGTCAGCAGGAGCGAATCTGATCTTCTGTCTGCTCAGAAGACTTCAAACAGAATTCCAGCCTCGGCAGCCGCTCGCCAGAGAATCCCAGATGATGAGCAAGGTAACTGTTTACGTCGTTATTATTTTCATACTGTTATTCTTCTCTTTGTCTGGGATATTTAAAAAAAAATATTTCCCAAACTATTCTAGCACTTTCCTTGTACACTCTTGGCGGAACCGTCACAGAGAATCTTCCAATGCTCATCATCATTACCATTAACTCCTTACTGCCGAGAACAATTGAACACAACCATATTGCAAGAGGTATAGATCCTCATGAGCCCCCGCAACTGCGGGGGCTCATGAGGATCTATTCCTCTTGCTGAAGCCACTTTTTGTCCATGTTCAATTGACGGCTAGGATATTTGACAGTTAATTTCCAAATGATCTGAAAAACACAGCTTGCGTGCACTAGTTGTGAATAATAATAATAATAATAATAATAATAATAATAATAATAATAATAATAATAATAATAATAATAATAGAAGTGTCCTCTTATTTCCAGTCCCTGGGAACAACGCTTTACGTCGTGCTGCGAGTGAGGACGGTGTGCTGGAACTTTCCGATGACGACGTGGGAGAACTCTCCACTGCAGACACCATCCCCGTAACGTCCAGAAAGTTCCCGGAAGACTGGAAACCAGAAGACGATCTCGATTCCGATGACGACATGCGCGATGATCTCACTTTCTCCAGACAGAGCGCTGCGCTGGAAGCCTCAGACGGGTTCAAATCCTCAATCATCCCCGGCAAGGTCGATGACCTGAAATCCGCTAAACGAAAATCGAAATTCGGTCGCAAGGAGTCAACCTCTTCTACTGACGAACGCAGCAAGTATGGAAGTATCAGAAAGTTCAGGAAAAGCGTGCATGAGAGCGTCCGCAATGCTTTCGGCTCCATCAGCAAGGCGTCGGGGAAGTTGCTGCGAAGAGGAAAGTCTCACGATTTCGGCCTGGATGATGTGCAAGGCAGGCGCTACCGCGTCTCTAGCGAAGAAGACCCGAGATTCAGTAACTCCAATGGTTTGGACAATGACAATGACAGAGATCCCAGGTTTATCCACCTTGCGCATGCTGCCTCCGGGCCTGAAGGCAGCATGCCCAGGGGGGTTCGACCTGAAGGTCAGATGATGGTCAACGGTCACATCTCTGACGACGATACTGATGATGAGGCTTACTACGATGCTGAGGAGCCCGTGACTCCCGACGCGATAGCTGAGAAACAAGTGCGCATGATGAAGAGGGCTGGTGTGGCGTATGTGGGAGCAAAGGGGCAGATCGTGGTGCTGCCGGAATATGAAACTGTTAAGGTGGATGAAGATGGGAACGTCCTGGGAGACAAAGTAAGAGAAAGAAATAATACAAACTCCAGTACTCAAGTTTTTATTTATTCTTTAAAAAAATACGGTGTTTTTTGTTATTATTATTATTTTTGTATTACAATGTATTTGTCATAATATTTTCTGGATAAAAGACCTTGGACTAAACTCAGTAGAGGATCGAAATACCTTTATTATTTTAGACAGCCGTGAGATGGCCTTAGTCGCCTGCTCGGCGTTAAACCCAACTAACTAACTTCAATGTTTTAGAGAGTTTATGAACCGGCTTGTTATTGTTTGTTTTGTGCGATTTGAGCTTTTAGAGAGGGGATGCACAGAACCCAACACCCCCACCATTCTTATTCTTTCAAATAACTGTATGCTGCTACGGCCTAGAGCCTAAGGTCCCAAAATACAGGCCAGCACATACTTATGACACATTATACATTATGTTCAAACTTCTTAATTTGTGTACAATTTTGGAGTTGACCTCTAAAGACAACAGGCGACGGGTCGCCCAAGATAGCTTAAGGATGGTGCCAGAATAGTTTGGTACCTATAGGCGCCAAGCTACTCTGGCACCATCCTTGAACTATCATGGTCACTCCATACTTCTTTATACAGTGTCATGGCTGAATGGTAGAATCATGATTGTCACATGTTTCTTTTCAGGAGGACGAAGGACACGCACCCAGAATCTACCGCAAGAAGAAGAAAAAGTTCACGTACGAGTCCACTGTCCGCAAACACGAGAAGGACCGAGCTGCCGAGATAATGGCGGAGGAGATTCGAGAGAAGGAACGCCAGATAGAATTCGAGAGGCGGAAACAGCAGGAGATGGAGCGAGAGTTCCAGAGGATGCGGGACATGGAGACACAGGAGAGGCTGCAGAGGCTTCAGACCGCCCAGCTTCAGCAGCAGATGAACCTGTTGCAACAGCAACAACAGGCAAGCGTCTTTTAAGTTTTGTCCATGTTCAGTATAACGTGTTTTGAGCAATTATGACCATAAAAGACAGGCGGTGTCTCAAGAAAAAGGCAAAAGGTGTCACCTGCCATTAAAGATAGTCATTTAAGTGACCATAGCTTTTGTGGCACGTTGCCGTCTCCCAAGTTTACTGAAAGTTCGTAATAGTACTATCGTTCACGATGTTGAAGTTGCGAATCAGAGAGTCGCACTATTTATTGGTTTGTTAGCGCGTTCTTCTTCCGTGTCCATAGTTTTACATCACCTTAACCCAGATAAAAAGTGAAAGCGATCGAGTTGCAAGAGGCATAGATCCTCATAAGCCCCCGCGACCGCGGGGGCTTATGAGGATCTATGCCTCTTGCTCAGACCAGTTTGCATCCATTTTCTTCGGACGATTGTGGCTTTAGGTCGTTGACTGAAAAAAGATTTCATAAAGCAAACGGCGTCCAGTGGCAGTGAAAGACTCATTCGAGACGTGCCGCCTCCGGATACGCGGCATAAACCGTGTATCCGGAGGCGGCACGTCTCGAATGAGTTAAGAGTTTCAGTCAGCTTTTCTTTTCCTAAAACCCCACGGAAATGACACCAATACATTGCGTTTTTTGTGATGTCTTCTCCAGATGACATCCCAGTTCATGCAAGGACCAGGCATGCATCCCCACCAGCGTTACGGAGTTCCGAACTACACCAACGGCCCTTCCAACGTCTACACCACAGCCGGCGGGATCGGGGGCGTCGGGGGGCACATCCCCCCTGTCAACTTGTCAACCTACACCATGCACTCCGCGCCGTTCGTCGCCCCGGCCTCCACCGCCACCACGACAGTGGGTGGGTATGACACCAACTATCTCAGCAACTACATGCGCATGATGGGGATTCAGCCTCCGGTCACCCAGCAGCAGTGGGCCTACCTCCTCAGCAGCGTCACCACGCTAGGGGGCGCCACGGGCATGAACCCGCACTCCCTCGGCCTCGACCCCACATCTAAAGGTCAAGGTCTTTTCGTCGGCTCCACTGGCCCTGACCTTTCCCAGTTCTTCGCGCCGAAAACATCGTCCGCTTACGGCGACGCCTCGGCGCTAGTGGCACAGAAAGCTTCCTTGATGAGTCTGTTGAACTCTGGCCAGATGCCGCAAGTTTTGCCGGTGGATGGAGGTCTAGGATCCTCAGGAGCTGTTACGTTCCAAACGCAAACTTCAACAGCTGTGGCGCTGAGTCAGCAGCCAGCTTCTGGAGTGGGGCCGGCGTCTGTTAGACCCAAGTCCATGGTGGACAGTCCTTCAAGGGGGGACGAAGTCAAGGACCGCACAAACCCGCTCTACTTCTCCAGCGATGAGGAAGAAGAACGCACGACCAGTCGCCTACACGGGAAAGACAATAACCCCCTTGCGCATGCAGCCACCGGTGCTGTAAACAGCACCGGCGGCAACATGCACAATGGGGTTAAACCCAAATCTAGCAAGAAGAAGAAAAGACCCGCCTCAGTGGCCATCCCGAGCCTGGCTGCGTCCAACGTTTACCGCGATGTCTCATCACGTGAGGAGGCGGGCGTGACGCGCGTGCAGGTGCCGGACTATCGTGCCGCGACTGTGTATGTTGTGGACACTGTTAATGACGATGATGACGCCGATTCTAGTGATGACGAAGGCTCTGCTGGTGACGTCACTATGGTGAATGATTTGTACGATAGGGTGCTGCAGGAGGCTGGGGATCTTGAGAATCAAAATGGCGGAGCTGTGAACATGAACAATAGTGTTAGCCCAAGAGACAATGGTTTGAGTCCCAGAAACAATGGTTTTAGTCCCAGGGGCACTTCCAACGGCGTGGGCAACGGGGATTTGAACATGAGGTCTTCGGAAACAAAGGGATTACCTGCCAATGTGTACGGGCCCATTGGATACAAACCTGTCAGCTTTTCACCGCCAAACCGACGGTACGTTTGTGTATGTAAGTGTGTTATGTGTGTGTGTGTGTGTGTGTGTGTGTGTGTTTGTGTGTGTGTGTGTGTGTGTGTGTGTGTGTGTGTGTGTGTGCATGCGTGTGCGTGCGAGTATATTCGCGCGTATGTGCGGCAGCTAAACATATGATTGCAAGGAAAAGAAGACCTTGTGTTATTAGTTGTTATTAAGGTCACTACACACGCCTACACGCATTCATTCAGATCAAAACAACAAAAAAACAATAACAGCAACAAAAGCACCGCCACTATTACCTCCTCCCCTGGCCACCTTCTGTGCCACCGCCACCACCAAGAACAAAAACTACCACTACATTTTCTCTACGCCTTTTCTTCCTAAAAGAATTAATGGACAGATGAAATCTCTTTTATTTCAACAAAACAACAAGAACAAAACATACGACTACATTTTCACAACGCTTTTTTGTCTTTAAAAGTTGATAGGCAGATCACATCTTTTTATCATAACAAAAGAACAGTAACAAAGCAAAACATCTAAGCAGTCTTTTCAGTGGGTAGACAACCAGGAACAACATTGACGAGTTATGCGCCCTTTGTCTAGACACCCCGGCCCGATAGGAGCACAGTAACATTCCTGACGGATTATCACACTGTCACATGCCGCGTCCACCCCTGTCCTCACAGCAGATTCTCTCTGGCCCCTCCGTCTGAGAGAGTTATGGATTCTCATGAGCTCCTGCAGCCACAGGATCTCTACCAACAAGAGGCATAGATTCTCATGAGCCCCTGCAGTCGCAGGGGCTCATGAGAATCTATGCTTCTTGTTTCAATATATCGACTCCATTTACATCCCCGATTTAGACATGCGATTTTGTGTTTTTGTCAGCCCGATATGTCGTGTGCAAGCACAGGACTAGGAAGCCGAGTAACGTAGGGTGCCATAAAAAAAGAACTGTGAACGTCTTTATTGACGTATGAAGCCTACCAGGGGCAGATACCTCTGGGATATCCGCGGACATGTGTTGAATGAAGCTTAGCTTCTCACAATTTGGGTTTGAAGAAGCGGAATGGATACCTGTCAAAGAGGAAAAGGAGAATATTTGAAAGTGACTTGAAAGCAAACGTTTGATCTTTAACGGATCGCCTGGGGACCGTTTTTTCTTGTCGTTATATCCGAAGTATGTTTTAAAGGCCCACTACCGCCGTAACTGTCCATAGATACACTTCTGTAACAAATGGTTACGAAGCGCTAAACACAGGTCTAGTAATGGTTCATTTAGACACAGGACAATCCAGTTCTGCACACGTCGTCTTATATCAAGTAACTTGACAATGACTCCACTCCGTTCTAGAAATACAACGCTATCAGTACGAGAAGCAGCTAAAAATAGATTCACATGCTAACGGCTGCACAGAATAAATAAGTGCGATTACGCGTGTGCTTTTGCTGCCTGTCCAAACTGCCATGGAGGCTCATTAGGTGTGTCGACAAGGCATAACAAACACAAATAGTGCTGAAATTTGCCTCCAGTTTTTCGCGTAATGGTACTTTAAGCGAAGTTATTTACGTAGATAAACTGTAAGCAGGACACCTGTAAAGTGTTGTAACAGACTTACTGTAAGCAGGACACCTGTAAAGTGTTGTAACAGACTTACTGTAAGCAGGACACATGTAAAGTGTTGTAACAGACTTACTGTAAGCAGGATACCTGTAAAGTGTTTAACAGACTTACTGTAAGCAGGACACCTGTAAAGTGTTGTAACAGACTTACTGTAAGCAGGACACCTGTAAAGTGTTGTAACAGACTTACTGTAAGCAGGACACCTGTAAAGTGTTGTAACAGACTTTAGTTATACCCGACCTTGTTATCAGAGAAGTTTACTGTATATTTCAGCGCTGCTATTGGCCCACCCCCACCCGTTTATGTCTTGGGATCACCTGCATGAGTGAGCTTAGTCCTGCGCCAGCCACTAAGCAAGGTGCTTCGCTATAGCGGAGCACCTTGCTTAGTGGCTGGCGCAGGACTAATGCAACTGGCCCCCGGTATTTTTCACAAACCAGACAGGTGAGGCTAGCGTATTTTTCTGTGGACTAGCGATTTGAGGGGGCAGGGGATCTAACTGTGTGTATGTCCAGCGCTGATTAATTCCCCTTGATATGTGTATATTTCATTTTAAACCTTACGATCAAGAACGTAAGGTTCAAATCACATACCAGCACACTGTTAGGACTAGCGTGCACGAAGTTTGTTAGAAGATTTTCATTCAGGTATGAGTAACAGCCAGAGAGTGCTGCGGGCGGTTTTATGTGGTGGGGAATTTACCTGCTGAACAAATCACGCGACCTACTTGATATATTGTTTCCTTGTTTACCCGGAGAGTTGAGATGGGCTGACCATTTCACTGTCGGTGCAAACTGGTCATGTGTAAGATGGATACCATTGGCAAACATATGCCAGCATAAAGTAGATATAAGCCAGCATACAATAAATTTAAAAAATAGGAATAAAAAGCTTGGTGGGTTAGGGCGGCAATGCTCTGTGTCGACGCGCAATAGCACTGGAAAGGCAGCCTGAAATTCCCTTCTTAATAATAAAGTTTTTGAAATATAAACATTACAAATTCAAGCAAAACCAAGAAGAACCGCCACAACAACAACAGCAGCAATAAAAACACAAACACTGATTTAAACACAGCAAGAGGTATAAAACCTCATGCGCCCCCGTATCTGCGGGGGCTCATGAGGTTTTATGCCTCTTGCAGTTGGGTATTGTTCCTGTTTTTTTTTTTTTTTTTGTTCTCGGCAGTGAAACGGTTAGGAATTCGTATGAATGTTTTAGTCTTGGTTTAGCGTTTCACGAGGAACACCTGTTGCAGAGAAGAAAAAACACGGAGACATTGTAAAGTTGTTGTGTTGTGGGTGCAGGTGTGGAGTTTTCATGGATTTTCAGGTGTAAAGATTTTCTGAAACGATATACGTGAGTCAATAGTTTGAGCAACATCAAGAAAGTGACATTTTGATCGTTCGTTCAATGCACGCCATCACTAAGGGATATTACAAATAAGGTAGGAAGTTTCAGAAGGTGACAACACGCTCTCACACACATCACACACGACATTCACACACACACGTGCACGCAAACACACACGCACGCACGCACGCTTACATTCACTCATGCACACGCACACACACATACGCATCCGCACGCAAGCACGCCTTGCACGCACGGACGCATACATACACGCACACATGCACGCATGCACACAAACACACATACACACACACCCCACACACAACAGCAACAACAACAACAACAAAACAAAAAAGACTGCTGTACCTTAACTCATTGTACCCCAAGACCGAAATCCTTAAATGTTGCCGTTGTCCTCTGAAGACTGCATTGCAGTGCAGGACACAGATCGACCATGATAGTTCAAGGGTGATGCCAGAATAGCTTGGCGCCTATGGGCGCCAAGCTATTCTGGCATCACCCTTGAACTATCCTGGTCGATCCTTATCTTCCTGTGGTGTGTCTGGGGTAGAATGAGTTAACACGACAAGACACCTGCAGATTTTCCGTCCTTGTTTTTGTTTGGCTTGAGATATTGTCCTGGTCACAGATACTTAAAGGCGAAATGCCAACAATATCAGATTTCTTGAATTGCCTGGCAAGTTAATTCCTCTAAAACATTGAGCTTAAAATACGCTCCCCCCCCCCCCCCCATCATCCCCCCTCCCCCGCCCTCTTTTTAGAAGCAGGTTTAATTACCCCGACGCCATCCGTGGGACTCTAGCTCTGACCCGTATTGTGGCAGTCCTTCGCTTTCCTACCCTTGAAAGCCCAAACACATTACAAGAAGATATGGATCGACTATGATAGTTCAAGGGTGGTGCCAGAATTGCTCGGCGCCACGGGTGTCGAGCTATTCTGGCACCACCCTTGAACTATGGTGGTCTTTCTCCTGAACTGTGAGTTAGTCTTCACAGGACATGCCTCAAATTTGGCAATTTCAGCCTTAATGTTCAGTGTGCTGGAAGATTTTATTACTCCAGAACTCAGTCCAGGAAATGAGGCCTCGGTTTGATAGTGCTTTCCTTCACAGTATCACAAACTGAGTTGTATTTGTCCTTTCTAAGCGTGTTTCTTTATTTGCGGGGTATATCTCTCTTAGTCCATTCCTTACTGCATCCTACACTGTCTTAAAGTTTATTGTTGTTCAACGAGCGCCAGTTAGCACTACCTTCAGCTATCACCGTCGATCCATCTTACCCACATTTGGCGGTTGAATCGAAAGAAACTTTGCGAATGTCAACCACGAACTGTGTTTGAACAGTGCACGATTTAACTGTAAAACGGACCATAAAAATCTAAAAACTACACCACAGGGAAACCAATAACTTGTGTAATGCATCAGTGTGGCGCAGAGCTGGCGCGCCTAGTGCACACAATTTTATGTGAAAGTTCAGCAAACATTTGTGGAGATATGAGGACTCATGGGTAGGCTTGCACAAGGGGATGTTCGTGATTCTGAGGAGGAAGATGAGAAAAAATGAAGATAAAAGATGAAGATAAAATAAAGGCGATGATGATAACGATGGAAGGTTCGATGACTTGAGTCTGTACTGGGCTTGTACTTATTTTTAGCCTCTCGTCAGGAGCGAAGACTGACTCAGGATGCGGACTGTGTTTGCTGTGTTTAACTCATTCAAGGCGCCCCGCAACAATAGCTGCGTAAGCGTCGTATAGCGTTGCCGCCTGCAACGCTATAGGACACTTCGCAGCTATTGATGCGGGGCACCTTGATAATACGATTGACCTCCAGAGAACTCCACAGTCCTTTTATGTTAAAGCTAATCATTAACTCAGAACATCATTGCCAATATCGTAAATTTAGTCACCCTAGATTGTAATTTCGTCGCGTGTAACAATAGCAACCGATTTTCTAACACAAATGACGAGAGACTTCAATATGCTTTACCTAAAAATGTTCGGGTCAGAGCTTTTTAAATATACAAAACATCCTATATATTGTCAGTATTTATCATCCGTCTCATAAACAAAGTCTTGAATGATGAACGAATTTTAAAGAAGGACGAAAATAATTCAATGTCAGATATTATAGACCTCAAAAGTGCTCTTCTGGTGCTCAGGTCAAAGCGATTCATTTTGACAACACTCCAAAGACATCCGGTATTTATCACTCTCTGTATGGGGCCATGCTTTTCACACGACCGTAGGACACAACAAAGCGTAAGACTAGCAGAGGTGAGCCATAAAATCTCACAGACTACCACCAATCACGTTTATTGGAAACCGATGATTTATTATTGTGCTCTGGGCAGAGGAGATAGTGCACACGCTTCGCAAATCCTGGTACGTTAAAAGAAAAGATATAGCAAACACGAAAGTTCAAGGTGGTGCCAGAACAGCTTGGCGCCTGGAGGTGCCAAGCTGTTCTGGCACCACCCTTGAACTATATTGTGTTTTTGTTGTTGTTTGCTTGATAAATATGACAAGCGTCATTGCTTAAAAGTGGTGCCAGAATGGCGTCAAACCGTTTTGCCACCACATGTAATAAACTTTCCTCACAACAAGGACTGATACACAATTCTGATATAACAGCAGTTTTCGCCCGACGGCTCTCTTTCTATTAAAATTACCTCGCGGATAACACGCTGAAAATATGACAACAGCAGCAACAACAACAAAGTTTTTAACCATTTTTACTGGAAGAGGACTACAGGAAAACAACGTGCATCTGTTTATTTCTCGCTATCGTTTTTTCTCTGTTACGGTAAGGTCAAAGATTTTTTTGTATACAAGCAGGCCTAACTGGTGTTGATTGCTACCGGAGGAAGACATATATTACCATACAACTACAGGACTATGTCTTTAATAATCTTGTCCTCGGACCCATGTGGTTGCCTGACCTCACGAGAATCTGTATCTCTTGCATATGGATCTTGCTGACCCGAGGAGGGAGAGACAGGGTGGGGGTGGAGGGAGGGGTGTGTTCTGCCCTTGGACCACACAAAAACCAACCCGGCCCAGGCTGTGGAAGTCGCTTTATTCTCTCCAAGCGTCCAAATAAAATTTTACTCGTTTCTGTTAAGACCGCCCTGCCTTTCCCATGACTCATATAAACTGGCTTTTAAGCGGTCTCCTTCACTTCCAAATCCAAGTCTTGAGCTTTGAAATAAGGGAAGGTGGATCAACGCGATAGCTCAGATGCAGTGCCTGGTCAGCATTGCAATTAATCCGGCTGACAGTTCATGGGTCGTGTCTGATTAGCTTGGCACCTAGAGGCGCCAAGCTAACCAGACACGATCCATGACCGTCAAGTTTTTTTTTTTATAGCTTCGGTCTTCAGTCAGTTCGTCTTGTGTGATTAGTACTGCTAAGGCTAAACCAAAGGCGTCTGTCAGGTGTGCGTTCACTACACTAATATTGAGACTTCCGAGTAGACACTAGCGCAGCAAGGAGGATACAGTTCAGTAGTAACGTGTACGTGTTATCTGTTTCTGGCACGGAAGGGGTACATTTGGAGAAATCTTATTACAGAGCAAAGTTTGCTTATGACAAGGTCGGTCATAACAATGGGCGATTTTTTTTAAAGTTTACAAACAATTTAACACTCTTTCCTTGTAATTTCGTCGCGTGTAACAAAACTTGGTATGTAATGAAAACGTTTAATGGTTGACAGTAGTTGAATAGAACAACACTTTATCAGAGGTCATGACTAACGTTTTGCAATGATAAACTTCGAATATACCATTAGCGATAGTTGGATACAACGCTTTGACAGAGTTCAAGACTGCGCTATTGCAATGTAAATTACTTTCGTTTATAACAAACTTCGGATATAATATCAAACAAGCATAATGACAAACACAGTTGGGTCCTATGGCATTTTGTTATAATCTAAGTTTACTGTGATGTTATTAAACACACAATTGACGGGCACCCACGCAGAAGGAAGGACTCAGTCTAAATTGCTGGTGAAGTTACGTGGCTTTGGCAGTGAAAGGAATATTACCATCTATCATTGCCCTTATATAACCCAGCGCAATTTAAAGTAAAGCCTCATGTGCCGCTTGTCTGGCTCCATGCAAATTTCATTGCCTGGCCTTTCCCTTGCCGGCCATAAAGTTTGAATTATCTGACCGAGGTCAGTGAACGAACACCGCAGTTGGTAAACTCGTGGCCAGTCTTCTGCGCTGGTCTGTGATTTTGGACGTTTGTAAGGTGCAAAATCACAGGCCAGTACAGGTAAACATTGTTACCATAAAATTTATGAAAAGTTTGAATATTCAACCAGCAACGAGCATAGCAGTTGGTAGACTCGATCGTCCCTTCACCTGTCCCATGGCAAGGCCTCCGAACGTCTTTGGGTATATATACTCACCCCCACCCGGGTCTGCCCTGGGGAACTTGGGTGGGGTTAACTACTTTTTAGTTCTCAGGGTCACCCTAGTCAGCCCCACAGGGTGGGTTTCCTTTCCGATTCTGGGGCATGTGTTTCTGTCTACCCTTGGTCCATTCACCTGTATTTGCCTTTTTAAAACTCTCCCTACTGTCTGCGCTGCCTGTAGCTCTTGATATTGGACGTGTGTTGCTAAATGGTCTTAGCGCTTTATTTAGGCCAAATGTCGTAGGTTTATTTAACGTATTGGACCGGCTGGCGACATACATTCAATATTCTGTTTAGTTTGTTTTTTTCACAAGCAGTGCTGGCACGTCATGAGAAAGCCTTGTTGCTGTCGGGACATTAAGCAATGTACAATCATATATATATATATATATATATATATATATATATATATATATATATATATATATATATATATATATATATATATATATATATATATATATATGATTGTACATTGCTTAATGTCCCGACAGCAACAAGGCTTTCTCATGACGTGCCAGCACTGCTTGTGAAAAAAACAAACTAAACAGAATATTGAATGTATATATATATATATATACACACACACACATCCTTTCGATATATCCCATTTGTTACGTGTTGAGTCGTGGTCGTAGTATGATATCACACCAGAAGGCACGCACGTAAAGTTCTTTTAAAGAAACTTCATTCAGCTGCAACCCGTCACACGTGGCTTAAGGATGTAGACCACACCGGAGTAACAGTTCCAACAATATTTTATTGCAGTGATGCGATCTCCACACAATGCGTTCACAAATGCACCAACACTGATACAATGTCTCCTCTGCAAAATGTCTACACTTTGACACAATGCGTCTATCATACAATGTACATCTCCATACACTGCATAACTCCGTCACTGACAATGAAGCACGATACCTCGCGTAGCTCTCTCAATGTCAATGTGCTTACGATCTCTCTTGGCTTGACTTCGCGAACGAAGATTTTATAGGAGTTGCCCACGACGTCTGCAGGCTTGTTCGTGGCTGCGGAGGCCAATCCGAGACAGGCAGGTTCGACCGCAGTGGCTGCAGGGGAAGGTATGGCCAGGGTTCTGAGCTGCGGCATCTCTGTTTTTTCTCCTGAGCCGCTTGTCCTTAAGGCTAGCTCTGTGAGAGTCCTCAAAGGAGACAGCTGCCTTGTAAATGGTGGAGCGCCAGGTGTCACGGTCCGCAGCAAGCGAAGACCACTGGTGGTGGTCGATTTGGCAGGCACTAAGTGACTTCTTGAGACAGTCTTTGTATCTCTTCTTTGGTGCCCCTCTGTCACGGTGTCCAGTAGCAAGCTCGCCGAACAGGGTGATCTTTGGTAGGCGATGATCCTCCATCCTGGAGACATGCCCCGCCCAGCGGAGCTGTGTCCGCAGCAGCAAAGCCTCGATGCTCACAGTTTCAGCCTGTTCAAGGACCTCGACGTTGGTGACATAGTCACTCCAGTGAATGCCCAGGATGGTACGCAGGCAGCGCTGGTGGAAGCGTTCGAGGAGTCGTAGTTGGCTGCGGTAGAGGGCCCAGGACTCGGAACCATACAGCAGGGTGGTGAGGACCACAGCTCTGTACACGCTGATCTTGGTGCCTGTTTTCAGCTGTTGATTGTGCCACACCCGCTTGAAAAGTCGCCCGAAAGCGCTGTTCGCTTTTGCCAGCCTGCTGTCAAGCTCCTTGTCCAGCTTGGCGTCCGACGTGATAATGCATCCAAGGTAAGTAAACTGGTGCACTGACTTTAGTTCAGACTCGCCAATGGTGATGTGAGGAGGGCGATACACTGTCTTGGGTGCCGGCTGATGGAGGACCTCTGTCTTTTTCAGACTGACCTCGAGTCCAAAGAGCTGGGCAGCATCTGCGAAGCAAGACGTGATGCGCTGCAGGGCTCTCTCTGTGTGTGCAACGAGGGCAGCATCATCAGCAAAAAGCAGCTCACGAATCAGTTGGTCTAGGGTTTTCGTGTGGGCCTGCAGTCGTCTGAGGTTGAACAGGCTGCCATCGAGACGATACCTGATGTACACTGCATCGTCATCATCGAGGTCCACTGTGGCCTGCTTCAACATCATGCTAAAAAAGATGGTGAAGAGGGTCGGTGCCAGCACGCAGCCCTGCTTTACGCCGTTGAGAATAGGGAATGGTTCTGAGAGGTCATTGTTGAGTCTGACCTGGCCTTGCTGGTCCTCGTGTAGCTGGACAATCATGTTGAGGAACTTTGGGGGACAGCCAAGTCGCTCCAGGATCTGCCACATGCCTTGCCTGCTCACAGTGTCGAACGCTTTTGTTAGGTCGACAAATGTTACGTACAGCCCTTTGTTCTGCTCGCGGCACTTCTCCTGTAGCTGTCTCAGCACAAAGACCATATCGGTGGTGCTCCTGTTTGCTCTGAAGCCACACTGGCCCTCTGGGAGTTGGTCTTCAGCGATGGCAGGTACCAGCCGATTCAGGAGCAGCCTTGCAAGGATTTTCCCAGCAATGGACAGCAGGGTAATTCCCCGATAGTTGGAACAGTCAGACTTCTCGCCTTTGTTCTTGTACAGGGTGATAACGACTGCATCACGGAGATCGTTTGGTAGTGTTCCTTCCTCCCAGCAGCAGAGAAAGAGGTCGTGGAGCTTGTTGTGCAGTGCTGTGCCTCCATGTTTCCAGATCTCTGGCGGTATTCCATCAATGCCTGCTGCTTTGCCACTCTTGAGCTGGTGGATGGCTGTGAGGGTCTCTTCAGCAGTGGGCGGTTCGTCCAATTCAACCTTTACTGGGAGGTGTGGGATTTGTAGGACGACTGCTTCTTGAACAGTGCGCTCAGCGCTGAAGAGGCTCTGAAAGTATTCCGACCAGCGGTTCAAGATGGAGGTATTATCTGTGAGGAGTGCCTGGCCATTCGCGCTTCGCAGGGGACTTTGTACCAGGTGCCTGGGGCCATACACTGCTTTTAGTGCTTCGTAGAAGCCCCTGTAGTCACCATTGTCAGCACAAAGCTGGGTCCTCTGTGCAAGTCTGGTCCACCACTCATTCTGGAGATCTCTGAGCTTGCGCTGGAGACTGCTGCAGACGAGGCGGAAGGCAGACTTCTTCACAGGGCAGGAAGGCTGGGCTAGGTGGGCCTGATGGGCGGCTCTTTTTTTTGCTAGGTGTTCCTGGATCTCTACATCGTTTTCGTCAAACCAGTCTTTGTTCTTCTTTCTGGCGAAACCCAAGACTTCTGCAGAGGATTTTGCAATAGCAGTTTTCAGTTGTTCCCAAAGTGTTTCAGGGGAGGAGTCTACTGGGTCCGTTGTGTCTTTGAGCCTGCGCTGTAAATCTGTCTGAAAGGCAGCTTTCACATCGTCACGCTGAAGGCTGGCAACATCAAGCTTTTTCTTGGGGGCCCCCATTTCTTGGGTTTTGGCTTGAAGTGGAGCCTGAGTTTGCAGCGGACAAGGCGGTGGTCAGTGTGGCACTCTGCGCTGGGCATCACTCTGGTGAGGAGGACGTCACTGCGGTCCCTCTGACGCACTAGGACATAGTCGATAAGGTGCCAGTGTTTGGAGCGAGGATGCATCCAGGTGGTGCTTACGATACACTGCATTTATACAACTGAACATTGTACCGACGCTGTTACATCGCAATTCTACAACTGAACAATGTACACACGTGCTTCCTAGCACGATCTTTTATAGTGGTATGCTTTCCAGAATAATCGAGCAAATTCATGCAACACAACCAATCAAAATAGAATACGTAACCGAAACTCATAAATATTAATGAAAAAGAATACACAAGAATGGTCTACATAAATCTGGCTGCTATTTCCAGCCCCTATTTTGGGAAATCCCGGCGCGTTATAACGTCACATAAGAGTACGCCAGACAGTTCACGAACTTGCCTGAATTATACGGAAGTTTCGCGACTGTTCGTAATACAATACTGGCTGCTAACTTCACGCTCACAGAAAACAACTATGAATATTTGCGCGTCTTTAATACTGTGTTGCAAAATGTTGCCTACACTTTGACGTCAGATGTGAGGTCACTCGACAGAGCGCGACTTCGCTCGAACGTTCTAGTCTATTCTCAGCGAATCAACGCCTCACAAAAATCGAAAGCTATTCTCCGTGCGACTTTGCTAGAAACTTCCGGACTAATCTTAGCGTATCATAACAAAGCCAATTCCGCTCTCTGCGCGAACGATAGCGAATCTTACTGAAAAGGTACGTGATTCGTAATCATGATGGCTCAAATAAATATCGGATCGTTTCCTACGATTAATGCATGCATGCTCTCACAGAACAACACAACCACAATCGTAACACTATTGACGCTCGGAACTTATCAAGGGCACACTACCCCTGGATTTCCATGCCCCTGTGCTGGGACAAGGGCGCAGGAGAATCTGCACCTGTCTTGAGTAATTAGTTGTTGTGTATGATCACATTGACTTGGCTTTTGACTTATCCCTGTTCTCCTCCAGACTTGCCACGCTGACGTGGCCACGTGTCAATCATTTGGCTGTCGCTAGCGGTTTTTGTCGCGATGATTCCTGCTGGAATCATCGCGACAAAAACCGCTACCGACAGCCAGAGGGTTAATGGGGCATTATGATCACGCTTGCTTTTTTTTAAAAATTTAGCCAGCAAAGGGTCCTTGGGCCGATATCTGCGTGAGTTGGGAAGGGCGGGTTGAGGCAGTTTTGATGTCTTGGGTAGCAGGAGAAACGTACGACGTGTACCGGGCCTTTTTCAGCAGTACTGTCGACGTGACCATAATCAAAACCCACACTATCTACAAAGCCAAATATCATCAGAGAGGTTCCACATGACCGGGAAACATCTCTCCCCGCATGACTGACCGTGTTCACTGACTAGTATCGGCCGGAGAGACAGACTACTAGAAGTCTGCCATGCATGTCCTCTTAGTGTAGGAGGAAATAGAAGTTACCGCTCCCCCCTCACACCCCTCGCTCACCCCCGTAACCCCCCCCCCCACCTCCCACTCCCCCACCCATCCACCCACACACACACACGTTTACGCTCTCAGTCCGCAATAATGGTAGCTACATTTTCTTGTCCCTCCAGGCTTTGAGGCAATTGAACTGTTTGTCTAGCCTCTATGCCTAGTTAATTAGTTAGCTATCTGGGTAGCTACATTTTCTTGTCCCTCCAGGCTTTGAGGTAATTGAACTGTTTGTCTAGCCTCTATGCCTAGTTAATTAGTTAACTATCTGGGTAGCTACATTTTCTTGTCCCTCCAGGCTTTGAGGCAATTGAACTGTTTGTCTAGCCTCTATGCCTAGTTAATTAGTTAGCTATCTGGGTAGCTACATTTTCTTGTCCCTCCAGGCTTTGAGGTAATTGAACTGTTTGTCTAGCCTCTATGCCTAGTTAATTAGTTAGCTATCTGGGTAGCTACATTTTCTTGTCCCTCCAGGCTTTGAGGCAATTGAACTGTTTGTCTAGCCTCTATGCCTAGTTAATTAGTTAGCTATCTGGGTAGCTACATTTTCTTGTCCCTCCAGGCTTTGAGGTAATTGAACTGTTTGTCTAGCCTCTATGCCTAGTTAATTAGTTAGCTATCTGGGTAGCTACATTTTCTTGTCCCTCCAGGCTTTGAGGCAATTGAACTGTTTGTCTAGCCTCTATGCCTAGTTAATTAGTTAGCTATCTGGGTAGCTACATTTTCTTGTCCCTCCAGGCTTTGAGGCAATTGAACTGTTTGTCTAGCCTCTATGCCTAGTTAATTAGTTAGCTATCTGGGTAGCTACATTTTCTTGTCCCTCCAGGCTTTGAGGCAATTGAACTGTTTGTCTAGCCTCTATGCCTAGTTAATTAGTTAGCTATCTGGGTAGCTACATTTTCTTGTCCCTCCAGGCTTTGAGGTAATTGAACTGTTTGTCTAGCCTCTATGCCTAGTTAATTAGTTAGCTATATGGGTAGCTACATTTTCTTGTCCCTCCAGGCTTTGAGGTAATTGAACTGTTTGTCTAGCCTCTATGCCTAGTTAATTAGTTAGCTATCTGGGTAGCTACATTTTCCTGTCCCTCCAGGCTTTGAGGTAATTGAACTGTTTGTCTAGCCTCTATGCCTAGTTAATTAGTTAGCTATCTGGGTAGCTACATTTTCTTGTCCCTCCAGGCTTTGAGGTAATTGAACTGTTTGTCTAGCCTCTATGCCTAGTTAATTAGTTAGCTATCTGGGTAGCTACATTTTCTTGTCCCTCCAGGCTTTGAGGTAATTGAACTGTTTGTCTAGCCTCTATGCCTAGTTAATTAGTTAGCTATCTGGGTAGCTACATTTTCTTGTCCCTCCAGGCTTTGAGGTAATTGAACTGTTTGTCTAGCCTCTATGCCTAGTTAATTAGTTAGCTATCTGGGTAGCTACATTTTCTTGTCCCTCCAGGCTTTGAGGCAATTGAACTGTTTGTCTAGCCTCTATGCCTAGTTAATTAGTTAGCTATCTGGGTAGCTACATTTTCTTGTCCCTCCAGGCTTTGAGGTAATTGAACTGTTTGTCTAGCCTCTATGCCTAGTTAATTAGTTAGCTATCTGGGTAGCTACATTTTCTTGTCCCTCCAGGCTTTGAGGCAATTGAACTGTTTGTCTAGCCTCTATGCCTAGTTAATTAGTTAGCTATCTGGGTAGCTACATTTTCTTGTCCCTCCAGGCTTTGAGGCAATTGAACTGTTTGTCTAGCCTCTATGCCTAGTTAATTAGTTAGCTATCTGGGTAGCTACATTTTCTTGTCCCTCCAGGCTTTGAGGTAATTGAACTGTTTGTCTAGCCTCTATGCCTAGTTAATTAGTTAGCTATCTGGGTGGCTACATTTTCTTGTCCCTCCAGGCTTTGAGGCAATTGAACTGTTTGTCTAGCCTCTATGCCTAGTTAATTAGTTAGCTATCTGGGTAGCTACATTTTCTTGTCCCTCCAGGCTTTGAGGTAATTGCACTGTTTGTCTAGCCTCTATGCCTAGTTAATTAGTTAGCTATCTGGGTAGCTACATTTTCTTGTCCCTCCAGGCTTTGAGGCAATTGAACTGTTTGTCTAGCCTCTATGCCTAGTTAATTAGTTAGCTATCTGGGTAGCTACATTTTCTTGTCCCTCCAGGCTTTGAGGCAATTGAACTGTTTGTCTAGCCTCTATGCCTAGTTAATTAGTTAGCTATCTGGGTAGCTACATTTTCTTGTCCCTCCAGGCTTTGAGGTAATTGAACTGTTTGTCTAGCCTCTATGCCTAGTTAATTAGTTAGCTATCTGGGTAGCTACATTTTCTTGTCCCTCCAGGCTTTGAGGTAATTGAACTGTTTGTCTAGCCTCTATGCCTAGTTAATTAGTTAGCTATCTGGGTAGCTACATTTTCTTGTCCCTCCAGGCTTTGAGGTAATTGAACTGTTTGTCTAGCCTCTATGCCTAGTTAATTAGTTAGCTATCTGGGTAGCTACATTTTCTTGTCCCTCCAGGCTTTGAGGTAATTGAACTGTTTGTCTAGCCTCTATGCCTAGTTAATTAGTTAGCTATCTGGGTAGCTACATTTTCTTGTCCCTCCAGGCTTTGAGGTAATTGAACTGTTTGTCTAGCCTCTATGCCTAGTTAATTAGTTAGCTATCTGGGTTTAACGCCGAGCAGGCGACTCCCCAGTCAGCAAAACTCTTCGGGCCCACGACGGCCGCAGTGGGCCCGCGCACGGCTGTGCGCGGGCCCACTGCGGCCGTCGTGGGCCCGAAGATGTTTTGCTTTCTGGGGTAAGGCCATCTCACGGCGGAGCCTCCAAGTCTGGAAGAGCAGGAAACATATTCTGCAATGACTGGTAACTATTTTGGAATAATTGACACATTTGTGAGATATTGAAAGGATTGAATTCACACGTTTGTATTGACTTTCTGTTACAGAATGGAGTCGCAGCCACAAAGTGTCTTGGACAGATGAAAGAGACCGTGGCCCGAGACATCACGTTTCCGGTGGAAAACTGACAGCTGTACATATATGTACTGGTCTGTGATTTTAGAACTTACGGTTTAAAATCGTAATCACAGAGCAGACACTGTTTTCCGGCCCTTTGACTACGTGACCCAAAGATTACCTCAAGAATGACATGAGTACTGTGTGAATGGGAAAGACATTGACGTTAAGATTACGTCATGATCACTGAGTGTACTTTTATGCTTCAGGAAATCTGTTCATCGCAATAGATTCGTCCTAACTGGCATCCGCACAAGCAGAAACGGCATTGAATGCATACGTCAATTTGCTGATTTGTAAAATGATCTAGTGTTGATAGTTTTCGGCATCGGTGTGTGCTAAATATTATATCGTCCATACGTTATGACGTTCATCTTTGACTTCCTAGCCAACTAAGTACCATCATCCTGCAATATTCAGCATGCTCTTGTTTTGGTTTGCATTTTCGATTATAATCAGATTGTTGTTTCATTATTGAATATACGACTGTTCTTAATTACATGTTATAGTTCGAAATTGTACCTTGATATGGATATATATATATATATATATATATATATATATATATATATATATATATATATATATATATATATATATATATATATATATATATATATATATATATATATATATATATATATATATATATATAAACAGCCGCCTACTTGTATGTCAAAGCTAGTAATGTCTTATGAGGTAGAAATAGAATAAATTCACAAACATACATTACTTGTAACTGATTAAATTGCACTGCTAGATTTTGTGTACGTAAATGGTAGTTAAAATTTCCCATTTCCCAATCAAAATAGAAATATTACTGAACATATTGCACGTCGAACCATGGTATATTGCAAAAATTTCACCAGCCGTGGTATATATTGGAGATATGTAATGCCCAGCCATAGGTATTACGGTGCACGGCCAACGGCGGTAAACAGAAAATAGTGTACGGTCAATCGTGGTTTACAAAAATATTGCACGGCCAGCGATGGTATACTGAAAATATTGCACGAACAAACGTGGAATATTCAAAATGTTGCACATCAGTTCAGCCCTGTACCATTAGCTGTTATACAGGAACATCTAGACTGGAGACAAAATCTATGACCAAACGATTCGGTCAATATCTATCTACCTCACATAAACTTTCGGTTATGTACACTTTAAAGCACGCTGGTGATGTATTTATCGTTTCGTAGATATGGTAGATGTTTGTATGTTAAACGCAGTTGTAGGTGTTTAATTTTTCACTTTTGGTATTTCAATCTTCAGGGAAAAAAAAATGTGTGTGTATATATATATATTTGCTGAGGTCCAAAATCACAGACCAGCACACATTTATATACAGTGTAACTATTTCTTTCTTTGCTACAAAGAAAGGGGGATAATTACTGTGCTGCACAATTACAATTGTTCAACCCTTTTAGCACCAAGATCCCATTTCTCAGAATTTGGATTTGTTGCCTAACGATTATGTACCAGTTGCAGGAGATGGCTTGACCATGATAATTAAGTGTAGTGCCAGATTAACTTGGCGCCTTCAGGCTCCGAGCTAATCTGGCACTACACTTAAATTATCATGGTCAAGCCATCTCCTGCTGTAGGGATCCGGGGCTAAAAGGGTTAACAGGACATCGATACGATCGAAGCAGACATTTCTTTTTGATTGTCTAACGATACAGTATGGTTATATGTGATTATGTTGTGGTGCTATAGTATCTATGCAAAATTGAATTGCACGTTAGGTTAGAGTGAATCTATTTTGATGTGCATTGGCAAGATGGCCGCGTATCATAAGTAGTAGGCCTGCGTGTTTAATGTTGGATTGTAAACAGAGTGGAAGTATTGGAAGCATTATGCTGTCACGATTTAATTGGTTGTACATTTGCATATACATCTACATTGTCTGCTGCTTCTTTCTCTGAGGGAAACCCCGCCCCCCCCCCCCCACCCCCCCACCAAGAACCAACAAAAATCTGTATCTAAACGAGTAAACCAAAACATGAACCCGTTGAGTGCCCGTTGACGGAAACTGTGTGTCTGCAGTATTCGTCAACATCTACAAGCCCTGCCAGTCCTATGAAGATGGAATCAAAATGGTGTCAGCAGGAGGCATAGATCCTCACGAGCACCCCGCAGTCGTGGGCCCTCATAAGGTCCTATACCTCTTGCAGTTGGGTGTGTTCAAATTTACTCGGCACTGAACGGGTTAATTTACCTACCTGTAATTGGTGTACCGCATATTTTGCACACAAAGTATATGTATTTCGGGTGTTTGTGGTTGTGTGTGTACCACAGTAAGCTTCGGAACTAAGCAGTGCTCATCTACATACCTAGCAAACAATTGTAGGCACTTGGGACCAGTTGAATGAGTGAGATAAGTCCAGCGCCATTCACTAAGCTATGTGTTCTGGTGCAGGACTAAGATCACTCATGCAACTGGCCCTTCTTATTTTATTGTTCAAGTACTTTCGGGTGAAAATGTGCATAGAAACATCAATCATATCTTGTACTGGACTGTTTGCTGCGTTCATGTGCTATTGTTTCCTATTCCCATCCCAAATATTAAAACATCGCTCTTTACAACAAAAATCATTGTTCAATTTAGCTGCATCGTATTTTGTATACAACTACCTATTTTCACTTAAAACTTTTATCGCCATGTTAGTAATATATCCTGCTTGACACTGTTATACTGTTGCATTTGTGGCTCCGGCACAGTCTTATTTTATTCTGTATTTGTTTTAAATTTAGAAATTATATTTTATGTTAGATTTGTGTCTTTTGTAGATATTAAGATACCTAGTCAATTACTGTAATGTCGAAAAATGCCAGTAAATCAAGCAACCAAGCAAGCAAACAAACAAACAAACAAACAAACAAACAAGGAACAGACCAGGTTTTCACAGACTTACACAAGGGTTGTACACCGTTTCTTTCCACCCAGCTACACTATTGCGCGAAACACATTTTGACTGTGATAGTTCAAGGGTATTGCCAGAATAGCTTGGCGCCTCATGGCGCCAAGCTATTCTGGCACCACCTTTGAGCTAAAATGGTTGATCTATATCCTAATCTGTTATCTAGCTTTGGAAGGACAATAATTTGAAAACATTCAGCCTCAGGATTGTTTAATGGGATAAAAGTAATAATGCACGAATGTGATTGGTTCGAGCAGGGGCCATTAAAAGTGTTGTCAAATGCTTTACAATGAGTTATGCTGGAAATAAAACACGGCTAACTGGGTGGTCTACACATCCTGCAAATCACAGCTTTCTAGTTTTCTCTAATAATGGTCTGTATTAGTTGAGCTCTATGTTTCACAATGTTCAAAGGCGCTATCATAACACGTGTGCTAACTCTGTGATTTATGACCTCACGGCTTTCAGACGTAAGGTCCCAAATCACAGACAAGCACACACTAATAATGGACATATACATATACGCTGGTTGACGTGTAGTCAAGCCTGATTACGTGTTCATGATGATGTGTACTTAAAAACCGTGTACGCTTTTGTGTATGCTGCTTATCCTGACAACACAAATAGGGCAGCCAAATAATATATAAAGAGAAACGCGTGCTGGTCTGTGATTTTGGATCTTGCGGCGTAAGCCGTAAGGTCCAAAATTACAGACCTGCACACACATACACATAGTAAAAAAAAAAAAAGAATACTGACAACAAAATTAACATGCACTGATTTTTTCATGACATGCTACTGTACATATTAATGTAATAATGTATAACCTGCGGAATGGTCAGTGATTAGGGGATCTTACGGCTCACTGCCGTGAGGTAAAAAATCCCAGACCCGCACACAGATGTAAATTTTGAAAATTAATTGCTTGAAACCAAGGTCAGTAGATATAGCCTACAGCAACTGTACTGATTATGTGTATTTAAAAAAAATTATATTGTATGCATGTTTGTGTATCCGTTAGTCAGAAACATAATGATAGCTGAAAGGTACGCCTGATACTTAAAAAAATCAAACTATTAAGCTGTGCCAGGCTCACATAAAGTATATAGCGATTATTCTATAAGATTCACCTAATCTAGTTTTATGGATGACAACCATGAAACATTTTTAACAGGATACGATTTAAAAAAAAAAAATTATACAAGGTTTTTTTTTTTTTTTTTGTTTTTTTTTTTTTTTTTTTTTTTCCATTTAAAATCGACGCAGAGCATTGCCATGTGAGTTTCTGTTTTTCGCTTTAAAATACGTCCTCTACACCAAGAACCAAATGTCTTACATTTTGAAATGGTCTACTAAGCACGGCATGCACCTTGAGTGGTTGAAGTAACTATGATAGTTAAAGAGTAGTGCCAGATTAGCTTGGCGCATTCAGGCGACCCCACCCGGGTCTGCCCTGGGGGACTTGGGTGGGGTTAGGTATTTTTTAGTTCCCAGGGTCACCCTGGTCAGCCCCACAGGGTGGGGTTTTCTCTCTATTCTGGGGCATGTGTTTCTGTCTACCCGAGGTCCATTCACCTGTATTTGCCTTTTTTAAACTCTCCCTACTGTCTGCACTGCCTGTAGCTCTTGATATTGGATGTGTGTTGCTAAATGGTCTTAGCTTTATTTAGGCCCCATGTGTTAGGTTTATTTAATGTGTTTGACCGGCTGGCGACATACATTCAATGTTCTGTTTAGTTGGTTGTTTTTTTTTCACAAGCAGTGCAGGCACGTCCTGAGAAAGCCTTGTTGCTGTCGGGACGTTAAGCAATGTACAATCAATCAATCAATAAGCATTCAGGCGCCTAGTTAATCTTGCACTACTCTTGAGCTATGAAGTTCGATCCATCTTCCTAACCTGTCTCTTGGATTGTAGAAGTTAATGTATGCTGTGTCTTTAACTGTAGTTTGTCTCTTAACCTCATGACTGCTGGTGACAAGTGATGCCACTCTGCGGAAAGAAAAGACATTTTTCGCCGAAGGGTGTCTTTGGTAGTAGTCAAGGTGTTAACTTTATTTTTAGAAAAAAAATCCCCTCAGGTCTGCTCTTGTCTGTGTTGTTTCGTGTTACAGAGTATATGCATGTTAACTCATTCAGCCCGACGCACGTATTTCCCAAATTTTGGAGGCGTCAACTAACGACTATGCACCTGTTGCAGGAGATGGATCGACCATGATAATTCAAGGGTAGTGCCAGATTAGCGCCACGCTAATCTGGCACTACCCTTGAATTATCATGGTCGACCCATCTCCTGCTGTAGTGCGTCAGGGCTGAATGGGTTAATAAAGTTTGTTGTGTGTAACATAGTTTTATACTTCGTTGAAATACATTGTATATTTCCCGATAAAACACGTATGAATAAACTCTGAGTATATTTAAATGTGTATCTGTTTATTTTGTGTTGTTGTGTTATGTGTGTGTGTGTGTGTGTGTGTGTGTGTGTGTGTGTGTGTGTGTGTGATCCCTTTCTTAGCCTAACGTTTCACAGATTAACACATTACTTCCTGAGGCTGATTTTATGAAAAAAAGGTCACATTACAGATTAGGAGATAGATCAACCATTTCAGTTCTAGAGTGGTGCCAGAATAGTTGGCGCCTTAGGCGCCAAGCTATTTTGGCACCACACTTGAAAAATCATAGTTACATTCAGGGCCGGATCAATCAGTTTTCAAGGGGGGGGGGGTGCTCAATTTTTTTTTTCTATTGCCAGGGTCTCGTATATATCAAAACGCCACAACCGAAACTGTTCTTCTGACGTTTTTAAAAGTTTCTAACTGGTGTTACGTACGGCACTGAAACACAAGCTTTACAACTGTAAAGCAACTCCCCCCCCCCCCCCCACCCGCCCCCTCCTTCTCGGACCATGTTGTGGACTGGCAGTGAATGATTTTTTTTTTAAGCCGAGGGGGGGGGGGGGTGCTATAGTACCAACGCACCCCCCTCTCTCTGGATCCGGCCCTGACAATAATTTCATGCAGTAGTGTATGAAGATGAAAAAGGGTTAAAAATAGTACAGCGAAAGTACAAGGAAACTCAGCTTACCTACCATTCAACCAACAAACAGACTTACTGACAACGCCGGACAACCTAAAGACCACCAAAGATGTATAAAACGTAGTCTAACTTTCACTTATGTTTATTTATTTATATTAATTTTTTTATGACACGCAGTATTTACACTCCCGACTACAGCAATAAACAGCAGAGGCGAGTTGCATGACTGAGCTTATTCCTGCGCCAGCCACTAAGCAAGGTGCTCCACAGTAGAGGAGCACCTTGCTTAGTGGCTGGCGCAGGATTAGGCTCACTCATGCAAAGGACCCCAGTACTAGATATAAAGGCACAACCATGTCAACATTCGCATACTTCATTCTACACATCCGCTCAGAATTCATTCGCTTTTTTTGTGCAGTTTTCGTGCCTTTCTTTCAGAAAACAAAATGCATTTACGTATATACAATTCAAACAGCGAAATGTCCGCTGTCTCAACTGTGTATATATAAATGAAGACGGATTAGCGATGATAGTTCAAGGGTAGTGTCCAGTTATAGCCGCTAGGCGCCGAGCTAAGCTACGATGTAAACACCAATGAAATATGATGGGCCTCAGTCTCCTCGACGACTGACCTTGACCTTGATATTGAGTCTTTGGTGAATGATTTTGACATTGAGTCCGTGACCTTGCGTCTTCACCTCCCGCTGAGGCCGGAGTGCAAGAAGTCATTACCCGGGTAATGAGAATCTGCTCGACGTTCCCGCCGCACGCCTTGGCTGCACCCATCACCTGGTTCACCAGCCTCCACGCCGGAGAAAAAGGGTATACATTACCTACTACTACTACTACTACTACTACTACTACTACTACTACTACTACTGCTACTGACGCAGCAACTACAGAACAACAGTTTGCTTGATTTTTTTTAGTTAATTTTCTTAAATAATGGCGTTTAATTGTCAGCACTGATAATAATTCAGTGGAACCAGTTTTTGAAAATGGTATTTAGTACAAAGAGAAAAAGGAACTGTAGAAAACTTTAACTCATTCAAGAAGCCTCGAATCAATCGGTAAGTGTCGTATAGCGTTGCCGGAGGCAACGCTTTAGCAGCTATTGATGCGGGGCACATTGAATGGGTTAAATTAAAGTGACAAAAAAGCGTTAATATATCTCCAAGTGATATAGTGGGCGTCGCAGTACTGCACAAAAAACTGATGACAGCTCATACATTCATACATTCAAGTTCTAATCAGTCACCGCCGTGAGATGGCCTTAGTCGCCTGCTCGGCGTTAAACCCAAATAACAAATAACTAACTCTAATCAGTCATAATTATGACTGCCACGACCGTTCGGGCGACACAGGACAAGGGGGATAATCCTACTGGTTATCGTGAGCTTTGAACAGTTACCTCCCATTCTTAGCTTCTCATAGAAAAATGGCCGATCAGCTTGACGGATAGGGCCGTAGTCTCTGATAGTTTACACTCCAAAAGACGTTTAATTCAACGAACAAGCAAAAGACGGGCGAATTTAACTCTTATTAACCCCGGGTAAAGGTAGGAGGGGGAGAGGGGAGCGGAGGTGAGGGACGGGGGCGGGTAGGGGGATGGTTAGGGGGAGTGGGAAGTGAAAATCACATACTTGAGGTTGAGCAGGTCCGCCTTGTCAAATGTCTGCATGAAGCCGTCAAAGTTATCCTCCACCGGCACATCACAGTACCCACTCTCGCCGTAACACTGGCCCTGCACGCAAACAGGGTTAACTCATTCAGCCCCGACACATCACAGCAAAACATGACTCGAGCATGATAGTTCAAGGGTGGTGCCAGAATAGCTTGGCGCCTATAGGCGCCAAGCTATTCTGACGCCACCCTTGAACTGTCATGCTCGATCTGTCTCTAGAATTGTAATACACTCCTTCAGAGGACAACTTCAAAATTTGTGGATTTCGGTCCTGGGGCAGAATGTGTTAATAAAGCTCAAATGATGTACGGTCGGTACAAAAAAAGAAAAAAAATCCATCCAACTGCAGGAGACATAGATCCTCATGAGCCCCCTCAGCTACGGGGCATGGCAATAGAGGTTATCCTTAAATCAGTATTAGCCCATTTAGCCCCGACGCAGTGCAGCAGGAGATGGCACGATCATAATCATTTAAGGGTAGCGCCAGATTAGCTTGGTGCCACCAGGCGCCGCCAAGCTAATCTGGCATCACCCTTGAATGATCACGGTCGCGCCATCTCCTGTGCAACTGGTACATGTACCTAGTCGTTAGGTAGCATTTGCAAATTTGGAAAATGCGGCCTTGGGGTTAAATGGTTTAAGATAAAAGTCGCCCAATGGACTTCGCTTCGGAGGGGTGCGTTTATTTGCTTGTACACATACCAAGGGGGAATTACGCAGCGCAGGACAGTCAAACAGTTAGATCCCCTGCCCCCGCCTATCAGGCACCCAATCGCCAGCCCACAGAAAAATACGCAGGTATAGAACCAGACGATCATCTACATCTCTTAAGGGATGTCGATGATCGTCTGGTTCTATAACTGGTTCTACATCCCTCAAAGGGTGTAGATGATCGTCTGGTTCTATAACTGCGTATCAGTTTTTCTGTGGGCTGGCGATAGGCGGGGGCAGGGGATCTAACTGTTTGACTGACTGTCCTGCGCTGAGTAATTCCCCTTGGTATGTATACAATTCTACCAGCGCTAGCCTCACCTATCTGGTTTGTGAGTAGTTTATTCGCTTGTTTCTTTACAAGCCATCTGTTTATTTATTTATATGTACGTCTCAGTCTTAATTGCCACTGTCTCGTACGCGGACAGCTTTCCTACGTCATAATCTTAGCAACGTCATAATCTTACGTCACATCCGTTGAAAAATGCGTCGTGGCGTCAAACTCTGATAGAGCGCAACAGCACGCATTCAAGTCAGTGCCAAATCACTAAGAGCTCACACAGCGTATCCACACTGGCTGTCTCCAACGATTTGCTGCCCCTGATCAGCGGTCGCGAATGGAGGGAGACAACAAGTGTGACAATAAACCAAGAATGACGACAAAAGCCTCGGCGTAGAATGCCTTGCAGTCCAGCTCGTCTTGGCGGTAGTACCTCAGCAGTTTCTGCGACTCGCAAGGGGCCATTCTGTCGATGAATGCACTTTCCCTGCAACAACGCAATATAATAGTCAACACATTTAACCTCACGGCAGGATTTCCCAAATTTTGGAGGTGTCACCCAACGACTATGTGCCAGCTACAAGAGATGGATTGGCCATGATAATTCAAGGGTAGTGCCGGATAAGCCTGGCGCCTTCAGGCGCCAAGCTCATCTGGCACTACCCTTGAATTATCATGGTCAATTCATCACCTGCTGTATAGAGCGTTGGGGCTAAATGGGTTAACACAATCGAGACGTGGTGCATTATGCCGCGTATCCGAATGCACCACGTCTCGAATGAGTTAGTAGGAATTCGAAGGAAAAAAAGAAGAAGAGACAGACAGACAGACAAAACGCAGACACACAGACTCCTGCTTGCAAGATGTCTCACTGACATCCACAGTTTGAGGTACGTATCCGGTGTGAACAAAACGACTGCTACGAGGATGCACGCCGTGCCATGATCAGACCTACCCAGCGAAGCCGGGTCCTTCCGAGTTTAATCCTTTCCATAAATAGGCACCTCACGGCGTCGGACTTTTCTCCTCTGGTACTAAGTGTCACCTTTAATTCGGGCGGACCTTCGGGGGTTCTTTCTCCGGGTACTCCGGTTCTTCCACCCCCCACTCACCCCCCCCCCCCCCCCACACACACACACACTTTGGTACCGGTTTCAGGCCACTTTACAAATTTCAAGTACAAGCGATCAAAAATCTCTGTAACTTCAGTAGCTGAACTGGCCCTTCGTCTGTCTTGTACTGTGTTTGTCTTAAATGGCGTAAATCCGTGTCTGTTACGTGAGTGTGCGTGTTGGGTTTCAGTTCGCGGCGCTTTGAGTCGATTTGGCCAAAATTTGAGAAAAAGCGCCTATATAATAAAGGTATTATTTATTATTATTATTAGATAAGTTGTGGTGGTTCAGTGCATCAGCACTGTGTCCCCATTCTTCTGACCGACGCGATGTTTGGAGTCTAAAATGCACTGGTCTTGGGCTCAGTACAGACTCTTGTTTAAAATAAGGTGATTGCCGCACGTGAAAGATGCAAAGCAACACCCACCAAAAGAAGAAGACAGGCTTTTCAGAGCGGACAAGTACAACGCGGTTTATTTTACTCTTTTAACCTCATGGCCGCATTTCCCAAATGTTGGAGGTGTTATCTAACGATGATGTACCGGTAGCGGTAGATGGATTGACCATGATAATTCAAGGCCGGTAGTGCCAGATAAGCTTGGCGCCTTCAGGCGCCAAGCTTATTTGGCACTACCCTTGAATTATCATGGTCAATCCATCTCCTGCTGTAAGGCGTCGGGGCTAAATGGGTTAATCTGTATTTGTACTCGTCCCTCTTAAAGATACGATTCCATAAACACGAATCCGATACGATGAATGCGGGAAAATTGCATTGCCGTTTGACTCGAATCATGCTTCTGGAACCATAAGTGAGCGACCCATAAACACGAATCCGATACGATGAATCCAAAGCGGGAAAATTGCATTGCCGTTTGACTCGAACCATGCTTCTGGAACCATAAGTGAGCGACCCATAAACACGAATCCGATACGATGAATCCAAAGCGGGAAAATTGCATTGCCGTTTGACTCGAATCATGCTTCTGGAACCATAAGTGAGCGACCCATAAACACGAATCCGATACGAACTCGATCCGAATCCGAAGCGGGTCCGAAACAGAAAAGTTCGTGCAATTTTTTAAAATATTTTTGTGTTTCCATAATTATATGCCCTATGCGGAAACGAAATCACATCCGAATTTTGGAAGGAAAATTGCATCACCGTATTGGGCTCGGATCGTATTCGTATCGGATTCGTGCTTATGGAACCGTAGCTAAAGCTACGTTTCCATTAGCACGAATCCGATACGAATACGATCCGAACCCGATGCAATGATGCAATTTTCCTTGAAAAATTGCGTCATTTTCGTTCGAAGCCGGATGCGAATTCGTTTATCGCATGGGACACATGGAAACACACCAACATGAAAAGGACTTGCACGATTTTTTCTGCTTCGGACCCACTTCATATTCCGAACGGTTTCGTGTCGGATTCGTGTTTATGGGTAGCCTTTAAGCGCGGTACAGCACACTTACCTGCAGTTGGAATGGCTGTATATTGCTTAACGTCCCGACAGCAACAAGACGGCTTTTACAGGACGTGCCTGCACTGCTTGTGGGGGAAAAAAAAATAAACAGAATATTGAAAGAATGTCGCCAGCCGGTCTAATACGCTAAATGAACCTAAGACCATTTAGCAACACACATCCAGTATCGAGAGCTACAGAAAACGCAGACAGTAGGCAGAGGTTTTTATTTTTTTTATTTTTTGTTTAAAGGAAAATACAGGTGAATGGACCAATGGTATACCGAAACACATGCTCCAGAATAGAGGGGAAAACCCACCCTGTTGGGCTGACCAGGGTGACCCTGGTACTAAAAAGTAGTTAACCCCACCCAAGTCCCCCAGGGCAGCCCCGGGTGGGGGACCTGCAGTTGGAGATACCGTTCCAATTTGGTGTCCTCCGCTAAACAAACTGTTCAAAATAAATCTACTACACGAGCGACAACAACCACCACAACAACATCTTTCAACATCATCATGCCGGACAGTTTCCTCGTTGAGCTGATGCCAAAATCTCAAGTGTGATTTGCGAATGTCCTGCCAGTCCTTTTCGTGTGTAAAGAAAGAGAACAAAAATCTGAAGGACGAAAACGTAGAGTCTTGTCTTTTTTTTTCAATGCGATAAAATGTGTGTCAGCATGTTCGAAAGATTGAAATAAGAACTGGCTGAACTGAATTATGACAACTAATACTGTCTCAATGGTTTGATGGAGAAACGTTGCAATGTTGAGAACGCTGTACATTGTGAAAACCGTGTGCTTTTGAAAGCAATGTATGCAAATCGTGTGAGTATGAAGGACATAGCAACATGATTCGACACATGAGTCCACGTTTAACTCACTCAGCCCGGCGCACGTATTTTGGAGGCCTCATCTAACGACTATGCACCTGCTGCAGGAGATGGATCGACCGTGATAATTCAAAGGCAGTGCCAGATTAGCTTGGCGCCTGTCGGCGCTAAGCTAATCTGGCACTACCCTTGAATTATCATGGTCGACCCATCTCCTGCTGTAGTGCGTCAGGGCTGAATGGGTTAACCCCAGGGTGGATTGAATTTAACCCCTTCACTGCCTAGGAAACTTGAAAACTAAACTGCAAGAGGCATAGCTCTTCATAAGCCCCTCGCAGTTGCGGGGCGCTCATGAGGATCTACGCCTCGTGTTGAAACCACGATGTGTCTTTGCTCCTTACGCGACTGGAGATTTCGACGTTGAAATTTACAATAATTTCAAAAACGCAGCTTCTACTGGCAGTGTAGGGGGCTGGACGGGCCACTGCTAGTCATCACCAAGTGTGTTCATGAAATTATTATAAAATCAGCCTTAAAAACTTTCATCCTGGCGGAGACTGAAACACAGATGCAAAATAAGCCCAGCAAGAAGCATAAAATCTCATGAGCCCCGCATTTGCGGGGGCTCATGAGGTTCTATGCCTATAGCTTTTGAGTGAGGTGCATTTTATCTCCGCCGAGAACTGACGTGCCTGGCCTGCAAGTTCAAATCGTCACATGGCAGGAAGCATAGTCCACTGATGTAACATTTTCACTCCTAGAGATACAGCAAAACCTGTATTGAGCGACCTTCTTTATGAGAGGTCATCTGCCATTAAAGATCACCAGTCTGGTGGCCTTATGATTAATGTCTTTAAATGGCTGTAGCCCCCCTACACGAAGGTCTTGAATCACAGTTGACACTTTTTGCTCGTCAAGACTTCTCTTGAGAGAGCGCCTGTCTTTTTAACCCTTTGCGTGTCGGTAGCGATTTCAGTCGCGATGATTCATAAGGAATCATCGCGACTAAAACCGCTACCCAAGTACAAAGGGTTAAGACCACGATAAAATGTCTGTTGTTCATAACATGTTCATAATAAATCATCGCGACTAAAACCGCTACCCAAGTACAAAGGGTTAAGACCACGATCAAATGTCTGTTGTTCATAACATGTTCTCCTGTAAATGGCTCGGAGAGATTGGCCGACCATTCTCGATCATGATCGTTCAAGAGTATTCAGCGCCGAATCAATCAGTTTTCAAGGGTGGGGGGGGGGGGGGTGGGGTGGGGTGGGGGGCTCGACTACAATGTAAAAACTGTACACTGTTGTAATTGTGACGGTGCAGTGGAAAGAGGTGTGTGTGTGTGGGGGGGGGGGAGGGTAGGGGTGCTGCAATAACATTAAAGCACCCCCCCCCCTCTCCCTCCTTCTCGGACCATGTTGTGGACTGGCAGTGAATGATTTTTTTATAAGCCGGGGGGTTGGGGGGGGGGGTGCTGTAGTACCAAAGCATCCCCCCCCGCCTGGATCCGGTCCTGGTATTGGTTAGCTTGGAGAGAGTTGTCTGTCAGTCGACTCAGGCGCTAAGCCAGTGAGGCTTACTGTTTGTAACTGTTTGTTTACGTGTTTGTCCAAAGGTGAGTCATTCACCACCACTGCATACAGACGTTGTTTCGTGCAGATAAGCCTCAGTATATCGCGGTGTACAGTGGAGCCGTAAGACCGCGTTACTTCGCGACCGCGTTATTGTAGTGTTGAAGGTACATAGACTCGTAATGTGTGAAGGGGACCACTTGGTAAGAAAAACGACCTCGGGCCGACGTCAGCCGTAGCTGGCCAGCTAAGGCTCACGTCGACCCGAGGACCTTTTGCACACGCGGCATCTTCGTTTGCAAGCAGAGACCAACAGGTGCAGCGGTATGCTGGAGATCAGCGTCAGTATTACTGAAGCTGGCCTGTTAATATTATGTAGTTTACATAAGAGAGATGTGTGTGCTTTCTGACAGTGGACTTGAAAACTAGGGTGACAGTCAGGCAGTGCCTCAGTCGGGCCGCGCCAACCCCCAGAAATCCGACTGAGAGGTCGAGTTGATAAGGCCGTTAGTTATTGCGGACATTCTCTGAAGAAGAGGCACTGCAACTGACAAGACGCGAGCGTGTAGTAACAATGATTTGATTTGTTTTGTTAGTGTGTACTTTAACGAAACCTTTCCATCGCCAGGGCGCAGACTATGTTCCTGAAATCTTTTGTAAACTCAAAGCCCAAGATCCCCAACCGTCAAAGGAACATCGATACAAAGTGGTGTCAGCAAGAGGCATAGATCCTCATGAGCCCCCGCAATTGCGGGGGCTCATGAGGATCTATGTCTCTTGCAGTTGGGTTTCGTTCAGTTTTTTTTTTTTTGCAGCAGTGAACGGTTTAAGCGCATGTCGTGGAGCTAGGAATGGTTTAAACTGCTGGTAGGTTTTCAGGTAGCCACGCATAACATTTTCTGTCTGGATTTTTTTTTCCATCAGCAGATGTACCCCACTGCCTCACTGGCACCTTATGGTTTTACATTGGTTGTACATTGCTTACGTCCCGACAGCAACAAGACTTTCTCAGGACGTGCCTGCACTGCTTGTGAAAAAAACACAAACTAAACACAATATTGAATGTATGTCGCCAGCCGGTCTAATACGCTAAATAAACCTAAGACCATTTAGCAACACACATCCAATATCAAGAGCTACAGACAGCGCAGACAGTAGGGAGAGTTTAAAAAAAGGAAAATACAGGTGAATGGACCAAGGGTAGACAGAAACACATGCCCCAGAATAGAGGGATAAACCCACCCTTTGGGGCTGACCAGGGTGACCCTGAGAACTAAAAAGTAGTTAACCCCACCCAAATCCCCCAGGGCAGACCCGGGTGAGGGCGCACCTTATGACTGAAGCATAGATTATCATGGGCCCCTTCAGCTGCAAGGGATCAAGAGAGTGTATGCATCTTGCAGACGGAACTGAAGGGGTTGATGTAGCTCTGTCGAGGGCTCAGAAAAATCTTGCTAGAACAGTGGGCTCCGTTTACAGCACATACACAGAGTTATGGATTCTACAACTGGCATCATATTTACCATCTAGTCACGTGTGCATATAGGGGCTCATGAGAATCCACGCCTCATGCGGGCAGACACTGTCGCCATTCATATCGATCTGCAAGTCATGCCAGTCTTTATCTCTCTCTTGGCTTGACTTCGCAAACGAAGATTTTATAGGAGTTGCCCACGACGTCTGCAGGCTTGTTCGTGGCTGCGGAGGCCAATCCGAGACAGGCAGGTTCGACCGCAGTGGCTGCAGGGGAAGGTCTGGTCAGGGTTCTGAGCTGCGGCATCTCTGTTTTTTCTCCTGAGCCTCTTGTCCTTAAGGCTAGCTCTGTGAGAGTCCTCAAAGGAGACAGCTGCCTTGTAAACGGTGGAGCGCCAGGTGTCACGGTCCGCAGCAAGCGAAGACCACTGGTGGTGGTCGATTTGGCAGGCACTAAGTGACTTCTTGAGACAGTCTTTGTATCTCTTCTTTGGTGCCCCTCTGTCACGATGTCCAGTAGCAAGCTCGCCGAACAGGGTGATCTTTGGTAGGCGATGATCCTCCATCCTGGAGACATGCCCCGCCCAGCGGAGCTGTGTCCGCAGCAGCAAAGCCTCGATGCTCACAGTTTCAGCCTGTTCAAGGACCTCGACGTTGGTGACATAGTCACTCCAGTGAATGCCCAGGATGGTGCGCAGGCAGCGCTGGTGGAAGCGTTCGAGGAGTCGTAGTTGGCTGCGGTAGAGGGCCCAGGACTCGGAACCATACAGCAGGGTGGTGAGGACCACAGCTCTGTACACGCTGATCTTGGTGCCTGTTTTCAGCTGTTGATTGTGCCACACCCGCTTGAAAAGTCGCCCGAAAGCGCTGTTCGCTTTTGCCAGCCTGCTGTCAAGCTCCTTGTCCAGCTTGGCGTCCGACGTGATAATGCAGCCAAGGTAAGTAAACTGGTGCACTGACTTTAGTTCAGACTCGCCAATGGTGATGTGAGGAGGGCGATACACTGTCTTGGGTGCCGGCTGATGGAGGACCTCTGTCTTTTTCAGACTGACCTCGAGTCCAAAGAGCTGGGCAGCATCTGCGAAGCAAGACGTGATGCGCTGCAGGGCTTTCTCTGTGTGTGCAACGAGGGCAGCATCATCAGCAAAAAGCAGCTCACGAATCAGTTGGTCTAGGGTTTTCGTGTGGGCCTGCAGTCGTCTGAGGTTGAACAGGCTGCCATCGAGACGATACCTGATGTACACTGCATCGTCATCATCGAGGTCCACTGTGGCCTGCTTCAACATCATGCTAAAAAAGATGGTGAAGAGGGTCGGTGCCAGCACGCAGCCCTGCTTTACGCCGTTGAGAATGGGGAATGGTTCTGAGAGGTCATTGTTGAGTCTGACCTGGCCTTGCTGGTCCTCGTGTAGCTGGACAATCATGTTGAGGAACTTTGGGGGACAGCCAAGTCGCTCCAGGATCTGCCACATGCCTTGCCTGCTCACAGTGTCGAACGCTTTTGTTAGGTCGACAAATGTTACGTACAGCCCTTTGTTCTGCTCGCGGCACTTCTCCTGTAGCTGTCTCAGCACAAAGACCATATCGGTGGTGCTCCTGTTTGCTCTGAAGCCACACTGGCCCTCTGGGAGTTGGTCTTCAGCGATGGCAGGTACCAGCCGATTCAGGAGCAGCCTTGCAAGGATTTTCCCAGCAATGGACAGCAGGGTAATTCCCCGATAGTTGGAACAGTCAGACTTCTCGCCTTTGTTCTTGTACAGGGATCTGTAAGTCATGCCAGTCTTTAGCAGAACTAGATAAAGGGAGACAGTTCATGAGCAGATTAGTTGAGCCACCTAAAAGCAGTTTTGTCCCTTGGATAGTTCGACGAAGTGAAGCGGGGGAAGAGGGCGGGGGTGGGGGGGGGGGGGTGGGGGGGGGGGGGGGGGGTGGGGGCGCGGGGCTTTGCCACTGACTTTAAATTTGATATGTCAGGGTCACCAAAACGAGCCACCACAGCTTTTGACTCAACGGAAAAGAGCGCGAGTGTAGACTGCTAGCATAGTAAAGCGCGCCATTCGACGGTGATTTGGTTACCATTTTAAGGATGGTATATCTTCTAAAATATACATTACACGAGCTGTAAAAAAGCACGTTCAAACTAGGTATTGGTTTTAATCAGTACATCAGTTTATAGATTATGTAGTTATGCGACCCCAAACTTGTCATTTTATGAAATGGGGCAAATCGTCTCATTTTCGCCAAATTGTGATTTTTCTCTCTCTCATAAACCCGCCGTGAGATGGCCTTAGTCGCCTGCTCGGCGTTAATGAGAGATACTAACACAACTGGCAATGAATTACTAACGTAAAACACCGGGGTTCCATGTTCGCCCCCACCCGGGACTGCCCTGGGGGACTTGGGTGGGGTTAACTACTTTTTAGTTCCCAGCCCCACAGGGTGAGTTTTCCCCTCTATTCTGGGGCATGTGTTTCTGTCTACCCTTGATCCATTCACCTGTATTTTCCTTTTTTAAACTCTCCCTACTGTCTGCGCTGCCTATAGCTCTCGATATTGGATGTGTGTTGCTAAATGGTCTTGGTTTATTTAGCGTATTAGATCGGTTGGCGACATACATTCAATATTCTGTTTAGTTTGTTTTTTCACAAGCAGTGCAGGCATATCCTGAGAAAGTCTTGTTGCTGTCGGGACGTTAAGCAATGTACAATGTATATTCCATCTTCTTGGTTGCGCGAACTTCATAATTCTGTTAACTCACTGTGTCCCAGGTACGAAATACCCACATTTTGGAGTTGTCTTCTGAGGGCTGCATTACAATTTAGGAGACAGATTTGCCATGCTAGTTCAAGGGTGGTGCCAGAATAGCTTGGCGACTATAGGCGCCAAGCTATTCTAGCACCACCCTTGGAACTATCATGATCGAGCAATATCCTGCAGTGGTGTGTCGAGACTAAATGAGTTAATATTTGTTTGCATTGTCCCTTTTTGTTAAAATAATGAATAAATGTGATAGTGTAAAATAAATGTAGTTTCTTAGGAGCCGCCATCTCACGGTAAATTACGTTGGAGTAATTTCAAAGACGGAAGAACTAGTGGGTCAGTGTTTACGTCTTTTGCCACCAGTAAGTTGATATCAAAGATCGGACACAACGAATAATAGGCTGTAACCAGAGTTAGGACAAAAATGACGGCAGTCCCCGTCTTTATTCGGATAGTATCCAACAACATGCGAGGTACGTAGTCAAGAATAATTCACGTCAGTGCTGACATGCTGCTTGAGTTGAGTCGGTGTCCAACCCCTCAAAATCAGAAATGTGGACTTGGGGCTAAATGGGTTAAGTTTTTAGCCCAACGCAAAAGATCTCGCTGCAATACAGAGGGACAGCTGGTTGGCAGTTACTGGCCTGGAAACGTTTCCTGCGAGTATCCTGTTTCCTACGGGAATCATCGCGACAAAACCCACTACCGACAGCCAAAGGGTTTAAAAATGGGTCTTTTATTGCAACAGCGAAATTCAAAACGAGAGAGAGAGAGAGAGAGAGAGAGAGAGAGAGAGAGAGAGAGAGAGAGAGAGAGAGAGAGAGAGAGAGAGAGGGAGAGGGAGAGGGAGAGGGAGGGAGAGAGAGGGAGAGAGAGGGAGAGAGAGGGAGGGAGAGAGAGAGAGAGAGAGGGGGGGAGGGAGAGGGAGAGGGAGAGAGAGGGAGAGAGAGGGAGAGAGAGAGAGAGAGAGAGAGAGAGAGAGAGAGAGAGAGAGAGAGAGAGAGAGAGAGAGAGAGAGAGAGAGAGAGAGAGATCTTAACTTGTATTGAACAGATGCAAATTGCAAAGTACACTTAACACGTTCTGCCCCAGGACCGGAATCCCAAAAATTTTCAAGTTGCCATCTGAAGGGCTGTATTACAATTCAATTCTAGAGACAGATCGAGCATGATAGTTCAAGGGTGGTGCCAGAATAGTTTGGCGCCTGCGGGCGCCAAGCTATTCTGGCACCACCCCTTGAACTATCATGCTCGATCCATGTCTTGTTATGGTGTGTCGGTGCTGAAGGAGTTAAATATTTATTTTTTTGACAGTCACGCAGCGCGTGTACCGTAGTTGTAACCAAAGCCACGGAATCACGTTTGTGGTCCTGCTTTAACTTTGAGATGAATATTTGGAATTGCATTTTGTACTGATTGTTTTTTTCCATTTTCGATTCTCAATACAATGCAAAACGCGCATGCAGTTCTTCTCCAGGCTTTTTTTGTTTTGTTTTGTTTTTTGTCATCGTTGGCTTTGTGTCGTTCTGTCGCTCTTTTTGAATGGGGTTTCTTTGTTCTGCTGCACATTGTCACTGTTCTGTGTGTGTGTGTGTGTGTGTGTGTGTGTGTGTGTGTGTGTGTGTGTGCGTGCGTGCGTGCGTGCGTGCGTGCGTGCGTGCGTGCGAGCGTGCGTGCTTATTTCCTGACGTGTTTTGTAGTTCCGAGTCCGTGGCGTGGTCGCGTGTCAATATACCTTCTGGACATACTGGCACACACGTTCGGCACTGAAGGACACGCATGCGAACGAGTGAGCACACACGCGAACGCACTGACAGACACACACATGCACAATGTATATGTACATGTGGCACTTCCTTTATTTTATTCTTACGGGAACGGAGATAACAGTACAGTCACTACTCGATATTACTTCGTAATTATATGACACGACATTGGAACTAGTGTAGAGATTTGATACAGAACATCAAAAACATACGCAGAACATCTATATTTTGAGTAAGTTAAGAAGACAAAAACACCCAACAAAACACAAAACAACAGCCCACACATTTCTTGCCATTGCAGGCACTGGTGGAGCCTGTGTTTTAGCGTCGTAATGTGCGAACCGAACTCTTACCACTGAAAGCGGGTGTTCATGAGGGTGAGGTTATCTCCTCCTCTTGCTTACCACATTAACCATTTGAATGTCGGTAGCAGGTTTTGTCGCGATGATTCCTGCAGGAATCTGAGCGACAAATCCGCTACCGACACTTACAGGGTTAATTTCAGTAAGCATGGTTCGGGGAAGTGCGGCCATGTTCTTCGCAGTGAATCTGAACTGGTTTTATAGATCTCATGACCAGACGACAAGCGATTATAAGGAGTTAAAGGCAGTGAATGCGTTAACCCGTTTAACCCCACGGGCTCCATTTCGCAAATGTTGGAGGTGTCGACAAACGACCGTGTAGCAGTTGCAGGAGATGGATCGACTATGATAATTCAAGGGTAGAGCCAGATTTGCTTGGCGCCTAAAGGCGCCAAGCTAAACTGGCACTACCCTTGAGTTATCATGGTCGATCCATCTCCTGCCGTAGTGCGTCGGGGCTATATGGGTTAAGCCCCCTTGTGCACGTATCCACCGTTTGTAGATGATCGTCTTGTTCTATACCTGCGTATTTCTCTGTGGGCTGGCGAATGGGTGCCTGATAGGCGGGGGCAGGGGATCTAACTGTTTGTCTGTCCAGCGCTGAGTGATTCCCCTTGGTTTGTGTACGTATCCACCGGTACTAAAAAGTGCTGGTGACTGAGTGGAGAAGAGGGTTAAAGCAAACGGCAGCCGTGGCACATTGCACTGAGAGACTACAACTGGCTGAATGGACTATAGAGTTACTGGAAACAATAGCGGTGGCAGATTGCACTACTGAGGATATAAACAATTGTGGCGGAATGCACTAGAGGGTTACTGGAAACAATAGCGGTGGCAGATTGCACTACTGAGGATATAAACAATTGTGGCGGAATGCACTAGAGGGTTACTGGAAACAATAGCGGTGGCTGATTACACTAGGAGATGAAATCAACTGTGGCTGAATGCACTGGACGGTTACTGGAAAAATAGTGGAGGCTGATTGAACCACGAACACAGATAATCAGTGGTCAATGGACATCGCCTAACGCTACGCTTCCATAAACACGAATTCGATGCGAATCCTAAGAGGGTCCGAAACAGAAAAGTTCGTGGCAGTCCTTTTCATGTTTGTGTCTTTCCATATGTCCGACTGACGCGGAACCGAATTCGCATCTGGCTGCGAACGACACTGACGCAATTTTTGATGGAAACTTGCATGGCCGTATCGAGCTCGGATCGTATTCGTATCGGATTCGTGCTTATGGGACAGGAGCTGATATACAGGGGTAGTAGTCAATAAATAACGCAACGATCAACCTGTGCCTGTGGACAGAACTAGGAGATAATCGACTCTGCACTCTGATTCAAGGGCTGACGTCGGCTGGCTGTGCGCGGGCCCACTGCAGCGTTTACTAGCCAGGGATTTTCTCACCGCATTTCTTGCAAGCTTTTGGTGACGAGCGAGGGCTCGCGCCCTTTTGCTTCTTGCCGCCGTCGACTTGCTTCGTGTCTTTATTGCTGGCTTCCTCTGCCTTGCGCTTCTCCTCCTCGTCCGCTGTGGAGGCTACATACAAATACGTCCATACATTCATCGATCTATACATTCATCCGTCCATCCATCCAGCTAACCAGCGACCAGTTAACCCCTTAACTTCCACCTGCAAGAGACATAAATCCTCATTAACCCCCGCGTTTGCGGGGGTTAATGAGGATTTATGTCTCTTAGTCCTGCCTTCCTTTTTTTTTTTTTTTTTTTTTTTTTTGGGGGGGGGGGGGGAGAGAGAGAGAAAGGGGGGGGGGATTTACACTTGTCTCCGTCGGCACGCATTCGTTTCACACTCGAATTCCGCGATCACTGACTGCGAAGTGGTTAATTACAGTCCTGGCGGATTGATTAAATGGTGGAGGGAGGATTTGATTGATTAACTGCCTGGCTGACGTCCTTACTCACTAAATGATTGATTTTCTTTTTCAATAAGAACTAAGCAAATGACGAACTCGGAGTGAAAGGTTAAACTTTAGAGAGATAGGGGGCACGGTTTGTTGTGTGTTGTGGACAGAACATGAAAACAATATGGCCTAGTCACCTTGCGCTTCTCCTCCTCGTCCGCTGGGGAGGCTACACACAAATAAGTCCATCGATCTATACATTCATCGATCTATACATTCATCGATCTATACATTCATCCGTCTATCCATCCAGCTGACCAGCGACCAGTTAACCTCTTAACAAAGCAAATGACAAACTCGGAGTGAAAGGTTAAACTTTAGAGCGATAGGGGACACGGTTTGTTGTGTGTTGTGGACAGAACATGAAAACAATATGGCCTAGTCAACAAGCAAAAACTGGTCCAACATTGAAATTTCCCGATTTTTTTTCTCTCTCCGCTAGATAGCTGCAGTCAAATGGCAAAAGTCGGCAAGTCCATTTGTGAGAAAAGCGAGATTTCCATTGTATACCAAAGAAAATCTCGCTTTTCTAAAAATGGACTTACTGACTTTTTGTCATAATACTGCAGCTATCTAGCGAGAAAAAAAAAAATCACCGCAAAATTTCAATGTTGGACCAGTTTTTTGTTGACTGGCCATATCCTTTTCATGTTCTCTTCACAACATACAACAAACCATGTCCCCTACCTCTCTAAAGTTTAACCTTTCACTCCGAGTTCGTCAATTGCTTTGTTCTTAATGAAAAATCAATCAATTAGTGAGTGAGTGAGGAAGTCAGCCAGTTAATCAATCAAATCACCCCTCCACCCATTAATCTTTTTGGTCCGGGGACCCTGCAGCAGGAGATGGATTGATCATGATAATTCAAGGGTAGTGCCAGATAAGCTTAGCGCCTTCAGGCGCCAAGCTCATCTGGCACTACCCTTGAATTATCATGATCAATCTATCTCCTACAACTAGTACATAGTCGTTAGACAACATCTCCAAAATTTGAGAAATGGGACCTCGGGGCTAAAAGGGTTAATCAATATGTCAGGACTGTAAGGGCAGATAGTATACTTAGACACAGTGTATAGGCCTATAAGTACCTCCACTAGGCTCCTCGGGGGGCGGTGGGTCTGCTGCAAAAAAAACGAGAATAGTCATATTTACTGCAGTTTGTCAGCAAACTACCCTCCGTAAGGCCCCGCCACACATGCCCGATTTTGAGGCCGATTCTTGAGCAGTTTCGAATCGGAGTGTGATCGGACCGGACTGCAAAAACGTGTGCACTGCCACACATTCTCCGACTTTATTTAGCCGACCGGTTTGAATCCGGAAGATCAAGGTCGTACCTGTTCAGCGAAATGGCTGCTAGTTTGGACAGACATGATGATGTGCTTGCATTATCAGCAGTTTTGCATCATATTCGGGAAGACTGAGGCGGGCGAAACATCGGCAACGAAGGTGGTTGACTGATCTTCCGCCATGTGCAAACTGAAACGACGTGCTTTGCGAGACGCGCTCTGATTGGTTGAAGCTTACAATCGGGTCCAATTCGGATCGGAAAAATAGAGCAGTTTCTAAACACCCGATTCCCAGCCGATTGCGATCGGATCGGATATATGACGTCATCCGATCGCAATCGGATCGGAATCGGCTTCAAAATCGGGGCACAACCGGCAAGTGTGGCGGGGCCTTTTGGCATGCGGCAAAAATTTAGCCGCACATCTGTAAGGGCGCATCTCGAAAGTCATAGTCTTTTTCTTTTGTATGTCCAAGCGTGTTTTCTTTAATCCCCCCCCCCCCCCCCCCACACACACACACGCCCACCCACCTGGGTCTGCACTGAGGGACTTGAATGGTGTTAACTCATTCGCGGCAAGCCGCACCCGGATGCCGCGCATCCGTATGCGGCTGGCCGCATATGAGTTAACTAGTCTTTAGTTCCCAGGGTCACCTTGTTCAGCCCCACAGGGCCTTTCTCTTATTTCCTGAGTGATATGTTTCTGTCTACACTTGATCCATCCACATGTATTTTCCTTTTAAACTCTCCCTCAGTACTGTCTGTGCTGCCTCAGTGTAGTCTTGATACTGAATGTGTGTTGCTAAATAGCCGGCTGCACCTAAAGGCCCCGCCACACTTGCCGGTTGTGCCCCGATTTTGAAGCCGGATTCCGATCCGATTGCGATCGGATGACGTCATATATCCGATCCGATCGCAATCGGCTGGGAATCGGGTGTTTAGAAACTGCTCTATTTTTCCGATCCGAATCGGCTTCACTGAACCAATCAGAGCGCGTCTCGCAAAGCACGTCGTTTCAGTTTGCAAATGGCGGAAGATCAGTCAACCACCTTCGTTGCCGATGTTTCGCCCTCCTCAGTCTTCCCGAATATGATGCAAAACTGCTGATAATGCAAGCACATCATCATCACTGTCCAAACTAGCAACTATTTCGCTGAACAGGTACGACCTTGATCTTCGATTCAAACCGCCGGGTCGGCTAAATAAAGTCGGGGAATGTGTGGCAGTGAACACGTTTTTGCAGTCCGGTCCGATCACACTCCGATTCGAAACTGCTCAAGAATCGGCCTCGAAATCGGGCATTTGTGGCGGGGCCTTAAGAGATGATAAACGTATGTGTTTGCGGTTAATGCATTTTGTATATATATATCATCTCCCGGTACATAGTTTAAATTGTAATGATATTGTAGTAATTGTAATGATTTTATAATAATTGTAATGATTTTCTACTGTTCATGTACAGTAGGGTACGATAAATTTGCAATTAGGTGCAGTGTCCGTAGCGGTTTATTTAGCTGGCGACATACATCTGTTGTTGGTTTTTCGTTTTTTTTTTCACAAGCAGCGCGGGCACGTCCTGATAAAGTCTTGTTGATGTCAGGTCGTTAACCCATTTAGCCCCGACGCCCTGCAGCAGGAGCCTCGATGGATGAAACATGATAATTCAACTCACCACCCGGGTCTGCCCTGGGGGACTTGGGTGGGGTTAACTACATTTTAGTTCTCAGGGTCACCCTGGTCAGCCCCACACGGTGGGTTTTCCCCTCTATTCTGGGGCATGTGTTTCTGTCTACCCTTGGTCCATTCACCTGTATTTTCCTTTTTTAAACTCTCCCTATTGTCTGCGCTGCCTGTAGCTCTTGATATTGGATATGTGTTGCTAAATGGTCTTAGCTTTATTTAGGCCCCATGTCGTAGGTTTATTTAACGTATTGGACCGGCTGGCGACATACATTTAATGTTCTGTTTAGGTTTTTTTCACAAGCAGTGCAGGCACGTCCTGAGAAAGTCTTGTTGCTGTCAGGACGTTAATCAATGTACAATCAATCAATCAATGATGATAATTCAAGGGTCGTGCCAGATTTGTTTCGCGCCATCAGGCGCCAAGCTAATTTGACACAGCACTTGAATTATCTTGGTTATTGGTCGATCCATCTCCTGCAACTGGTACATACTCATAGTCGTTAGGTGACACTGACCTCCCAAATTTTGGAAATGCGGCCGTGGGGTTAGATGGGTTAATATATATATCGGGTCAAGTAATCACATCTGTCTGTTTTCGGCACTATCTCAAGCAAAGGTAAATTTTTCAAGTTATTATCCACATTGCTGCTATGGGTGTTTCATTGATAAACTTTCCTTATGAATTAAACTGAATTAAAATCATTTTGTGAATATGCATATGTCTTGTTTCGGTGTGCATGATAGTCTCGGTATGCAAACGTAAAATGGTCGCACGAAGCGAATGTAAAGATTTGGTTTGGACTGGGTACATAAATTATATTGAGCAGCAATTTGCTTGATATAGTGCCGAAAACAGACATATGTGATTACTTGACCCGATCAAAATGTCCTCTTCTTACGACTCTGACATTTTGATTCGGGTCTTGTAATCTGTTATCGGCACTATATCAAGCAAATTGCTGCTCAATATAATTTATGTACCCAGTCCAAAACAAAACTTTACATTATAATTTATGCTGCTGCTCAATATATATATATATATATATATATATATATATATATATATATATATATATATATATATATATATATATATTATATATATATATATATATATATATATATATATATATATATATATATAAAATTTATTATATAGGTCGTAACACGAATGTGAAGTGTCACAAACTCGGGGGAAAGGGCGAGCGAATTAGAAGTGACTCACGCGGGTCGGCGTTAACGGCAAAATTAATGGACATGACGTCTGGTCAGGTGGATGTTTCCGCTCCTGTGCCAGCTCCAGAAGCAAAGATTGGAAGGTTTCGGAACAAACACTGTAATATAGTGTAAACCGTAACATTCTAAATCCCTTAAAATGTCAGATCTTTTGAATCGCTTTGAATTAAAAATTCTATTTCAGTTGACGCTCTGAAATCAGACATAGGGAAAAAAAATAGAGAGAGAGAGAGAGAGAGAGAGAGAGAGAGAGAGAGAGAGAGAGAGAGAGAGAGAGAGAGAGAGAGAGAGAGAGAGAGAGAGAGAGAGAGAGAGAGAGAGAGAGAGAGAGAGCGAGAGAGAGACTGACTGACTGAAACTTTATTTATCAAGGATTGAGATATTAGGCGCACAGGCCTTTCTTCCAATCTGTCCTTGCTACATCTACTGACATATAATAACAGGCAAACAGAGAGAGAGAGAGAGAGAGAGAGAGAGAGAGAGAGAGAGAGAGAGAGAGAGAGAGAGAGAGAGAGAGAGAGAGAGAGAGAGGGAGAGAGAAACCCCCCCCAAAAAAAAAAAAAAAAAAAAAAAAAAAAAAAACAACACCTTGCACGTCTCTTGACACAAACGGAGAATAAACCCATTCTACCCCGGGACCGAAATCCCCAAATTTGAAGTTGCGCTCTAAAGGACTGTATTACAATTCTAGAGATAGATCGAGCATGATAGTTCAAGGTTGGTGCCAGAATAGCTAAGCTATTCTGAACTATCATATCACCCTTGAACTATCATGTTCGATCCATGTCTTGATGTGGTTTTTCGGGGCTGAATGAGTTAAAAGCTGGGACAAACATGATGTTCTGAAATCAGAAGAAGGTAACAAATATTTTATTTTAAAAAAAAAAATTAAAAAACCGTGCGTCTTTTGATTTAAACAGCAGATTAAAAACTCGGACAAACATGCGATTTCGCATGATTGTCCGGGCTTTTATTCTACTGTTTGCGTCGAATCACGTACTTCTGATTTCCGATAAAGGTCTTTTCAAACGGTTTTCTGTTTTAAAAAGACTGTTTTATTTGAAAAATCCACGGTCTGACCTTTCTGTACTTAGGACCTGTTGCTCAACGACAGGGGAAAATAAGCACCGCGAATTGTTGAGAGAAAGTAGTTAAACAATTGAAGGACGTACCAGAAAGCAGCAACGCAGCCGTTGTCTGTGCCAATGCTCAACGTGAAATGAGCTGGCAAAGCAACGGCTCAGCCGCAAATAGCTTGATAGCTGACGTGTGAGTCAGTTAGTAGGATTTATTGATTGGTTGTTTTTCCTTATCAAAGACATTAAAAGAAGGGAGCTAATCTTACTGTCATTTCTATAGAAAGAAGACTAAATCCGTGACGTCAATGCAATAGGCTAGGAAACCAGATATTGTGTGCTGACGTCATTTTGACAACTGCTTCGAAGAGTTGACGATTCTTATTGGCGCATTGAGTTAAGTAATGATATATTGGACCCCCCCCCCCCCCTTCACTCCCCGCTGTTTGGAGGCTGGAAAGTAACGTGACGGACGCTGCCCCCTCACCTCCCCCCACCCTTTCCCCTCCCGGGGGAGCTGTGGAGCTAAGGTGACAGGTCCAAAAGGTCGTGAGTTCGAACCCAGCTGCGCTCAAAATTTGTTCAGACCCTTTTCGGTACCCCACCTTTGAAATCACCTTCGTGGTGGACAAAAGACGTTATGCCCTAATCGTTTACCCCCACCACCACCACCCTCCGCCCCTCCCCTCCCCCCCCCCGTCCCCCCCCCCCCACACACACACGCACGCATACACACACACACACACACACACACACACACACACACACACACACACACCTTTATAGAGCTCGGGAAGCTGACGTCATCACGCTAGTCGTGGCAGCCATCTTGAGAGGATTCGCGATAAGACCCTCATAGGGAAATCAGGATAATGTCAGGAACTTGAAGTCCTGATGTTATATAGGCAATAACAGCAAGTCTTGCCATCACCGTAGGAAACAGCTAACCAGAATCTGTTTTTGTTTGTTTCCAGAGAGGAAGAAAGATGAAGAAAAACGTGTTGAAACACTACTTCGCTACTATCTGAAGGCTATTCTATCTTAAGAAAGCGGCTGACGCGCAGACGCTGCTAGGCAACACGGGAACCTTAAAGTCCCGAGCCTTATTACATGACACCCGTGTCCGTTGTCTTTGACCCGTTGCCAGTGTCGAGAAAATCTGAACACCACGAACACCACGCAACTGCAAAAGGTATAGGTCCTCATCTGAACTGAGCCCCCGCAGTTGCGGGGGCTCATCTACTAGTATGCATCTTGCTGACACCACTTTGAATCCAGGTTCAGCCTAGGGCTTGTCGATGTTAAATTGACGAAGACCGCAGAAAATGACACAGCCCGGTTTCCGGCCGTCAACGGGCACTAAACGTGTCAGTTCAGTGCCAGATTGGTTTCAGCTCAGTGCACCCACACCGGATTGACTGACCTTGCCAAAAACTGTAACGTAAGACATCCCAGTATGCAAAAGGCTATCGGCCGACTTGGACCTGAGTACCGTGGCCTTGCGTACAGACGGAGAATGGATGTGCGGCTGACCACCACTGAGTGGCTGGAATCAGTTTGAACAGTTCTTCCATCAGTTGCCTGTGCCGCCGGGAAGATTTACGAAAACATTCCGACAGATCGAGGCCGCGCCGGATAAGGCCTGCGCATTACCCTACTTTAACCTATAAAACCCCGACACAATAAACTGTGACGGCAGGCTGTGGATCGATCATCGTGGTAGTTCAAGGCGGGTGGTGTCGAAATAGCTTGGCGCCTCAGTAGCTATTTTGGCACCACCCTTGAACTATCACGATGAGTGTATATCAGCCTGATGATAAAAAGGCCAGTTAAGTTGAGCTGAGAGTGAAGTCGGTAACAGTAAAGCATTGCGACGTTGATGTTTCAGCCACTAACTTGGAGAACCTATTAAATCATTTGCTCTATTCAGCAGCCGCTGCACAGTTCAACGATATGTTTCCAGGGTCGGCCCACAGTCGCCGGAATGCAAATACCGTCCTACACATATGTTCATACAGTCGTAATAAGCAGTTGAGCGCATGATCAGTCACCTCTGGCCGTCGGTCAAGGACGCTGACCTTGCTATTAGGGTCCAATAGGCAGACGAACGCAGTGTGTGTGTGTGTGTGTGTGTGTGTGTGTGTGCGTCTGCTGTCGATATACCGGTCTGGAAGTAACACATAGTCTCAAATTGTTCGTAAGAGGCATGGATTCTCATGAGCCCCTGCAAACGCAGGGGCTTATGAGAATTTATGCCCCTTGCTAGTAATCGCTTCCATTTCTCATCCAGCAGAGGAGATGTTTGAGGTTTATACAGTGAATTTTTGTTACGAACACACCGTCCGTCAGTGTAGTAAACACAGGCAGGCATTTCACACCGGCAACTACCAAGCAGAAACATGGCTAAAGTAGAGAGCTCGTTGCCCATTCTGGACATGGTAAAAGCCAAAGATCCTCATCAGCGTTCGGAGGTTGCTAAGCAATTGGTGCACGCTTTGGAAACCGTGGGTTTTGTGTACATCGACAACGTGGAAGGGTTCGATTCGCAAAAGCTTGAAGAACACACGCGGTGGTTGTTTGGTCTGCCAGAGGAAGAGAGGAAGAACATTTCCAAGAAGGCTTGGAACCCCTCAGGGAAGAATCAGTACAGAGGTTTGTCGCAGTTTTTTTTCCCTGCTTTATCACAAACTGTGTCCATCTACCAGCGTTAGTGATTATTTTGACGATCAGTGTATTGGGTTGCAGTGTAAAGGCGGCTCCTATACGAAACCGATCCGAAGCGGGTCCGAAACAGAAAAAAAAAAAAAAAAAAAAAAAATCGTGCAAGTACTTTTCATGCTTGTGTGTTTCCATAATTATGTCCGCTCCAATAAACGAATCTGCATCGGCTTCGAACGAAAATGACACATTTTTTAAAAGAAAGATCATCGCATCGCCGGGGTTCGGATCGTATTCCGTATCAGATTCGTGCCGCTTATGAAAACATAGCTTAAGTCTTTAACTCATTCGAGACGTGCCGCCTTCGAATACATTGCCGCACAAGTGCGTATCCTGAGGCGGCACGTCTCGAATGAGTTAACCTTATGCGGGTTAACACAGCTATAGTGATCTCAGTATGGAAACTGTTTCGCTGAGTTGACTGAGGCGGCGGCTGATAGGATGATGTCAGTACTGACTCGAACAGCCTGTCCACTCCGGGGATAAATCAACTCATTTAAGGTCAGTGCCCCATGTCACTTGACAGCGGCAACGCTATACGACACTTCCGCACCTATTGACGCATGGCGCTTAAATGAGTTAATCCAGTCGCTAAACGCTATTGCCGGCAGCTAAATAGTCGGTCAGTGGGTAGCCTACCCCCAATAGTGCAGGAGGTAGAAGTCCTATAGGAGCCTCTACCTGTAGTCTTTGAACTACATGGTCGATCTATCCTCGGAAGTCCGTGCGGTACTAGTTTTCATGAGACAGCCGCAATCCGGGCCAGCTTGCCGGTAGCTTGGATCAGTTACTAAACTTGTACTGCTGCCGGTAAACTACTCGACCGACTGACCGTTGCAGATCTATACAGTTGGTCACAGTGCATTTGTCTGCTTAATGGTGGTTTTGGTTGGTGGTGGTGTCCATGTTGCTGCGTCGTAATTAGCCCTGTCCGCCTCTTTTGCGGCTTCAGCAGACGGCGTGTGCATGACTGAGTCACTCAGCGCGGAGAGCACACGGTTGACACGCAGATATTGATCTCAGTTCGTCTCCATAGACCGCATAGAAACACCGTCGGTTAATGAGATACTTTATATACACTTATAAGTCAGTAACAGAGATTAATGAGGCACTCTATTTGAGTTGTTAAGATTTCGTCAACGGGACCACCAATAAGTGAACCTAAGATAAATGGAGGTCAGAACGTGACCACCCATATGTGGAAGAGATTAATGAGATACTTTATGTAAGTTGCGCACTAGGGCATACGACAAAAACGAGAGAGCACTAGAGACCGAGCATTAGACAGTACTCTAGAGAGTACCGTATGAGAGCAACTATGTAGTCAGTACCAGAGAGATGAATCCTCAGCAAGAGTACAACATACACTAAACATATCAAGGAGAATTACACAGCGCTGGCCATACAAACAGTTAGATCCCCTGCCCCCTCCTATCGGGCACCCACTCGCCAGCCCACAGAAAAATACGCAGGTAAAGAACAAGACTATCATCTACATCCATAAAAAGAATGCATCAGATCAAGCCTTTAACCTATGTCTTTTTCTGGAACTTAAGAAGTAGGCAGGAGAACACACATACACAAACAAGAAGATAAACTACTAAATGTGGTCGGGTAAATCCCACAGCAGATGCACAAGAAAATGTACAACAATGTAACGATACAAATTTTGCCTCAAGTTATAGAAACCAGAAAGGTGAGGCTAACGCTGGTAGAACAGTACACATACCAAGGCGGGGGATTACTCAGCGCTGGCCATACAAACAGGCACCCAATCGCCAGCCCACACAAAAATACGCTGGTAAAGAAAGACTATACATGTCGCGTGATCCACGAAGGGCAGTTCACCAGGGAGCTCCAGGTCAGAACTGGTGTCAGGCAGGGGTGTCTGCTGTCTCCGTTCCTCTTCCTACTGGCCATAGACTGGGTCATGAAGATGACCACAGAGCACAGACGAAGTGGAATACAGTGGACACTGTGGACACAGCTTGACGACCTCGATTTTGCAGACGACTTGGCATTACTGTCACACACTCATCAACAAATGCAGGACAAGACCACGAGGCTTGCTGACATCTCGTCCCAAGTGGGCCTCACCATTCACAAACAGAAAACAAAGACAATGAGGCTGAACGCAACCAGGGAGGAACCAGTCTTGCTTGCTGGCACCCCGTTGGAGGAGGTGGAGTCCTTCACCTATCTCGGGAGCATCATAGACAAAAAAGGCGGCACTGATGCAGATGTCAGAGCACGAATCGGTAAAGCCAGAGCAGCCTTTCTCCAGTTGAAAAAAGTGTGGAGTTCCAGAGAGCTGTCACAACACACCAAAGTCCGGATTTTCAACTCCAATGTAAAAGCAGTTCTCCTATATGGAGCAGAGACTTGGGGATTGACAAAAACCACAGTCAACAGAGTACAGACCTTCATGAACAGTTGCCTTAGAAGAATTTTGAAAATCCACTGGCCAGAGAAGATCAGCAACGTCAGACTCTGTGAGAGAACAGAGCAGATAACAGCAGAGAATGAAATTGGGCGAAGAAGATGGGGATGGATCGGTCACAGTCTGAGAAAGCCAGCTTCCAGTATCACTAGGCAGGCATTGTCATGGAACCCCCAGGGAAAGAGGAAAAGAGGTAGGCCGAGAAACTCCTGGCGTCGAGACCTCCAAGCAGACATCAAGAGACTGGGAACCACCTGGAGTAGAATCGAAGGAGAAGCACAGGACAGGAGTTGCTGGAGGTCTCTCGTCGACGGCCTATACCCGGGTAGGGGTGACAGGCGTAAGTAAGTAAGTAAGTAAAGAAAGACTATCATATGCATCCCTAAACAAGGCTGGAGGGACGACATAGATGAGGGTACGTAGGAAACGAAGGACTTAGTTGGTTAAATAGATGTGCCTGATGATAAAAAGGTTTTGTGTTTTGCAGGTTTTTCACAAGGCGACCCGACCAAAGGGTCTTACAAGGAGGCGTATGAGCTCTGCCAGGAGCCAAGCCAACTTCCACAGTCCGACCCCTCCATCCACCCGTTCTTCAAAGAGACCAACTTGTGGCCTAATGGGGTGGAAGGGGCAGACAAGTTTAAAGCTTACATCATGGAACATTACAAGTAGGTTTAGTGCAGCACAGGCGTAGAATGACAGTGAAGTCAGACAAAACCAAAGGTAAAATCAATTTCAAATCACTGCAGTAGTGTCATCCCTCCCTGCGTGATGGAAGACAGATAAAATCTAAGGTAATTTCAAATCACTGTAGTAGTGTCCTCCCTCTCTGTGTGATGGAAGACAGACGAAATCTAAGGTAATCGCAATTTCAAATCACTGTAGTAGTGTCATCCCAATCACTGTAGTAGTGTCATCCTTCCCTGAGTGATGGAAGACAGATAAAATCTAAGGTAATTTCAAATCACTGTAGTAGTGTCCTCCCTCTCTGTGTGATGGAAGACAGACGAAATCTAAGGTAATCGCAATTTCAAATCACTGTAGTAGTGTCATTCTCTCCCTGTGTGATGGAAGACAGACGAAATCTAAGGTAAGTACTCGCAATTTCAAATCACTGTAGTAGTGACATCCCTCGCTGTGTGATGGCGGAAGACAGTCGAAATCAAAGGTAGTCTCAATTTCAAATCACTGTAGTAGTGTCATCCTCTCCCTGTGTGATGGAAGACAGACGAAATCTAAGGTAATCTCAATTTCAAATCGCTGTAGTAGTAGTGTCCCTTTCCTGTGTGATGGAAGACAAACATAATCCAAGGTAATCTCAGTTTAAAATGGCTGTAGTGCCGTGCTCTCCCTGTATTAGACAAAAACTAAGGTGAACTAAGATAAACCCAATTTCAAGCCACTGTAGTGTCGCCCTGTTCTTGTGTAATGGAGGTCAAATTAGAACCACATTACCTACCATCAGTGTCTTTATTAGTACACTTTATCTTTTGTTGCTGGGGCCGAATGTTTGCAGTTAAGGTTCGCTTTACGGGAAATGGGGCAGGCATGACAGGTGGTGGCATTAATATAACGGTGTGTGCCAAAAATTGGAAAAACGACATCAGCCTGAGGGCCTTCTGCTCACTGGATTACAGAAATGAGTGAACTGGGTGAAATAAGTCAACTTTGCATGCATATAACGAAAACTCCAAGTGACCCATTTTTTGGTCAAGTTAACCCATTCAGCCCTGACGCACTGCAGCAGATGGGGCGACCATGATAATTCAAAGGTAGTGCCAGATTAGCTTGGCGCCTGTCGGCGCCAAGCTAATCTGGCACTGCCCTTGAATTATCATGGTCGATCCATCTCCTGCAACAGGTGCATAGTCGTTAGATGACGCCTCCTAAATTTGGGGAATAGATGCGACGGGCTGAATGAGTTAATGTGAAAGAGCACTAGTCATATGTGTAACCGAACCTTGGCGACTTTGTTACATCAGACTTTGTTAACCCATTTAACCCCACGGCCGCATTTCCCAGAGTGTGGGGATGTCACCACGGACTGTGTACAACCCCACGGCCGCATTTCCCAGAGTGTGGGGATGTCACCAAGGACTGTGTACCAGATTCACTGAGGAGATGGGTCGACCATGATAATTCAAGAGTCGTGCCAGATTAGCTTGGCGCCGTCAGGCACTACCCTTGAATTATCGTGGTCGAGCCGACTCTTGCCGTAATGCGTCGAGGATAACTGAGTTAAATTACAAGGGACGTTTACTGTGACAATCTCTTCAACCTTTAAAATCTATGCAGAGCGATGCTCGGCTGTGGCTTGGAGGTTCTGCGACTTGCCAGTCTGGGCTGCGGGCGGGAGGAAACATGGTTCGAATCCCTGGTGCTTCCCGGTACTGTGTCCACGTTAGCTCTGCTGCGCTACCCACTGCGCCCCGGCGCCCCTCCCCCAGCGGCCATGGATGGAGATGTAGCTCTGTGCTGCCAGGATCATGCAGATTCTGGTGAGTACTTTTCAAATTCGAGGATCGAATTACGGCTCTCCTACTAACTCCTTAACGACCAGGTGTCGCGGACTGTGTTAATCCATTTAACCCCAAAGCCGCATTTCACAAACTTGAGTGGGGTGTCGCCGAACGACTATGTACGGGTTGCAGGAGATGGTTCGACCATGATAATTCAAGGGCAGTGCCAGATTAGCTTGGCGCCATCAGGCGCCAAGCTAATCTGGCACTACCCTTGAATTATCATGGCCGATCCATCTTCCGCTGTAATGCGTAGGGGCTAAATGGGTCAAAGAGGGTTAAATGGATTATCCATCCAAGAAACATACATACAAAGTGGTGACAACCAGAGGGGATGACCCAAACACCCAGAAAGGCATTTTATTTAAGCATTTTACATAATTTTGGGTCGGGGGGGGGGGAGAGGGGGGAGAGGTGTGGCGGAACCCCTGTAACCCCCCCCCCTCTTCCCGGATCCGCCTCTGCATATCCGCCTATATTTATTGTCCCTCGAGGGGTAATTCGGACAGGTCGACATTTTTTTTTCGCAAGACTGCAAATGTACTCTTCACTGATTGATTGATTGTACATTGCTTAACGTCCCGACAGCAACAAGACTTTCTCAGGACGTGCCTGCACTGCTTTTGAAAAAAGAAAAAGAAAAAATAAACAGAATATTGAATGTATGTCGCCAGCCGGTCCAATACGTTAAATAAACCTACGACACGGGGCCTAAATAAAGCTAAGACCATTTAGCAACACACATCCAATATCAAGGGCTGCAGGCGGCGCAGACAGTAGGGAGAGTTTTAAAAAGGAAAATACAGGTGAATGGACCAAGGGTAGACAGAAACACATGCCCCAGAATAGAAGGGAAAACCCACCCTGTGGGGCTGAAAAGGGTGACCCTGGGAACTAAAAAGTAGTTAACCCCACCCAAGTCCCCCAGGGCAGACCCGGGTGGGCGTTCTTCACTGCCGAGAGAAACGCAACTGCAAGAGGTATAGATCCTAATATTAATAATAAGCGCATTAAATAGGCGCTTTATCCCAATAAGCGCATTAAATAGGCGCTTTATCCCAATAAGCGCATTAAATAGGCGCTTTATCCCAATAAGCGCATTAAATAGGCGCTTTATCCCAATTGAAAATCGGCTCAAAGCGCCGCCGCGAACTGAACCCAACAAGCACGCTCACGTGAAACACGCGCATTCACTCACACACTGTACATAAACACAGAACATTCACGTGGTGCTAAGGGCAAGCTCAAGCGAGCTACTGTAGTTTTTGGAAATTCAAAATCGTTTGTATTTGAAATTTGATTAAGTGGGCTGAAGCTGATACCAAAGTGGAGGGGGGAGGAAGAGCCGGAGTACCCGGAGAAAGAACCCCCGACGGTCCGCCCGAATTAACGGTGACACTTACTAGAGGAGAAAAATCCGACGCCGGAACCCGTAATCGAACCTCGCACCTTTAGCATTGGTGGCAGGCGCCTTAACCACTGCGCCACGGACCGCCCCAGTTGCGGGGGGCTCATGAGGAACTATACCTCTTGCTGAATCGACTTTTGTGTCCGTGTTCATTTTGACGGCTCGGGCTCTTGAGCGTTGAACAATATGCGTCGCCTGACAGGTAAGGGGTTAAAATGTCTTATTTCTTTATTCACTTGCAGTTTTCTTTTCTTCCAGTGCTGGCGACCCTGTTAGACACGTTCGACTTCACGGGACTACAGATCTGGCGAGATGACGCATGGATGGAGGTACCTGTCCGCCGCAAATCTCTCGTCATGAATATCGGGCAGACGCTCGCGGCAATCTCCGGCGGCAGGTTCAAGGCCACGAGACACAGGTCAAAACCAGTTTTCGCCTTTAGTAATACTTTTTATTCGAGAGAAGTGGCTTTTGAAAAATTTGCCTCTTTCGCTTGTGAAAGTCTTTGATTTGTCCAAGGGATGCGTAGTTCCTTGTGCTATGTATTTGTCGTGGGTTGGCGAATTATAGAGCCGTAGGACGGGGATCAAAGGAACTGTCCGCACATTTTAAAGCTGAGGTTCAGTCTTTTTGTTTCGTCCCTCAAGTGTTTTTTGGACCCAGCTAGGGCCTCACATTGCCGCTAAGTCGGTCAAACCGCTCTGGGCACGCAGTCATATCGGCCAGTGCGCACAAAACATGAACAGAAGTGCAGTCACAATTGAATCCCAATCAGCTTTTCGTAGGCCTTACACACAAACTTATTCTGTAGCAGATGATACATTTGACAGCCACACTCCATGTGCACCTGTGAAATAGGGCTTTGACAACTGCGGCTCAGTGTCACGGAATACAGATGCAGGCAGTGTGGCTCTCAGATGTTCCGTGTGGTTATTTGTCAGTATCGTCTGCTACAGGATAAGTTCCTGTGTACGCCTAAATAAAGCTGCCGGACTTCTGTGTATCTCATGTTGTTTCCACATTGTGCACTAAACTAGACTCATGCGTGCCTTATAAAGCCCCCCCCCCCCCACCCCCCACCCCCCGGCTGACGGCGTTCAAACTCCGCAAACTCAGTTTGTGAGCTCAGGGCCCTAGCTGGGCATTTTAAAAACACTTGCGGGACGGAACAAAAAGACTGAGTCTCAGCCTTCGCCGGTCTTTGTCGTGAGTGATTTTTATAAATCAATGTCAGCTCTGAAACCCGCCATATACCGTGTAAAAGGAGATTATAGTGTTTCCCTTGGAAACGCTATAATCGCCTATTACACGGTATACGTCGAGCTCTAAGGCGTCTGGCGTTGTAAAACTGGTACAAGGAAACAGCGTAAAATATGTTTTTGAGTGTGGATTGTGCCCACAGGGTCAGGGACCTTCGCGTCGACCGCTACTCCGTGCCTTTCTTTCTCGAGCCCAGATACGACGGAGATTTGAGCTGCCGGATGTTCGGCGACGATGAAGGGGTGGATAATTCTGTGCAGAATGGAGGGAACGAGGCCATCAAGCACTACGGGCCTTGGCTGATCGACAAAATGCGCAACAAGCCCGAGTACAGGGACTTTGTGGCCTTAGAATTTAGTGAAGTTTGAAGCGTTATGACCTAACCCCCATGTGTATTCAGCCACAGTACTGTTAACAGTACAATCAGACAGTGTTTAGAGTACCGATGGCTGCGTGCACAAGAGGTTAATAATCTCTAGATCTGGAGGCCATTTTCATCTATCAGGTTGATTGACTTAATTTTGATTGATTTTGATTTGATTTGAGTGATTGATTTGATTGCTTAATTGATTGATTGATTGATTGATTGATTGATTTGGTTGGGTTTGGGTTGGGTTGGGTTGGTTGGTTGGTTAGTGATTATTAATGCAAAATCTGTTCTCATCGCTGGATTTGGCGAAGGGAGAGAGAGAGAGAGAGAGAGAGAGAGAGAGAGAGAGAGAGAGAGAGAGAGAGAGAGAGAGAGAGAGAGAGAGAGAGAGAGAGAGAGAGAGAGAGATGGATGATGATGATGATGAAACGTTTTTATTCAGGATAAAGTTTTAGGCGTGCGAATGCCTCTCTTACAAACTGTCCTGCTACACTACACACATAAATATACAGAGAGAGAGAGAGAGAGAGAGAGAGAGAGAGAGAGAGAGAGAGAGAGAGAGAGAGAGAGAGAGAGAGAGAGAGAGAGAGAGACTGAGTGACCGAAATATAATGGCCAGAATTTGTCGCCAGGTGTACTTGATATACAATATGTTGATATAATTATAATAGTTTTTAAGCTTTCAGCGTGGATTGCTGTATATGTGTACATGCTGTGATTATTTCATTGGTCCAAAACAGTAGTCCCTTTATCAAGTACTGGCTAGTAAGCAAAATCAGCGTGTACATGATAATAATAATACATTGACAGAATTAAAAGTAACGAAATGGGATGTGACAATGCTCCTCTGCAGAATCTTTCTATTATAGTTAAATATATATTGCTTGCCACACGGCACCTGTGTGTGTGTGTGTGTGTGTGTGTGTGTGTGTGTGTGTGTGTGTGTGTGTGTGTGTGTGTGTGTGCGTGCAGAAAATACTGCCTGCCTCTTAGTAAATGCGCCTTAAAAGGCAGCTATCTAGTAAAATGGTGGTCCCGGCGATGGGTCGCTTACCATTTCGGCATGGGGCTTCGTGTTGATGCAATGAATCGAACTTACGATTAATCAGCCACAAAATAAACCTATCAAAGTCACTTTCAGTCCACAAAGTGTACGTACTGGTGTACAGTTCAAGCAGAAAAACATATAAGAAGTCACAAATCGTCTCTAATTCACGGTACCCGGTTCCGAAGACTGCTGAACAAATTTTCAGATTTGCCACTCGGCGGAAGTGACATCACAAGCCTGAGTCGGTTTGTTTACGCCTAGCAGGTCAGCGTGCTAACTTGTGACAGAGAAAATGAGCTCATCAGCTGAAAGTTCTGATTCGGACTCTTACGTGGATTCGTCGGAAAATTAGTGTTTTGAAGCAGGTGCACCGCGAGGCCTCAAACCTTATGTTTGAGCCTCTTGCACAGACAAATAGAAAAGAGCGTACGGAAAGACCAACCACGCCGGAAAAGCCAGTGCGCAGCGAAAACCCCGCGGGCTGGTAAGCATACATAGTACAATACATTCATCGTATTAGATTACGTTTTCATGTGCACTTGTGTTTTATTATCGTCGTTATTAATGTCGAAGTTAATGATGCGACATTGCTGAAGTTTACCGTATGCTCAGAGCCTGGCCTAAGACCGTTTCAAGTTTCTCACAGCATGTTCACTGCACCTAGTGACCTATGCTAATGTAAACTAAAATTGCATGGTTATCTCAATCTTATACTGTTTTTTTGCTTGTTTTTTTTTTTTTTTTTTTTTTTGTTGTTGTTTTGTAAAAAGGTATCATCTCTGAATTGCCACTAAATGCACCAATTGGTGATTTGATCCACAAGTTTATTTGTTCTTCAAGAATGTGTACTTTAACAAGTTCAAGTAGTATACTTGAAAGGTTTGATCTGCTGTGTTTATAGGGTGCTGGAATGTGTGTACACCCACTTATCCAGATGCACGAATGGATTGGTTCACAAGCTGTAAACTGATACTAATAGCTGGTATCTGAATATTTAAATGCAATTTTGACCTGAAAACTGTCTTTTTCATGTCTTCAGGTGCAAGTGTGGGTGTTGTGTGCATGGTTCTGCTCCGGTCAACAGATTCTGTTGCCTTGAGGATGACCGTTTTCACGAACGGATTGAAGATGGCAAGGTGGAGGCCGACACTGAATTTTCCTGCATCACTAGGCACCCCTCTTTCGAAGCAGTATGCCTAAACATGGATGTGCTGCGCGTGGTTTACTATCAAATGCGACAGAACAGTGAAGCAGAAAGGCAACATACTGAGAATGAGTGAGTTACTTCTGGCGTTTGTGTGTGGGACAATATCTACAGGAACAAATATCCGCAGCATTTTAAAGAAATTTAAGATCTAAGTGAAGTGATTAAGGGCAAGAAAAATGAAATGGTGGCGGGAGCGGTCTGATAAATAGTTTCTGGTACTTTTCCACTGGATTAATGCATGCACTAAAAATCATGATGACAGTGAGTACTTTAAAAAGTGCGGTCAAGCCCGTGTGGGGAGGAGGGGTGGAACTGCTCTGTGAAAAAAGGATTTGTATTTGTACTTTTATGAGAAAGTTATATAAAGTTGCAGTGGTCATCGTTTCAGTATTAGTACTAGTCCATTGCTAGTACTACGTTAGGACATAACTTATTAGTGTTGTCACTATACTTATCACTTTACCATGCAATACTCTGTCACATGAGACCGTGTACTCGCATGAGACTGTTCCCCACCTCACCTGTGAAAATTAAGTGGGATACAGGATGAAACCATACTCTAGGTACACCATCACCTATGGTTATTTTTATTCCGGTTTTCAGTGACCACACCTGTGACATTAAGAATATGTGTGTTTGTGAAAATAGCATGTAATTGGTAGTGATATTTTGCTTTTACTGCATGAAACGCTTACTTTAAATCCGTCATTATGTGTCACAGGACCATGAGATACACAGGCGGCATACAGTCAAGTCATCCGCTGGTGTTACGGCTGGCTTGGAAAACACAACCGAAAGCCTTTACCATCGTGTGCCATGCACAAGATTCGTGAGAAATTTCCAGCAGGGCAAACAAGGGCTTTAAATTTGTGGACAGAAGCTGACAAACTCGCTTTCCACAAGAACTTGCATACAACGACTACCTTTATCTCATTAATCCCCATGTGCATGCAGGCACAGATCTTGTAAATCGTACCAATGTCGGCATGCAGAAGGGGGTGAATTGTGCTATGTGTACATGTAGATGAATAAACATTTGTAGAGCTACCTATTTTGGCTTGTTCATTACGTAGACCAGTGCTCTGTACCCATTCTGTCAGGAAGGTAACATTGGTGACTATTTGTGAGCAAAAGAAATGCAGCAAGGGGTGTGCATGTTATTATGTGTCAAAAGTATGCATGTACAAAAACTCGATTTAAATTTGCGCATCTATTGGGTCACATTTCTTATGCTCAAGTACTCATGTGTACAAGTTGGCAGATGCAAAGACAGAAATCAGTACATTATTACTCTTATGTATGGAAGCTTACATATTTACAAAATTAAATCCTATTCTGCGCTAAAAAGAAAAATAGGAATGTTAAAGACAAAGCAACAAAGATGCTTGGAAAGTGCAAAGTAGTTATCTTTCTGATGAATCTGAATTTCACATTTTTTATTTCACATTTGCCAACTTCACTCATGAGTATATATATATATATATATATATATATATATATATATATATATATATATATATATATATATATATATATATATATATATATATATATATATATATATATATATATATATATATATACAACAGCTGAAAACAGGCACCAAGATCAGCGTGTACAGAGCTGTGGTCCTCCCCACCCTGCTGTATGGTTCCGAGTCCTGGGCCCTCTACCGCAGCCAACTACGACTCCTCGAACGCTTCCACCAGCGCTGCCTGCGTACCATCCTGGGCATTCACTGGAGTGACTATGTCACCAACGTCGAGGTCCTTGAACAGGCTGAAACTGTGAGCATCGAGGCTTTGCTGCTGCGGACACAGCTCCGCTGGGCGGGGCATGTCTCCAGGATGGAGGATCATCGCCTACCAAAGATCACCCTGTTCGGCGAGCTTGCTACTGGACACCGTGACAGAGGGGCACCAAAGAAGAGATACAAAGACTGTCTCAAGAAGTCACTTAGTGCCTGCCAAATCGACCACCACCAGTGGTCTTCGCTTGCTGCGGACCGTGACACCTGGCGCTCCACCATTTACAAGGCAGCTGTCTCCTTTGAGGACTCTCACAGAGCTAGCCTTAAGGACAAGCGGCTCAGGAGAAAAAACAGAGATGCCGCAGCTCAGAACCCTGGCCATACCTTCCCCTGCAGCCACTGCGGTCGAACCTGCCTGTCTCGGATTGGCCTCCGCAGCCACGAACAAGCCTGCAGACGTCGTGGCGGGCAACTCCTATAAAATCTTCGTTCGCGAAGTCAAGCCAAGAGATTCTTCACTTTTAACAAAGGCGTCGCCCAAAGCCAAAAAATGCACTCAATCAGATTAGCTCCAAGGGACGTAATTTTTCAATAAATTCTGAGAATGCTGTGCTAATGCCATGGAATTCCAGGCTGGTAAGCTTGCATTGTGTCATCAGGACATCAGCTGCCCTTTTGTGACTGCATCGCTTATTAGATCTTTTGAGCCTTCCACTGAACACCTACTACATAAAGCAATAGGGACTACCCTCTGGCACCCTGCCATCCGCTGGAGAATATCACAGTCCTCCCCCCCCCCCCCCCCCCCCCGAGGGGGGGAGATAGAAATATTCCCAAACAGATATTGGACCTGCTGAGTAGATTTAAAGTTTTTGCCGCCTACAACCGGTTTCGCTCCAAAGGGGGGGGGGGGGGGGGGGCTCTTCATGTAGGCCTACGGCGTAACCTGAAATTGCAAACACAACGCATGTACTAGAAACCGCCTCCAGAATTTACTGGTAGCACCACCAGTACAGCGTGGATTGCATCCCTAAAGCTTTATAAGGTGTTGCAGTGGATATATATATATATATATATATATATATATATATATATATATATATATATATATATATATATATATATATATATATATGTATATATATATATGTATATATATATATATATATATATATATATATATATTATATATATATGTGTGTGTTATCATTTTAATCAACAGGTGAATCAACACTCCGATGAACAGGTGAACAGAAAGACAAAAAAGCCACCAATCATGTTCATTGAATAAATTTCTGTTTAGAGTTTTCAGCATGCTGAGGATGAAATTATAAATTATTTTCCTTCGAGATACCTGTCGAGGTCGGGACAAATTGACCATTATAATTCACAGATAGTGTCAGAATAGCTTGGCGCCTACAGACGCCAAACTATTCTGCTGCCAGCCTCTAACTATCACAGTCAATCCACAACCTGCCCTAGCATGTCCAAGTTAATACTCTCTTGGCTTGACTTCGCGAACGAAGATTCTATAGGGCTTGCCCACGTCGTCTGCAGGCATTTTCGTGGCTGCGGAGGCCAATCCGGGACAGGCAGGTTCGACCGCAGTGGCTGCAGGGGAAGGTCTGGTCAGGGTTCTGAGTTACGACAGCTCTGTTTTTTCTTCTGAGCCGCTTGTCTTTAAGGTTAGCTCTGCGAGAGTCCTCAAAGGAGACGGCTGCCTTGTGAATGGTGGAGCGCCAGGTGTCACGGTCCGCAGCAAGCAAAGACCATTACAAGTTAATACTAATAATAGTTAAACAAGTTTGATGCTTCGCGTGTTAGCATAATCACACAACACGAGTCCAGTGGTCTCTTCAGTATGACAGTAGCAGTATGAATCGTACAGACATGTAGAACACCTTTCCATGTGGCAAAAGAATAAATACATGCATCAGGTATCTGTGAAATCAGCTATTAAAAAAACAGTGATGACAGTGTGCTCTTTGCACGCTGACAGCTACAATTACAAATCACTTTATTGTCCATGAGATGGAAATTTCTTTGTGCAATTATTACAGCAAAAGACAAAACCGCTGTGCTGGCCTGCAACCAGCAAAACCTACTACGACAACAAAAGTCACTCCGACAGGTAACTATCATCATCTGCAGGGCCATCAAAATCAGCGTCAGGGACACCACTGCCATCACACATGGTCTGTCTGGGGCGGAACCTATGTAAATGCTTGGATACCGCCTCATCTCTTGGCACACGGACTGCCTTGTCGGTCAGGTAGCCAGACCCTTCCTCTCGGATGTGGTCAATGCTTTTGCGGAGGGCCCTAGGTCCTTCACTGTGCCTCTGGAGGAGGGCCCCTTTCAGTTTAACAGCATATCCTAGAAAAATAACTTAATATCAGCTTCTTTTTCACTTAACAACTGGGGTTAGAATTACATGAACAGAAATTCGGACATCTCAGTGCAACATTACAATAAACAAATAGCTGTAATTTCTGTAGGTAGTAAACAGCATCCAGAATGCAAGGATGGTTGTACATTGCTTAACGTCCCGACAGCAACAAGACTTTCTTAGGACGTGCCTGCACTGATTGTGAAAAAAAAAAAAACCCCAGAATATTGAATGTATGTCACCAGCCGGTCTAATACGCTAAATAAACCAAATCCATTTAGCAACACACATCCGATATCAGGAGTTACAGGCAGCGCAGACAGTAGGGAGAGTTTAAAAAAAGAAATTACAGGTGAATGGACCAAGGGTAGACAGAAACACATGCCCCAAAATATAGGGAAAACCCACCGTGGGGCTGACCAGGGTGATCCTGGGAACTAAAAAGTAGTAACCCCACCCAAGTCCCCCAGGGCTCACCCGGGTGGGGGAAGAATGCAAGGAAAGTGATGACATTGCAACTATAGTCTTTCAGAGGACAAGTCTCAAATTTTAGATTCCATTTTTTATGTTGTTGCGCCCTGCTGCTGGCATGGAGTGGACGCGCATTACAAGTTGACATCACACCGCAGGCACTATATCCATAATATTTTAAATGACAGCAATTTTTTTGCAATTGTAATTCAAATAACGTATGGGTAACACAACAGTTTTCTTACTGTATGTGTGTCCTGTTGTGACTGGCCTCACATGAGCTTTAAAGTTTTTGGCCTTGCCATAATAGACCTGGAATCTTGGTTCTCCTTCCTTGTGGTCGCCTGGTCCCTGGTGTTGTTTTCTTTATAATGCATGGCCGCCAGTTTGTGCCTGTAACACGTATAATGCATGGCCGCCAGTTTGTGCCTGTAACACGTATAATGCATGGCCGCCAGTTTGTGCCTGTAACACGTATAATGCTTGGCCGCCAGTTTGTGCCTGTAACACATATGCATGCAGGTATAACAGACGTCCATGGTTAAATGGCAGTTAATACTAATAATAGACAAACAAGTTTGACGCTTTGCGTGTAAGCCCTAAAGTTCACACCACGTGGTTTTTTTTTACTTCATTGCTCTAAAACACAACATAAACAATAATTTCATCCTAACAAAGTAACATACTGAATCAGTCCCAAAAGTCAGTTTTGTCCTCTGTAGACTACAGACAAGTTCACATTCAGCAGGGACACCAGTGCAAGGATGGCGCCATCTGTTTCCTGCTGTAGTGTATTCAGGTTGAAGGGGCCTACTGAGGAGAATGTGACATGCTGTCAGTAAAATGTATTCACTAATTTACAAAAAGACATGTCCATTTTTTACAACAGTCTGACAGAAGTGAACCAAGTCATGTTACAAAAGTTGTTTCAGGCCACACAGAAATTAATTACCACATATGGAATAAAAAAAAAAGCAAATACATGTAGGAAAAAGGAGATAAAACCTGATTGTAACAGCTGACACACTGACCTGCACCACCTGTACATCAATAACTTTGTTGATGCGCTGATCTATAACCGTGTAGGATCCATATTTCGCGCAGTGCTCAGGGCTGTCGGATCGCCCGTCTCCGACAAGCACCAACGGTTGACCATCATTTTTCAGTTGTCTGATGATCTCCTGTTGACAAGCACATTAATCACTAAGTTATAACATAGTAAAGCATGAAATCCAATCCTAAATAAGTACAGTAAACTTTGGATACAACAAAGTGCCAGCTGTGCCCAATTAGTTTGATGTTACAAATAAACTATGCTGCATCCAGCACTGTAGTATGACCACACTATGAATAGCAATAACAATGAATACTACATTTTTTTTAGATACCGTCTGTTGCCCAGATGCATCTAAAAAGTAGAAATTGGCAGAAATAAACATTACATTCCTGTATGTATCAGCATGTAACTGTCAACACACATCTGTATAGAAATGTAAACAAAGGTCTCATTTTCATACACCGCACCCACCCTCTGCTCCTGCTCCCACTCCAGTTCCACAATCGGAAACAGGAAGTCATGTTGGTGGCGAAAGAACGTTGACACGTTTAATACCCTAACGTTGAGAAGTTGGAGCACTCGCAGGGCCTTCGCTGGGAGGCTTCCTGAAAATAAAATGACGGAAGACAGCAGAAGGTTCCCCAAAGGCATCTTCTGCTGGAATGGCTGACTGGCCCACACCCGTGAGAAGCCACACTTCTCATTTGTGCAGGTTTGCAGAATGCGGATGCAGGTTCCGACTGTCTCTGCAATGTGTGCTGTAGCCGGCTCTGCACATTTTGGGCAGGTGTCGAACGTAGTAGCAGATTTCGCTGGAAGACAATACATTTGTCTTCCAGGTGGCAGCTGGTCGTGGCTCTGGGAGGTTGCTGCACACCACAAACATAACAGTTTTCTTTATGCACACAAATTGTAAAACAGTACTATCTAGTAACAGGATAGGGGGACCGAAACTAGTGAGAGCAAGAATAAACATGAATAAAAATAACTTTCATTGAAAGGACCACTGACTCAGCACACAGATTCACTTTTGCTGTCTTAAGTGAGCAAACCGCCCCTCCCCCCCCTTCCCCCCCAAAAAAAAAAAAAACAAAAACAAAAAAAACAAAAACAAAAACAAACCAACAAAAAACAAAACAAAACAACAACAACAACAAAAAACCCAACAAAACAGTAATAATATATACTGACTTCCATAAAACAATAAGGGCAAAGCCCATATGGCTCATTTGTATCGACCCACCCGCACATGTCCGACACAACGTTTCTTGTCAAAATATGGCTATTTTTTAAACATATTTCCTGAGCTCTTGTGACCCTTACCTTACCGAGGGGTCATGCAAATTAGTATGCATAGATAGGTCTTACCATCAGGTATCTCTGTAGCAAATTTGGGTTTGAAGTTGTGAATAGTATTTGCGAAAAAACTATTTTTCATATATTTCCTGAGCCGCTGTGATCTTGACCTTTGTGAGAGGTCACTGAAATTGATATGTTTAGAAAGATCTTCCCACAAAGTATATTTGGGCCAAGTTTGAAGACTGTAGCTTGAATAAATCCAGACCAAAAAGGTGACTGCCAAGCGTGTAATATGCAAGAGTACCAACGGAGAAGAAACACGCTTAGAAAGACGGGTACAACACATTTATTAATTTCGGGTAATACCCTTGTCAAAATAGACAAACAAACAACATACATAGAGATAGCCGTACTTATCTATCTTATGTTTGTTTGTTTGTCTATTTTGACAAGGGTATTTACCGAAATTAATAATTGTGTGTACCGTCTTTCTAGCGGTTTCTTTCCGTTGGTACTTCTTGTAGCTTGAATAGTCTCAGAGAAAATGCGAACGTTAAAGTTTACCACGGACGACGCCGGACGGACGACCACTGGCCCAGAACATAGACTCACTTTTGCTTCGCACTTTAGCCTACAACGCCAAAAAAAATTTAAACGTTGTTTCCCAAACTAAAACGTATTAACTGTAAAGAGTCAACTTGTGTGACAGATCCGAGTACTGCCAACCAGTTAAAATCGGTCTGCATATTAGCATATCCAATGAAATTAAAACAAGAGTACGTCTTACTGTCGACATGAACTTGTGACTCGGGCTGCAAGCATCAGTTGCTTTAGGAGTACAAGAGCTAGCCCGTCCCGCTACCGTGCACCCCCCCTCCCCCCCCCCCCCACCTCAGTACTCAATAAGATGAGTTTCAAAGTGTACCTTAGTATGTCCTGAGATGTCATTAGCCATGTTCCCCTAAAATCCTTAGGAACACACCAGAGATATAGCCAATGGCGCAAGGGTACCCCCTTTATAAATATAATAATTATTATTATTATTTATTCACGCTCTTCGTGGATGCTAAAATGAGCTTGAGAAACATTTTCCTCTAACTAAACCAGAATTCATTCCAGAAGCCCAAATCAGGCTATGTTAAGGCACACCTTCCGGGTACTCTGCAAAAAAATAAAAAATAAAAAATAAAATAAAATAAAACAGAATGAAAAATATTAAATCTGTGGCTCACAGAGAAGGTATTTGTGCACCCAGTAAATGGCCATTCCGCAAAATCGCAAAAAAAAAAAAAAAAAATAAATAAATAAAATAAAAATAATGTGTCAGATGCCTTCAGACATTTTCTATAGCACTGGCAGTCCATTTTCAGGCTTACATCATTAAAACAACAGTTATTATAAACTTGACAAGGTGATTTTGTGATCACTATGAGTGCCACATTGGTTGATTTTGTGTCTCTACCCCCAAGTTGTAAAAATACACAAAATTAATTAGAAAAAATTATTGAAGTTATTCCATTTCATTTTGACCTCTCTTTTCCTATTAAGTTTCAATAATTTGAGCATAAAGTGCAAGAAAATGAGGAAATTCGGTATCCTTTACGATATGTTTGTGGTGAATGATAGCTTTTTCCCATTTAAAATTGCCAAATTGGGAAACGTACTTTGTCTCCGATGCCCTCAAAAATTTTGTATTCAACTGATAGATACTTTTTAGGTTTTAATAGTTAGGATAGAGTACCACAGTTACTCCCAACCTGATTTTATGATGCTGTGATTCATTTAGGGGCCACAGTGGCTAAATCTGCTGCCCTACCCCCATTTTACCCGTACGCAAAGGAACGCAAAATGATCATAAATATTGCTTATGTCATACTTCTCTGTTTAAAATATTTTGTTTGCCAGTTTTCTTAACATATTATGCACATTGAGCATACAATTTGTGATCATTTCATTATGACTCAATTTAATTGTAATTATTTTTTGTTAAAGCATAACAAGGGGGAAACGTCTGTAAACACGGACTGCCGCTGAAGAACTTCCTCTTTAATAGAACAGCAAGACTGAAGTACGGCACATTCAGCAGTCTTGTCAAACGCAGGGAAGGTGTACCTCAAGGAGGTGATGTATCTGATGCTGTTCTTGGTCTACATTAATGATATCAGTACAGTACAGCAATACCAAGGTTCGTCTCGAACATCCTCCATGCGGATGACTTTGCAATGTGGAGCGCAGCAGAACATACTGAAATAACACCCTGCAGAATCCAGGATACTGCCAATAGAGTCAGTAGCTGGACTGAAAGATGACCACTCAAACTGAGCTAGGCCATCTCTTTCAATCAGATGGAAGAGGTCACCTTGAAAACTGGAGATCTTCCAGTACCAAAGACAGACAACAAATAAATTACTGGATTCACGCGGACTCACATCAAAGCCATGGAAGCTAGAGTTGCGGGAAAAAAGTCTCTGATGAAGAAACTGGTGGGGACCACATTGGCGCAAATTACAGCATCCTGGCGCAAGCAAACACTAGTTCGGTCAGACCAGTAGTGGGGTACCAAGATACTTCGACAACATGAAACACTCCCTGCAAAATCAAAAATGCCAGGCTTGACAAGATGCAGAACATGGGTCATTCTCATGATGCAGTGACATTCTTAGAGCTATCTGGAGTATTTTCTAACATTGTTTTGGCTGTTAGGAACAATGAAACTTTATTACACATATTCATATGTACACCTTTCTAGACGAAAATAAATGAGAAGAAAAGATCATACTAGACCCGCCTTACTCTAGGTAAAATATCGCCTAAAAGACCAGCTAGTTTCACTCATTCAGTCTATCATTTTTGCCTTTCTCTCCACTAAACAAACGGCAAACAAATTGATTGGTCTCATTTTCATCAGAATACAGTCCAACGTTCCACATATTTTACGGACATTAAAGGGATAGGAGACACGACACCTCCCTGAGATACATGTTCCCTGAGTTTGACAAGACTGCTGCGTGTGCCGTCGACTTCAATCATGCAATTTTGTTGAAGAGGAAGTCTTTCAGCCATCGGTTCATCATTCCTCCAACCCCAGACGGTAGAAGCTTTAGCTGCAGCCCCTGTTTACAGACTCCCCCCCCCCCCCCCGCCCCCCCCCTTATGTTCTTAATTCAAAATAGAAAATAGTTACAATTAAATTGACGGGTCACATTGAAATTAATAAAATGATCACACATTTTTATACTCCATATGCATACTTTGTTAAGAAAACTGGAAACAAAAATATTTTAACAGAGGAGTATGACGTAAGCAATATTTTTGATCATTTTGCGTTCCTGTGCCTACTGGTAAAATGGAGGTAGGGCAGAAGATTCAGCCACTGTGGACTCTAAATGAATCACAGCATCATAAAATCAGGTTGGGAGTAACTGTGGTACTCTAACCTAACCAATAAAACCTGAAAAAGACCTATCAGTCGTATACAAAATTTTTGAGGGCATCGAAAACATTTTTCTCTTCTTTTCAATTTCGGGGAAATGGCCATTTACTGTGCAGAGGACGCAGAAGGTATGCCTTAACATAATATTGCCTGATTTGGCCTCCTGTACTAAATTCTGCTTTATTTAGAGGAAAATATTTTTCAAGCTCACTTTAGTACCCGCGAAGAGCGTGAATTGGGGTACCCTTGCGCCATCGGCTATATCTCTGGTGTGTTCCTAAGGATTTTAGGGGAACATGGCTTAAACATCTCAGGACATACTAAGGGACACTTTGAATCCCATCTTGGGGGGGGGGGGGGGGGGGGGTGATGTGCACGGCAGCCAAGACTGTCTTATCAGTGGAGTATAGGTACGTATTTCTCCCAGCCCAAAAAGGTCTACTTTAATCAGTGGAGTCTGGTTTAAACACTTCTCAGTTGTCAATATCTTTTCGAGTATTTCTCCGGCTTCGATTTTAGAGTAAACACGGCAGAAAACAATGTATGCACTGCAGTGCATAGAGGCCTCTTTCACGGCACTAGTACTAAAGAGTTTAACGTTCAACTCTGTAAGTTGAGAAAGAGGTCCGGGATACCGGCCACAGCTAGAGATTTCTCACCGTTTCTCTCTTGAGCATTAGTAGGCGTTTGCGCGCACGCGGTGGCGCAGCGGATTTGCACTATTAGTCAAAGCTACTCGGTGTCATCGAGCTCCTGAGTGTTCTTCATATCTCCACTGATTCATCACTTCGTGGATCGTAACTATTTCTACCTATTTCTACAATTCTTTAGCAAACGCGGAACGAATTCTCAAGCTAGCCGCCTCGACTGAAGCAGTGTAGCCGCGGCCGGAGCACCCTGCTCAGTCGCCCGCGCAGGAGTAAGCCTACTCATGCAACTGACCCCTGATCATCGTGAGCAATACAACTTCGACAGGTTTCGCACTAGTAGTTTACTCCTAGATCAGTTCTGGCGGCCTATCGGCAGTGGCCGCCGTAGCGATATAAGGGAGACAACTTGCGGTAGACTTGATTCTGATCTTAAAATAACTCGTTGTGCAGCGGTGAGCTTTGTAAGGGCCAGAGTACCTACGCGCTTTTGGTGTGGAGAATTTCATTTATGTTGACATAATTTAAGTTTTATATAGTTTTGTTTAACTTATGCTTGTTGGCACTGAAAGGGTTAAATTTGTTTATAACTAGTGTGCTGGATTGCCAAACCAGGCCGGTCTGTATAAAAACAAAGATATTACTTACGACTTTAGCTTCAAGAAAACTAATTATTTCCCTTGGTTAATAATCTGATAAGATTTTGTAAACTTTGCTTACAATATTCGCTTGTTTTAAAAAGAAAAAAACGCGACATTATTGTGTTATCATTTTTCTCGCTGAAAAATAGCAGATGCTACTTCAGCATATCTGATTTTAAAAACAAATAAAATGTCATATTCATACAAACTTAAATAGCAGTATTGTGTTTGATAACAGCACTCAATGATTTCAATTACTAACATGTATATGCATAAAACTTTTTACCATAAGATAATGATTTTTTGTAAGCGCGTACATAACTGTCGCGTTTTAGTAATCATAATGTTTCATACCGTGTACACGAGAATTGTCGTGAGGTTCTGCTGTCTTTGACCTGATTCTGCTGATTAAATAACTTCCATTGAAAAGCCTTACAGGAAACCTACATGTCATTGGTTTGCACTAGACTGAAAACATTTGTCATGATATTATAAGTTTAGGTTTTACGTAATTATCTGTGAGTATCACTTCTGCTTCCAGACTTATGGTCCTCGTATTGTGGTCAAGACTCTATTCTTTTTGGCTTGACTTCGCAAACGAAGATTTTATAGGAGTTGACCACGACGTCTGCAGGCTTGTTCGTGGCTGCGGAGGCCAATCCGAGACAGGCAGGTTCGACCGCAGTGGCTGCAGGGGAAGGTATGGCCAGGGTTCTGAGCTGCGGCATCTCTGTTTTTTCTCCTGAGCCGCTTGTCCTTAAGGCTAGCTCTGTGAGAGTCCTCAAAGGAGACAGCTGCCTTGTAAATGGTGGAGCGCCAGGTGTCACGGTCCGCAGCAAGCGAAGACCACTGGTGGTGGTCGATTTGGCAGGCACTAAGTGACTTCTTGAGACAGTCTTTGTATCTCTTCTTTGGTGCCCCTCTGTCACGGTGTCCAGTAGCAAGCTCGCCGAACAGGGTGATCTTTGGTAGGCGATGATCCTCCATCCTAGAGACATGCCCCGCCCAGCGGAGCTGTGTCCGCAGCAGCAAAGCCTCGATGCTCACAGTTTCAGCCTGTTCAAGGACCTCGACGTTGGTGACATAGTCACTCCAGTGAATGCCCAGGATGGTACGCAGGCAGCGCTGGTGGAAGCGTTCGAGGAGTCGTAGTTGGCTGCGGTAGAGGGCCCAGGACTCGGAACCATACAGCAGGGTGGTGAGGACCACAGCTCTGTACACGCTGATCTTGGTGCCTGTTTTCAGCTGTTGATTGTGCCACACCCGCTTCCCGAAAGCGCTGTTCGCTTTTGCCAGCCTGCTGTCAAGCTCCTTGTCCAGCTTTGCGTCCGACGTCAAGACTCTAGCACCTCACATAACGTCAATTCCTCAGTTTCCCCTCTCATCTTTCTTTCGAACATACAGGTGTTCCATGCGGCGTTTCAAGTTGCGTCACTTTTTTCTTGTGGTTCAGTCACTCCCGCAGCGAGTTTTTTTTTTTTTTTTTTTTTTTTTTTTTTTTTTGAGAGCTCAGTAGCTTAACTGCTACTTGTTCTCTGGAGGACTTTTATTCAATTACGTGGCCTTTTATCGTTTTATAGTTTTATAGTATTTTTTATTTCCGTGTTTTTCTGTATTCAATTGTTTCTTCATTGTTTATCTTGTGCACTCTGTATTTTGTAATAAGTCCAAGCGAATTTTCCATCAAAGGTGCAGTTATGAGAATAGGGCACCTCAATGTGTTTCATTTGTACAACAAACTAGCCGACATATCTGTATATATTAACGATCCTACACCGTTCCACCTGTTTGGACTCAGTGAGACGCGTCTGAGTTCCTGTGTAAGCGATGCAGCAATCAGTATCCCCAATTTTTCAGTTATTAGACGAGACCCCTTGTCTCCCGGTCAAACTGGCATCGCTGTCTATATTCATAATTCTATCCAGCATTTAGTTCATCGACGCGTCGACCTAGAAATGATGGGGGTGGAGTGCGTATGGGTCGAAGTCAAGTGTCCGAAATCAAAACCGGTATTAATTGGGTTCTTATATAGAAATCCCGCCTCAACTTTTGAGTGGTACGATCAGTTTAGTCATAACCTTGACAGAGCTTTAAAAAAGAAGGCCGACATTCTTCTATTGGGCGATTTTAATATAGATTTACTTAAGCCGCACCCCGCCTGGGGCTCAACGTCATCTCTGTTTGGCTTAGTACAGTTAGTGAAATCACCCACCAGAATTACTCCAACTACTTCCACGCTTATTGACCACATATATACTAATAAACCCAAAGCCGTCTCTGACGTTGATGTCTCAAATCTTAGTGTTAGTGATCATTATCCTGTGACTTGCTCCTGGTCTTCTAAACTCCCTAAACCAAAAAAGAACGGCCATACAACTATAACGTATAGGACATTCAAACACTTCAGGAAAGACGAATTTCTATTTGATCTAGAAAATACTCCTTTTAATGACGTGCTCCTGTCCTATGATCCTAATACCGCCCTCAGTATTTGGTACTCTCTTTTCCTAAATGTACTTAATAAACATGCTCCTCTACGCGAGAGGAGGGTAAAATCTAACACTCTTCCTCCCTGGCTTACTCCGGAAATCATGCAGGCGATGGCGCTTAGAAACGATCTACGTAGCAATAAAATGTTCACTGAATATAAGCAACAGCGTAACCGTGTTAAATACATGATCAGAGAGGCAAGAAAAAAGTTAGTTCGTGACACGGTTAAAGACAGCAAAGATACCTCTACTATATGGCGCCTTCTAAACACACTTACTAGGGGGTCTCCAAGTACCGCAACTACCATTCCCACTAATCTTACTGCTGATACATTCAATGACCATTTTCTTTCGATTGCCAAATCTCTAATATCGCCAAGCCAGGATAACACTTATCACCGTTCAAATTTGCTGTCTGAGTTTTGTCAACAAAGAACAATGGGCACAGCCCCCTTCAACATCCCTATGTTAGCTGTTCATGAAGTGGGTTTACTTATAAGTAACCTTCCAAATAAAAAGTCCTCGGGGCCTGATGACATCAGCCCGAAAATACTTAAACTGTCTCTCCCATACATTGTAGAATCCTTAACTTATATTTATAATCTCTGTATCCAGCATAACACTTTTCCTAACGAACTTAAATATGCCAAAGTAATTCCACTTCCAAAAACAAAAGATCGTTCTGATCCTAATAATTATCGGCCTATTTCTTTATTATCTGTTTTGTCCAAACCACTGGAAAGGCACGTTCATAAACACCTGCTTGCTTACCTAGAAAACCGTAAGCTCTTCCACCCTTTCCAATCCGGATTTCGTCCGCAGCATTCATGCCACACAGCACTTACACGCCTTGTTGACACATGGCTCAAGGGTATGAATAAGTCACAGTTAACAGGAGTAGTCTATCTGGATTTTAAGAATGCTTTTGATCTGATTAACCATACTATTCTGACTTCTAAGCTTCACACATACCTCAATAACGGAGACGCAGTTGCTTTTTTCACATCTTACCTTACTAAAAGAAAACAAAAGGTTCTTGTTCATGGCTCATACTCCTCTCTCAAAGATGTAAGCTTCGGTGTGCCCCAAGGGTCTGTACTGGGCCCTCTACTGTTTTGCTTATTTATCAATGATTTGCCTCTACATATTACTTGCCAAGATGTACAATGCGACCTTTTTGCTGACGACACCTCAGTTCATACTACTAGTAAAGATATACAGGTAATTTCCGACAACCTACAACAAAGTCTTCATGAAGTATCAGCTTGGTGTATAAACAATTCTATGGTTGTTCATCCAGCCAAAACGAAATCGATGGTAGTCGCCACGCGCCAAAAACAGCAGATAATGCCTCTATTACTTAACCTTTCACTTAAAGGTAGTCAGGTAGAACAGGTAAATGAACATCGAGTACTGGGGATTAAAATCGACAGTCAGCTAAAATGGCAAGCTCATACAGACGCCTTATGCAAAATAGTAGCCAAAAATCTCTTTATGTTATCAAAACTGAAATATTATACTGATTCAGATACCCGTAAACTATTTTATAACGCTCACATACGTTCTTATATCGATTACGCGTCATCGGTATGGGATGGGTGTAGTGAGGTCCATTTAAAGAGACTCAATTCCCTACACAGACGAGCGGCCAAAATAATCTGCCCTGATCAACACCTTAGCACTGAAGAAAAGCTCTCAAAAGCAGGTCTCCTGCCACTTCAAGATCATTTTAAATATAACAAAGCAATCTTTATGTTCAAAGTGTGGAAACGCAAAACACCTGAGTACATCTCCACTTTGTTCCGTAAGTCTGAGTCCAAGCTTGGAAACATCAGAAAGCTTTTCATAGTCCCAAAACCAAGGATCGATCTATATAAAACTAGCTTATCCTTCTCAGGGGCACTTATCTGGAATGCCCTTCCAGACCATGTAAAATCCGCCTCCTCGCTAGCCTGTTTTAAAAAGGGTCTCTTCAAATATTTTGTGGATCACTCGTAGGGATGACTCAACCACTTGTATTATATGTTTCTTTTTATGCTGGGTCCAATTTATTCCCAATTAAGTCTGTTATCCTTTTCAATTATCATTTGGACTACTTAGCTCTGTCTATGTGTGAAGGGGGGTGGGTGGGGTGGGGGGTGTCTGTGAGTCTATGAGTATGTCTGTCTATGTGAATAGTGTTGTCATCTCTTTGCAAGTATTATGTTTACTTATATGTATGTATATTTGTAGTTAGTCTTGTAGTTGTTAGCAACGGCAGGTTTGTAAAATGGCTGTGTCGATGACGATGTCAATGCCTAAACCGTTGTAAAATAAAGTTTCATTGATTCATTGATTCATTGATTCATTTCATCTCTGCGGATGCTGAAATAAGTGGGACGCTTGATGCTGTTGGGTTGTGTTACATTGTCGGGGGTTCTTTCTCCGGGTACTCCGGTTCTTCCACCCCCCCCCCCACCCCCCACACTTTGGTACCGGTCTCAGGCCACTTTACAAATTTCAAATACAAGCGATCAAAAATCTCTGTAACTTCAGTAGCTGACTGGCCCTTCGTTTGTCTTGTACTGTGTTTGTCTTAAATGGCGTAAATCCGTGTCTGTTTCGTGAGTGTGACGTGTTGGGTTTCAGGCGCGGCGCTTTGAGTCGATTTCCCCAAAATTGAGAAAAAGCGCCTGTATAATAACGGTATTATTATTATTATTATTATTATTATTATTATCAAACACAAGTGGCACTCATTTGACTGGGAATACATGTAATTGCGGTCTTGGTGTTAAATGTGTCATTCCTTGTGGTATCAGTGTGACTTGAATCACTTCCCTTGATTTGCAGCATGCGACCAATCCTACTCCCACCCATGACTGATACAACACAGTGTCAGACATACATCAAAGGTTTCCTTTTTCCATATAGGGTCTATCAGATTGGGGACAGGTGTGTGGTAAAAAATAACCGACCGCGGTTCAACCGGCACGTTTGTGCGGATTTGAGTACACACCACAGTAGAACCTCTTATAAGCAACCCGACCTCTTTTGACAAGAGACTGAACGTGGTGTAAAAGACACGTGCTCACTCTCCCCCCAAAAATCCTTGGGCGAAGGCAAAACGTGTCACTCGTCATTAAACCATTACAACCTGAGGCTGATTTTGTAAAATTTGTTTATTGTGTTATGAAGGCTACATTACAAATTAGGAGATAGATCAACTGTTTTGCTGAGTTCAAGGGTGCTGCCAGAATTCTATTCTGGCAGTACCCTTGAACTATCAGTTAAATTTATTTCAAGCAATGGGTGACGGTATGAGAATGATAAGGGTTAAAAGCCATAATTTAGGTTGCTGCAGTCACATACATTATATTGTTAAAGGCCCACTACAGCCGTAACTGTTCAAAGATACATCTGTAACAGATGCTACGAAACGCTACACGAGGCACAGGTCTAGTTACGGTTCATTTAGACACAGGACATTCCAGTTCGCTACGTGTGATCAGTTCCTCAGGGGTTCGGGCTTCACCCTATCTTACACGTCCCGTGCTCATATCGACGTGACTGGGAAACTTAAAGAAACGTTCACCCCATGGCTTCAGCTGGCACCTTTAAATACAGGCCACAATGATTACGGTCACTACATGTGTAATATCTCATACACGGATAACGCTGCCGATGCCCGCACTTCTCAGTGGCAAAGCGAGGTGATACCCTTCTCCGCAGGAATATTGTCTCCCCAACAAAAACCAGGGTTGCTAATGATTTCGCAGGGCGTGAAAACATCCTGCATATATGATCTTCCTGAGGGAGAAACTCTGCGCTAGAAATGGCTATTCAGCAATGGTCGTTTGGCGTAGTGATTATATCAGTGTGGTCAACGCAGGACAACCGCCTAATTCGCCATGGTGGACCCCCTGCACCTGACCACTGGTCATCGTAAGCAATACAACTTGCACAGGTTTCACACAAGTAGTCTACTAGCTATGGCCGCCGGCAGCGATATAAGGGAGAGAACTTGCGATAGACCTGATTCTGTACTTAAAATAACTCGTTGCGCAGTGAGCTTTGTAAGGGCCAGAGTACCTACGCGCTATTGGTGTGGAGAATTTCATTTGTGTTGACATAAATATAAGTTTTATATAGTTTTGTTTAACTTAAGTTTGTTGGCGCTGAAAGGGTTAAATTTGTTTATAACTAGTGTGCTGGAGTGCCAAACCAGGCCGGTCTGTATAAAAACAAAGGTATTACCTACGACTTTAGCTTCAAAAAACAAACTATTTCCCTTGGTTAATAATCTGATAAGATTTTGTGAATTTTGCTGTACAATATTCGCTTGTTTTAAAAAGAAAAAAACGCGACATTATTGTGTTGTCGTTTTTCTCGCCGAAGAATAGCAGTTGCCCCTTCAGCATATCTGATTTTAAAAACAAATATAATTTCATATTCATACAACATTAAATAGCAGTATTATGTTTGATAATAGCACTCGATGATTTCAGTTAATACCATTTCCGATTTATCTGATTTTTTAATGAAAGATAATGATTATTTGGTAACGCGTACATGACTGTCGCGTTGTTATTAATCATAATGTTATATGCCGTGTACACAAGAATTCTCCTGGCTGTAGTCGTGGTTCTGCTGACCTGATTCTGCTGATAAAATAACTTCCATTGAAAAAGCCTTGCAGGATTTGCGAATCCTTCATTGAGCTTTGTAAGGGGCAAAGTAAAATCTACACGTCATTGGTTTGCACTTGACTGAAAACAGTTGTCATGACATTGTTTTTTTTTTAAATATATATATATATATATATATATATATATATATATATATATATATATATATATATATATATATATATATATATATATATATATATATATATATATATATATATATATATATATATATATATATAAGTTTAGGTTTTACGTAATTACCTGTGAGTATCACTTCTGCTTCCAGACTTAAGGTCCTCGTACTGTGGCCAAGACACTAGCACCTCACATAACGTCAATTCCTCAGTTTCCCCTCGCATCTTTTCTTTCACCTCTGCGGATGCTGAAATAAGTGCGACGCTTGCTGCTGTTGGGTTGTGTTACATTGTCTGTATCAAACACAAGTGGCACTCTTTTGTCTGGGCATACATGTTATTGAATGAAAACCTTCAGAATCCTGTCTGTTCTCCTTCAGCGAAAACATTGTACTAGCTTGCTGTCTATTAACCCTAACCATAAAGTTCTAACTTTCAGCCAGCAAAGCTCACTGAAACAAAGGAAAGCACCCTCTTAGATGTCTCCGTTTATCTGAAATGTTGCCGATAAAAAGCGAAAACCCGAAATGAATATATTCAAGAAGATAGGAAGGATGTTAGTTTTACACTTACCTCACAGATATGTTGTTGAAAAAATGGGTAATTTTGGTTATATTTATAACTGCTTTAAACATTTATTTAAATAATAATGTAATTATCAAATTACCTGTGAACGAATGTTAAATTTAAGATGATTATCCCCCCCCACCCCCCCCCACCCCCCACCCCCGTTTCAGTCGTAACGGTATTTATGTGCTATTAATTTTCTTGAATAAATTTGGCTCAACTCTTCCACGTTTTTTTTTAAATCTGAAATCGTATGTGTCATTTTAGTTTTGTTGTTGTTGTTGTGAGTGATAGAAAATAATTTCGACGTACAGAACCTGGAGCTCTTTTTGGGGATACTGCGCTCGGTAACAAGAATAATATTATTATTATATAATTATTATTTAATAATAATAATAATAATAATAATAATAATAATTTTCTAAATCAATAATTATGATGACATGCAGCTCGTAATGGATCACTAGTTCACTGACAAAGGGACTGTATTATGTTTCTGCGTTATCAGTTTTGTCCCCCTTCTGTGTCTTATTTGCAACATTGACACAAGTGCTTCCGTGTGTTTGGAGACATCTACAGCTAAATGCTGTTTCTCTAAGTACATTAGCCTTTTTATCCTCAGATTTGGAAAAGCTTTACACGATCCTTGGAAAAGTATCTTTAATTCATTAAAGGTGACTTGCATCAACAGTTGCGGAAGTGTCGTATAGTGTAGCCGCCGGCAACGCTTTACGACACTTTCGCAGCTATTGATGCGAGGCGTGAACCCACTTGTGGCACAAGGGGTTTAAGTCCCAACTTCGTTTAGTTTGTGTCAGAATCTATGACCCGGGCATGTTTCAACGCGAGGGACATTACCTACTCAGGTTTTGTGTTTTACTAAAGATGAATTACTTCTCGCTTTTCACCTCTGATGAACGTTTCTGCTGTAATATTTACGCAAGTGTGTGCGTGTGTGTGTTTGTTTGGTTTTTAAATTGTAACATTATCACATCACCATTTATAATATTTATTTCACCGCAACTCGAGTTGACGTTGGGTCGAACATTCGCCCTGTTCAGAATTTTGAACGGCGCGCTTTGTTTACAAGTTACGGACGTAGGGAGGGGGGGGTATAAGATAAGGGGGTATACGAGCAAACGGTACATACTGTATAATCATAGCAACATAGCTAGCAAGTAACTGATTTCATGAGCTCACGGGACCAGTCGCATGAATGAGCTTAGTCCTGCATCGGCCACTAAGCAAGGTGCTCCGCTATAGCAAAAGGAATGCGACATTTTTGGAATCATCGGAAACACTAAAGTGTCCTCTACATCACACACTAAAGTGTCCTCTACATCACACACTAAAGTGTCCTCTACATCACACACTAAAGTGTCCTCTACATCACACACTAAAGTGTCCTCTACATCACACACTAAAGTGTCCTCTACATCACACACTAAAGTGTTTCCGATGATTCCCAAAATGTCGCATTTCTGTCGCTCCTCAGTATATGCTGCAGACACGAAGGACTGCAAAGGCTTTTACAGTGTTTGACATGTACGCCGAAGAAATGAATGAGTGCCGTCTGTGTCTCACGCCCAGGCGATTGGCAGTCACCACTGAGCGCGTTATATTCATTCCCACTGGGTTGACAGACTGAGGCAGCACAGGGTATACTATTGCATTACATTGCGGCGACGTGAACTTGAGGAGTCAGTGCAAGCTTCCACTTTTAGTTGCCCTGCCTCAAGTTACTGCAACCCCTCTACCTCCCTCCCCCCCCCCCCCATCCCCTCCCCATCCCCCCCCCTCTCCCCCGCCCTCGACTGGAAGACACGCGCCGCGGCATATTTCCGGTCCCGTTTTCATAATTGTGTGTTGCTCTTCCGTGGTGCTATCCGGCATAAGGTCCAAAAGCACAGACCAGCACGCGTTAGATAACCATCTGTCTCTCTCTTCTCAAGGTCGATCTGTCTCCTGCAACTGGTGCATAGTCGTTAGCTGTGACATAACTCGGCACCTCCAAAATTTGGGAAATGCGGTCTTGGTGTTAAATGTGTGATTCCTTGTGGTATCAGTGTGAATCACTCCCCTTGATTTGCAGAATGCGACCAATCCTTCAGCCACCCATGACTGACGATACAACACAGTGTCAGACATACATCAAAGATTTCCTTTCTCCATTTATCAGATTGGGGACAGGTGTGTGGCAAAAAATAACCGCGGTTTAACCGGCATGTTTGCGCGGGTTTGAGTACACAGCAACCCGACCTCTTTTGACAAGAGAAACGTGGTGTAAAAGACACGTGCTCTCTCCCAAAAAAAATCTTGAAAGGCAAAACGTGTTCAGTTCCTCAGGGGTTCGAGCTTCACCCTATCTTACGAACACGTCCCGTGCTCATATTGACGCGACTGGGAAAGTTAAAGAAACGTCCACCCCATGGTTTCAGCTGGCACTTTTAAATACAGGCCACAATGATTACGGCCACTACATGTGCAATATCTCATACACGGATAACGCTGCCGATGTCCGCACTTCTCAGTGGCAAAGCGAGGTGATACCCTTCTCCGCAGGAATATTGTCGCCCCAACAAAAACCAGGGTTGCTAATGATTTCGCAGGGCGTGAAAACATCCTGCATATATAATAATATGATCTTCCTGAGGGAGAAACTCTGCTAGAAATGGCTATTCAGCAAGGGTCGTTTGGCGTGATTATATTAGTGTGATCAACGCAGGACGACCGCCTTAACTAAGGTGGACTGATCTGTCACCACATAACACTTCATGCATCGCAGTATTCCTTACATGCACACTGTTTATCACAGGAACGTCTGTGTAAAACCGATGCAAGTGACTTAATGTGTGTAGTGAGAGTGGTGAAGGATGGTGTGATCGTCGAGAAATCATCTTGCGAAAGAGAGCAAATCAAGTTGATCGAGAAACCAAACGATCTGATATGCGGTGATATTTGGGGTGGTTTGTCCCGTGGTTTTGCTCGGTACTGTTGGTATTGGTATTGTTCGTGTACTGACCATAAGACGTAAACGCCGAAATTCGCATACTTCAGACAGGGCAAAGAAGTACCCAACGGAGAAAGAAACACGCTTAGAAAAAACGGTACAACACAATTTATTAATATTTCGGGTAAATACCCTTTGTCAAAATAGACAAACAAACAATGTGGCAACTCAATCCACATTCCTTCTGCATCTGAAGATAAGTAGCGACTAATGTCTCTGTTTGTTTGTCTATTTTGACAAAGGGTATTTACCCGAAATATTAATAAATTGTGTTGTACCGTTTTTTCTAAGCGTGTTTCTTTCTCCGTTGGGTACTTCTTTGCATTTCACACGCTTGGCAGTCACCTTTTTGGTCTGGATTGCTTATTTCAGACAGGGCAGTTGCCAGGGTCCCTGAAAATGGCGGTCACTTCGATGTGACATTCAACGGTTGGTTGCCACAAACTTTTTTCTCCTCTTTACTGGGATGTCTTCGTGGGATTCTTGGATGCCTACCATCAACTACAGCACAACACCGAACGCCAATTGTCGTAGGGCACAGCACCGAAAACGAAGAGGTACCTGCAGAGCTTCGGCAGTCGCTGGTCGTGAGAGGGACGGTGCCAATGTGAGATAGTCTCAGCTTGGAAAAGAAAGAGCTATACTAAATTGACCAGTCGCAAAATGGACCTGAGCTAAATAGGCCTGTGCCAAATGGCATCGATCAATAAGACTTAATATTGAATATATATATATTTGTGTGTGTGTGGTGATGTTACGATTGTGGTTGTGTTGTTCCGTGAGAGCATGCACGTATTAATCGTAGGAAACGATCCGATATTTATTCGAGCTATCTTGGTTACGAATCACGTACCTTTTCAGTAAGATTCTCTATCGTTCGCACAGAGAGCGAATTTGGCTTTGTTATGATACGCTAAGATTAGTCCGGAAGTTTCTAGCAAAGTCGCACGGAGAAGAGCGGTCGATTTTTGTTATGCGTAGATTCGCTGAGAATAAACCAGAACGTTCGAGCAAGGTCGCGCTGTCTAGTGACCTTGTATGTGTGACATCAAAGTGTAGGCAACATTTTGCAACATAGTAGTAGAGCCGCTCTATTCTTAGTCATAGTTGTTTTCTGCGCGCGTGAATTTAGCAGCCGGTCAGTGTGTATTATGAAAGGTCGTGAACGTTCTGCCATACTCTTGTGTGACGTCATTACACACTGGGATTTGGGGCTGAAATTAGCAGTCGAATTTTTGTAGACTATTGTAGTTTATTCTAAAAAGTTCTTTTTTTTTTTCATTATTATTTATGAGTTTCAGTTACGTGTTCCGTTCTGATTGATTGCGTTGTGTGAATTCGTTAGATTTTTCTGGAACGTTGTTCTACTATAAAAGATGGTGCTAGGAAGCACGTGTGTACATTGTCATGCATTGTCAGTTGTAGAGACAGACAGTTTATCGTAGGTACGTGGCCCGTATAGGGTGTACATTGTGAAAGACGCAGCGTAACGGTGGTGTACGTTGTATGAGAAACGCAGTGTGTCGCCAGTGTTGACATTTTGTAGAGGAGACATTGTATCAGTGTTGGTGCATTTGGGAATGCATTGTGTGGAGATCGCATCGCTGAAATAAAATATTGTTGGAACTGTTACTCCAGTGTAGTCTACATCCTTAAGCCACGTGTGACGGATTGCAGCTGAGTGAAGTTTCTTTAAAAGAACCTTACGTGCGTGCGTCTGGTGTGATATCATACTACGACTACAACTCAACACGTAACAGGTGAAAATTGAATCAGCCGCATGATCAGTCGCCTGAATCGAAGTGCTGATCACTTATGTCATTCTCCAAACGCTGAAAATGGTTCGCCCATAAAGGATCAAGGGTAGTACCTGATTTTCTTGGCGCCTAATACGGTATCAAGCCATTAAACTACTCTCTTTGAGCTATCATAGTCGATGTGCCACCGTTCCTTTGTTTGTTTGTAACTGTAGACTGTGTAGTCATTCGCATTGGGCACACTTTCTACTGAACCCGCTCCGCCGCGTTCCGTTTCAAACTTATTCCTATTTTATAAATAAGATTATTACTGATCACATAGTATAGAGATCACATATAATCCTTGCCATGTATTGTGTGCTGATCTGTGATTTTTTACGGCCTCTGGCCACCGTTAGGTCCCAAAAGCCAAGTGTCTGGATCTTGCCCCTCCGGGATATCATGCCAAGTCTTTCCCCCGCAGCTCCTCTCGTGGAGGTGGTATAGCTGCTAATACAGAGACTCTCTCGGACCCTATCTGACGTGCGTGTCGTCTTTTCAGTTTGAACATTCATCTTTTGAACTTGTCGAAGTGAAGCTCGGCCTCCCATGCACACCATCAATATATTTTGTATATATCGCCTTCCACCAAATAGAAAGAATAAACTGACTGACAGTATGTTTATTGAACAGTTTCCAGATTTGTTGGACATGTGCAATGCAACTCATGCAAGGGCGATGTGCTTATACTGGGTGATCTCAACTTTCATTACGATCGTCCCGACCCCACTTACACAGCCAAGCTTTTGGACGTTTTCCACATGTTCAACATGTCTCAAGCTGTAAATGTGCCGACCCATAGGCATGGTCACATACTAGATTGGGTCATTTCCAGGTGTGACAGTGACATTTTGCGTTCAGCCCTGGTGACTGACGCTATTGCCTCTGACCATATATGTGTCATTTCAGAACAGAATGTGTTAGCACCTCCCCCTCCTTCTGCTACAAGAACTGTGCGTAACATCCGTGCCATTGATCGTTTATTCTTCACTGCAGACATTCAGCACTGTTTGTCAGCCGTTCGTGATCTCGAGGCAGAGTAGATACATGCCTGTCTTTGCTCTGTCTTTGACCAGCATGCCCCGCCTATTCAGCGTACCGTATCTGGGAGAACACCTTCCCCATGGTACAGTGCCATCACGAATGAACTGCGCTCTGCAAAACGTCGTCGTCGCCAGGCCGAGAGGCAGTGGCGTAAAACTCGTCTTACTGTACATACGGAACTGTTTTGCTCTGCCAAGAATTTTGTTACAAAACTTGTTTGCAGTGCAAAAACCTCATTTGTCTCTGTTAAAATTGCTGCTTGCAACACCAGCAAAGAGTTGTATGCCATAAATAACCGCCTGTTGGGTAAGAGTAAGTCCACGCCACTCCCAAGTGTTCACCCAGTCTCAGAGCTGCCTGGCCTTTTCTCAGACGTTTTATTGAGTAAAGTGCAGTTAATTCGTGATGGTATTGATGCGCAACCATGCCAGGTTGACCCTTCGTATGCTGACATGTGTTTTGAGGGTCAGATATTCTCAATATTTGAACCTGTGACTGATGAAGAGGTGCGCTTGATTCTGAAGAAATCTGCCCCAAGTCTTGTGATTCCATGCCCACTTCCCTCCTGTATGACTGTATAATGTCATTCTTCCCCACATTACCCATATCATTAGTCATTCTCTTCAAACTGGTTCTTTTCCCACCCTGTACAAAAACGCAGTTAGATCAGAATAACTTTAAGAACTACAGACCTGTGTCAAATCTTCAATTTTTAAAAAAAATCAAAGGTCATTGAGAAAGTTGTGCTCTCTCAGACTCTGAAGCATCTCACCGTCAACAATCTCTTAAATCTCCTGCAATCAGCCTACAGTGTGAGTCATAGCACGGAAGCAGCTTTCCTGAAAATCATGAATGACTTGTTGCTTGCACTGGATGGTGGTCAGGTTTCTGTTTTAGCTTTGCTGGATCTGTCTAGCGCATTTGATACAATTGACCATAGCATCTTGTTTTGTCGCCTTGAACGTGTCTTTGGTATTAAGGGATAGGATTTTGACTGATTCAAATCCTATTTGTCTAACCGGTCACAGACTGTTTCTGTCTGTGGTCATCTTTCAGTCGCAGCCCCTCTGTGTTTCGGAGTACCAGAAGGGTCAGTCCTCGGGCCTGTGTTCTTCATTATGTTTATGCAGCCCTTGTCCGGTGTCGTAGCTGCACGCCCAATTCCTCACCATGCGTACTCTGATGACACGCAGTTGTATAAGTCAGGCCATGTTGAGCAGGTCGATGACATCATCCAGTGTGTGCAAGAGTCAGTTTCTGATGTTAGAACATGGATGATAGCCAATAAACTAAAACTGAATGAAGATAAAACAGAAGCAATGCTTGTTTCCTCTACCAGAATATCTTCTACCTTACCGCAGTCCATCACAATCCTAGATACTGAAGTTAGTTTTTCTGCTCAGGTGAGAAATCTTGGCGTCACCATTGATTGCAGTCTCTCACTAAAACAACACGTTTTGAATACCCGTAGATCTGCATTTATTAAAGTGCGTCGCATTAGCTCCATCAGACATATTCTCACACCAGAAGCCACTAAAACGCTGTCCCGCCTGCTCCTTTGTCTTGACCCGACTCGATTACGGCAATACACTCCTGTGTGGCTGTCCTCAGTACCTTCTGGATCGGCTCCAGAGGGTGCAGAACTCAGCAGCACGGCTTGTTGTCAAGGCAAAGAAGTCAGACCACATCACACCCATCTTGCGTTCACTCCATTGGTTGCCTATCACATCTAGAGTACAATACAAAGTTCTGTCCATCTGTCATACCTGTCTATCTTTCTGAGCTTCTTCATTTGTACACACCTTCAAGACAGCTCCGTTCCTCAGCAGACGTTATTCTTTTACGCTTTCCAACTGTGAGAACTAAGTCTTTTGGGGAGAGGTCTTTCTCATACCAAAGGCCATTTCTTTGGAATAAACTCCCACAGTCCCTCAGATATGTTGAATCAGCCAATAGTTTCCGGCAGTCTTTAAAGATGCATTTATTCCTTTAAACGTGCGTTCACCCTTATAATTTTTCGTTGTCAGTGACAGCTGCCTAGTGTATCCGTTATTAGTTTTATGGTACACGTATATCTTTGGTGTGTGTGAGCATTTCTTGTTGGTGTGTTTACTCTGGTAAGCTTATTTTCCTTGTATATCTTGTTGCGTGAGTGTGTATGTTAGGGAATATATATGTGTTGTAGGATGCAAGGTGCATGTATGTTAGTATGTCATTTGTACGGCGCCTAGAGCTTTTCTATCGAAAGTATAGGCGCCTAAAAAATATACATTATTATTATTATTATTATTATTATTATTATTATTATTATTATTATTATTATTATTATTACAGATGTACAAAATGATTTGTTCAGCATTTGTAAGTATACCAGACTGCCTCATGTACAGAAGACCGCAAAGTGATCAGTAATCAAACGGACCCGCAGTGAGGACCTTTTGGTGGTTTAAATAGACTTTCTTTTTTTCATATTGATGCTCAGTAGCACTGCCTAGCCATACACTGAGTATACAAATGACAATTCTTATACCGTCAGTCAATCATTCTTTTAAATTTTGGTTCGATTTGATTAGAACTGATTTGAATTGTTTTGATTTGTTCCGGATACTCCACATGATCGTTGAAAATCCGTTTTATATCAGAACATTTACAAAGACACCCAGCCCGCTGCTGACTCTGATAAACAATTTTCAAACAAACGGCGTAAGAAAAAAAAATCCCAAACGTTTATCTTACAGTACACGGGTACTGCTGATATTGTGAAACTTTGTTAACCAATGCAGCTTTTGTCTTGAAAATAAAGAATAATAAACGTACGTGTGATTGCATTTTTTATGTCTGATTTGTTATGAAGAACTCACGCACGCACGCACAGAGATTAACACATACACTGACACATTGACTAATACTGCACACTGACACATTTATTTTTATATCGGCAGAAAAGAAATCGAGTACATGAATGCGTAAGCTCAGGACCAGCCTTGCTTACCAGTGCGGCTATAATTAGCATCGGGAAGTTGAGTCCTGTTGCATTATGAGATAAGCCGCATGGCTGAGTAAGTAGTCCTCCGACAGTGGAAACTGTCCAGCAGTCGTTTTTTTAAAACCGTTTAGGCCCGGTAGTACTACAGCAGGAGATAGATCGACCATGAGAATTCAAGGGTAGTGCCAGATTAGTTTGGTGCTAAGATTCAATGGTAGTGTCAGATTAGTTTGGCGCCATGAAGCGCTAAATTAATCTGGCATTAACCTTGAATGATCATGGTCAATCCATCGCCAGCAACTGGCACATAGTTGTTACGTGACGCCTAAAAAATTTTCGAAAATACGGCCTTGGGGTTAAATGGGTTAAGTTTAGATTTTAGTACACTCTGGCCGTACCGTATCGTTTGAGCTTAGTCCTGCGCCAGCCACTAAGCAAGGTGGAACTGACACCAGGTTTCAAGTTCACCTATTTAAATTAGATGCTTAGCCTCTCATTTGAATAAAAATGTACTTGTGGTGTACTCTTGTATTGGTTTGTGTTGGGAGTACCCCGGCTTCCGCAACCGTATAGGTGGTTAGGCATGATGTATAGAGGAGTACGGGTGGTAACCAGTGTGTTTTTCGCCCTTACTGCTAATCAGTGAATTCAGTTCTGTGCTGCCGCTGTCGAAATCATCTATCGCGATATATTCGAGATGTGCGGCATTCGGGCACGCGGCTATTCGCGCATTATCCATATGCGGGACGTCTGGAATGAGTCAAGCTATTTTACATGTATAAACAAACTAACACACAAACAAACAAACAAAAAACGAAGAAAAGTTTAAGTTTGTGGACAATACATGATGACACAACAAAAAGACACAGATACCATTTACTTACTGTACAAGATATCATTCAGGACGATCATTTTGTAAGTGCGGGTTAGTCTCGGTTTGGCTTGCGGTACTTTTTCTTCTTTTAAAAAAGCAGTTAGTTAGTTAGTTATTTGGGTTTAACGCCGAGCAGGCAACTAAGGCCATCTCACGGCGGGTTCAAAAAAGCAGTACCAACTGACAATACCAACAGCTGTAATAATAATTACCTACGGTATTAATGAAATACAAACTACGAGCCACGCTCGAATTCTTGTGTCTGCCGAAATGCCGTCAGATCCAGGCCATCCGCTGATGTGCAGCCTTTGCGGAGTTGATGTTACGGTAGAGCTGGGCTTTTCCACACTGCATTGAAACTCCTTCTGGTCGTCCTCGCTCAGGATATCAAAAACATGAACAAGCTGGCCAGTATACCCGTCAAACGAGTGCACAGTATCGCATCGTAGTGCAGTGATGCCTCACGAGTCCGGTCCGCCGACCCGGGATTTTGCCAGGACTGACCCTTCTTTAGTAAACTGGACGCTGGTGACTAGCAAATCAACGTCTTTAGAAATGTACTCGCATCTCGCGCTCAGACCTTTCTTTAAAATCGGTGCAAGCCCTGGGTGTAGGCCTGGCACTGGTTCTGAAGAGAGGTCTGTCCGTACGCTTGTCAAAGCGATGAAGTTTAATGCGTATGTTTTGTAAGTAGACGCAAGAATCGGCCGACTTTTTAGTGTAGTCTATGACACACTTATATACTCCACAGTTATCTGGGCTAACGTCGGCAACAGACACATTAAGCCAGGACTTAAGCACGTCATCCTTGGAAGTGGAATCGCTGTACAGCCGGCCCGACACACTGTAGACACGCCCAGACTCGACATTTAGGTAGGAATAAGACAGAGGTTTTTGAGAAGATTCCAACGTGGCAAGTCTTATTTCTTTCCGACCAAAGACGTTCAAAGTAACGGAGATATTGAAATTATTGACCCTGTGCGGTTTGGACTTGATGTCGAAGCCAGACATGTCACAGGATATAGTCAGATCTCTGGTGACCCTTAGAGTGAGTGAGGGTCGCTCCCCCGGTGAGATCTGGGGGGGGGGGGGGGGTCTTATTCCCATTGACAGCGACAGCCAACAGAAGATGGTACACAACTGTCAGTTGCCACATGTTTGTCGTTGCTTTGTACCTGAAACATGGCATGCGCACATAATAGTTCATTACATCCTGAGGATGACACGTTTTCAACATCCTTTGGTCTGTGTCTCAGTTCTGATAGTTCAAGGGCGGTGTCGGAATAACTTGGCGCCTAGAGGCGCCAAGCTATTCTGACACCACCCTTGAACTATTATGGTTAATCCACATCCTGTCGCAGCTTGTCAGGGATTTTTAAGCCAGACAGATCAGGAGTCTAAAAAACAAAACAACAACGAATAAACAAATACACAAAATACCTCTTGCAACTAAATAATGTGACACGTTTAACAACCCAATAGTACTCGGTCCAAAATAACAGACCATCACACAGTTAATATATTAAGTAACACAGTAAAGAGAGAATAGATGAGAGAGCAAGAGACAGCGAGAGAATCAAACGCCGTTTACATGGACTTTGTGAGTGCCAGACTAAAATACATTAAATACATTACAAACCTCGATCTTATGTACACCTTTCAAGTTGTCCTGTTCAAAGTTCATAACAAAAACCAACAAAGTCAAAACAGAGGACAGTGTTTCTTGGCCGACTGACTGTTTTTTTGCGCACCACTACCACTGGGCGCTGTAATGTATAATTATGACGTGTTCAACTGCGCATTTAGAGGTGACTCGCTTAGTCGACGCAGTTAGCTTTTAGTTGACGTTGCAAAGAAAATAGGCTTAAGCTGCTGTACTTATGTGTGTGCAGGTCTATGACAGACCCGTACACATTTATCATAGACTGAAACCCCGCTGACATCCTACCGAAGCGATAGTGACTGAGCTTAAGAAATTAGGAGACAGATTCGTCACCTAACTCCACAGTATGAACCCCACCAAATTCAATGGACGCAGGTTGTTTTTTCTAAAATGTCTGTTAATTCAACCCCATTGAACCCCATGCGTTTCAGCAAGAGACATAGATCTTCATGAGCTCCCACAATTGCGGGGCCTCATCAGGATCTATACCTTTTGCAATTGGATCATGATCACTTACTCAGCAGTGACGGGGGTTACAGTAATTAGGTGTTGTGGGTAACCCATAAACTACGTTGTCCGCTGGGGCTCATTAGGATCTATGCCGCTTGCTGAATGCTGCAGGAGACAACCGGTGTTGGTTTTGTGGTTTCAGTAGGTGTGCATTTCACAAGCTTTAAATATAACATGTGACTACGTTTTAATTGTCTAGATCTAATTAGGGACGCGTGAAAACCGGCCCACGCGCAGAAAATACTGCCTGTATCTTAAGTGCACCTTAACTCATTCTATCCCATCACCGAAATCCCCAAATTTTGCCGTTGTTCTCTGAAGACTGCATTGCAGCGCAGGACACAGATCGACCATGATAGTTCAAGGGTGATGCCAGAATAGCTTGGCGCCCATAGGCGCCAAGCTATTCTGGCATCACCCTTGAACTATCATGGTCGATCCTTATCTTGCTGTGGCGTGTCTGGGGTAGAATGAGTTAAAACACATTTGTAATCACTGCAGCCATAGCTGATACTAAGAATACAGTTTTTTTGTTGAGAAATCAGGCGGTATTGCACGAAACTGGAATCTTTCAAAATAGGTAATGTAAGTAGAGAAAGTCATTCAAACATACTCACAAACCAGATAGGTGAGGCTAGCGCTGGCAGAATTGTCAGTACTCAAACCAAGGGGAATCACAGCGCTGGACAGACAACAGTTAGATCCCCTGCCCCCGCCTATCAGGCACCCAATCGCCAGCCCACAGAGAAATACGCAGGTATAGAATAAGACAATCATTTCCATTCCTAATAAGAATGGATCAGGTCTCTTATATAACCCATGTCTTTCTCCGGAACTTAGGAAGTAGGCAGGAGAAACATACATACACAAACATGAAGGTGCGCTACTATATGTGGTCGGGTAAATACCCTGATTTCCCACAGTAGATGCACAGAACATTACACAACAATGTAACGATACAAATTTTGCCTCGAGTTATACATGATACATGTATAACTCGAGTATCATGTATAACTCGAGGCAAAATTTGTATCGTTACATTGTTGTGTAATGTTCTGTGCATCTACTGTGGGAAATCAGGGTATTTACCCGACCACATATAGTAGCGCACCTTCATGTTTGTGTATGTATGTTTCTCCTGCCTACTTCCTAAGTTCCGGAGAAAGACATGGGTTATATAAGAGACCTGATCCATTCTTATTAGGAATGGAAATGATTGTCTTATTCTATACCTGCGTATTTCTCTGTGGGCTGGCGATTGGGTGCCTGATAGGCGGGGGCAGGGGATCTAACTGTTGTCTGTCCAGCGCTGTGATTCCCCTTGGTTTGAGTACTGACAATTCTGCCAGCGCTAGCCTCACCTATCTGGTTTGTGAGTATCATGTATAACTCGAGGCAAAATTTGTATCGTTACATTGTTGTGTAATGTTCTGTGCATCTACTGTGGGAAATCACGGTATTTACCCGACCACATATAGTAGCGCACCTTCATGTTTGTGTATGTATGTTTCTCCTGCCTACTTCCTAAGTTCCGGAGAAAGACATGGGTTATATAAGAGACCTGATCCATTCTTATTAGGAATGGAAATGATTGTCTTATTCTATACCTGCGTATTTCTCTGTGGGCTGGCGATTGGGTGCCTGATAGGCGGGGGCAGGGGATCTAACTGTTGTCTGTCCAGCGCTGTGATTCCCCTTGGTTTGAGTACATTCAAACATACACTATGAGAATAGTCCATTTGAGCAAAGCCTGCCGCGTGTTGTTTCGAATTATCTTCAAAGTAAGACATTCTACATACTAAAACTAAAACTAAAATACAAAACGATGGACCTAATATATTTTACTCATGGATGGCTTCAAATCTGATGGTTTAGCCACAACCCTCGGGAGATCATAGAGATGACCTACTTAAAAGTTTAATTATGTACCTTGTTCAGAGCTCAGTGACCAGTGGCCTGCATCACTGATGCTGAAACTATAACTGACAAACTATGCGTGGGTCAGAGTCAAGCTATGTTACATGTATGAACAAATTAATACACAAACAAATAAAGAAAACAAGAAAAGTTTAAGTTTATGTATAATACATGATGACACAAGGAAAGGAAACACATCATATTCACTTACTGTACAAAGATATCATTCAGGATCAGTTTGTAAGAGCGTTTTAGTCTTGGTGTGGCTTGAGCTACAATTTGTCTACCGTATTGAAAATACGGTAGACTTTGAGATGGGGCTGGTCGGAGCATTTTCCTTAGCATGCAAATGACGAACATACGCGGGTACACATCGCGCAGACTCTGACTCTGAAGTAACACGATAGAAATTACGTCATGCCTAACTTCACTAACCGCGCTGTTGAACGTACATTTGGCAGGAAGCGCCTTTTGATGTGTGTGTGTGTGTGTGTGCGTGTGTGTGTGTGTGTGTGTGTGTGATGGTGTGTGTGTGTGTGTGTGTGTGTGTGTGTGTGTGTATGTGTGTGTGTGTGTGTGTGTGTGTGTGTGTGTACACAAAACCCCTGAAATGGGCGACTTTCTTTACCTACCTTATGGAAAATGGGTGTGTGTAAAAATTCTGAGTGACCAATTCCAAGTCAGGCACCCATTTTTTTCTGAGGGTTGTTTCTGCATCATCTTTCATTCAAAAGTCAGAAAAAAAATATCAAAATAGGATGTCCCCATTTTCCGAGGTTTACTTCATGTTGTGTTTCTGCGACGCACTGGGCCTGTGTGTTCACACGGAAGCGAGCGTCTTGAGATCAACTTGATGATCGCTGATTGGTCAGTTGCGCAGTGACACTGATGAACTGAGTTGTTTCCCTTTCCCTTTCTAGCGTCTTTCGTCCCCGCCGGCCATTTTTTTTTTCCGTTTGCAGAGGTACAGTTTTATGCAATATTTCTTAGTTAAGAGCACGCCCAAATGTACTTGTTCAGTGCAGTTATTTAACTGAGAGATGCTCCCAATCCGATACAATTGCACAGTCAGCCAATACCGACCCGTTTGGCCCAGAAAACTGAGGCGTCTGCTACCGCCGCGGGTCGGTCGGCGTCTTCTGCTCAGTCTTGTAGTAAAGGATAATAGAACCCCACGATTTTAACAAAAGCTTTCTTGTTCAATGAAAGGAATTCGTTCAATAACACCATTACAAGGTCAATCTGTCACGCGATTTTGTTGCTTTTTTTCTGACATGTGTGATTGTGATCGAAAAGTAACTTGACACATGCATGCACTATGACTTTTAAAAAAATGGCGCCAGATTTCAATCGCCTCCCGGGCGTTCCAAGGCTTCGATTTCTTGTTTGGGAAATTTCACGTGAGACAGATGGTGCCCAGAGGCCAGACCTTGCTTTTCACCTCCTTGCAAAAATGGAGAGGGAGGTGGGTAATGGTGTGGTGGGAAGATGCAGGCGGCGGGGGTGGGGCGGCAGGCGTGTGAGGATCGTAGAATCAGTCATCACCGCTCGCGCAAAAATCAGTGGAAATTTGAAAAGGGAGCCAGTGCGTTTCCAGACTAAAAGAAACAAGATGAGGATTTCATCTCTAAGTCTACCGTATTGTTTTGAGCTCAGATGCGTTTATCTTTTAGAAACATTCAGAGTTGTTTATATTTTTAGGCTTATTAAGTTGATCGATTTCCCTCCTCTCTATGCCAACCTCTGATCAACACACACATCGGCGCACACAAATAAAGACGGGCACACGGCGCTCCCCGCCATTAGTACGCTCTGTGGGCTAGTGTAGCGACAGAAATTCGAAATCCATCTCCTTCTACTCTAACCCACCCTCTGATCCGTCCACACACACTGGCACAAGAAATAAAGACGGACACACGGCGATTCCCGCCATTTGTAAGCTCTGTGGTCTGGCGTAGCATAACTATTCTGAAAAAGAAGAATAGCACGAGCAGCGAAATGACGTCACTTCAAGCTTCACGTCATGGCGTCATTAGTCCCACGACGCCGTGTTCATAGTGACGACTCGACGTTATACGCCACTCATCACTGTACTAACATTTGACGTATCAGAAGATCAACTTTGCAATTTTTTTGCTGATTTTCCCAATTCGGCAATTTTAAATGGGAAAAGCTATCATTCACCACGAACGTACCGTAAAGGATGCCGACTTTCCTTATTTTCTTGCACTTTATGCTCATATTATTGAAACTTAATAGGTAAAGAGAGGTCACAATGAAATGGAATAACTTTAGTAATTTTCTCTAATTAAGTTTGTGTATTTTTACAACTTGGGGGGAGGGATACAAAATCAACCACTGTGGCACTCACAGTGATCACCTAGTCAAGTTTATAATAATTTGACATCCTGTTTTAATGATGTAAGCTTAAAAATGGACTGCCAGTGCTATAGAAAATGTCTGAAGGCATCTGACACATCATTTTTGTCTTTTATTTCGATTTCGCGGAAATGGGCGTTTACTGGGTGCACAAATACCTTCACTGTGAGACAGAGATTTAATATTGTTCATTCTGTTTTTTTTTTGGTTTTTTTTTTTTTCTTTTTTTTGCAGAGGACGCAGAAGGTGTGGCTTAAACAATATTGCCTGATTTGGGCTTCTGGAATGAATTCTAATTTATTTAGAGGAAAATGTTTCCCGACCTCATTTTAGCATTCGCGAAGAGCGTGAATGGGGGTACCTTTGCGCCATCGTCTGTATCTCTGGTGTGTTCCTAAGGATTTTAGGGGGAACATGGCTTAAACATATCAGGACATACTAAAGTACACTTTGAAACCCATCTTATTGAGTACTGGGGGGTGGGGTGGGGGGTGGAGTGCACGGTAGACCGTGCTAGCTTTTGGACTAAAAGTATTGGTCAAGTTTCAAGTTTGTGCGTACAGAAATAACGGAGTGTTACGTGGTTGTCGTAGTCGTACTATGATACAACCACACCAGACGCACTACGTAGGATTCTTGTAAAGAAACTTCACTCAGCTGCAACCCGTCACACTTGGCATAAGGTTGTAGACCGCACTGGAGTAACAGTTTTAACAATATTTTATTGCAGCGATGCGATCTCCACACAATGCATCCACAAATGCACCAACACTGATACACTGTCACCTCTACAATGCATCAACACTTTTGATACACTGCGTCACTCATACAATGTACACACATACTTCCTAACACAGTCTTTTATACTATTACGGATTTCCAGAACAATCCAGCAAATTCTCTCAACACACCAATCAGAAAAGAAAACGTAAACAAAACTCATTAATATTCATTAAAAAGAAACTCTCTAGAAGCTACTACAAAATTTCCACTACCCTCTAAGCGTCTTTGATACAATGTTACGAAATGTTGCCGACAACTTTGATGATGATGATGATGACACTTTATTTATCAAGGGTAAAAAGTTTTGACAGAAACAAACCGTCATTTTACAAAATTGCCGTTGCTAACATCTACAACATAAAATAGGTTTAAAAATAATAACAATAAAGCCATTATATTTACACAAATTATTTCATGCAACAATAATTTTTAAAAAAGAAACTAAATAATAATAAAATTAAAAAAATTATATACACAGAATAATAGTAACACTCAACATTCATCTTATACTACACACACACACACACACACACACACACACACACACACACACACACACACACACACACACACACACACACAGACACAGACACACACACACACACACACACACACAAACACTATACATAAATGCATGTAGTACATGAAAGTATTAACCATCGGTTTGTTTAAATAAATGCCCAGTGATGTTATGTTTGGCTCAACAGGTAATCGAAAAATTTCGTTATAAAGATTCCAAGCGAGGCTATAGTCTTCAAATATGCAGGAATAGTGTTCCATACAAACGATCCAGAAAATGATAAACTAGTTAAGAGGTCAGTTTTAGCCAGAGGAAGGGGTAACGTATTGTTTCTTAAGATCCGTTCGCGTTCTTGCTGTGGCATAAATTTGGTGGTTAGATACTGCGGTGTCATGTTATTTAATATCTTGTGCATGAGAATGCGATTGTTGAAACAAAGTTGTTGACGCAGACCGAGCATGTTTAGATGTCTAAATTTGTCTGCGGTAGGAATGGGCCTCGTATCTATCATTTTGACAGCTCTTTTATATATAGAGTTTAATATGTTCATGTGAACATCACTACAACCGTCCCACACTGTGGAGACATAATCATCGTGAGACGTGATATGGGCATAAAAAAACAGTTTACGAGTATGTGTATCCATTACATGTCTAGGCTGGGACAACAGGAAAGTGTTTTTAGCAATGATTTTACAGACTGTATTTATACGCGTCTTCCAACATAGTTGTTCGTCAACGTGTATTCCCAAGAATATACGCTCTGTAACTTGTTCTCTCGGTTTTGCGTTCAGTTGTAAATGTAACGGCTGTGGTCGGCGTTGGTGGTTTTGTCGTGTAGTGATTAAAATACTCTTTGTTTTTTTTCTGAATTAAGAACCATATGATTCACTCTACACCAGTCGGAAACCTCGCTGAGACTATTTTGTAAGCTAAGATTAATGTCAGCTGTTTTTTTTAAACCCGAAACATGGAGGCTCGTATCGTCCGCAAACAGGTTGCAGTTGACATCAGTGTTAGTAATATGCAAAGGCAAATCATTAATGAATATTATAAATAGGAGAGGTCCCAAGAAAGACCCCTGGGGGACACCGTAGTCAACTTCTCCTTGTTTAGAGTATTTTCCATGGGTATACCTTTTGTTTTCTGTCTTTTAGATATGATCTAAAGAATGCTATGGCGTTTTCACTTATATGGTATGCTGCTAGCTTCTTTAAGAGAATGTCATGGTTGACAAGATCAAATGCTTTTTGTAGGTCTAAGAAAACAGCTCCAGACATCAGGTTTTTATTTATTGATTCTACAATGTGTGTCAGTGCTGACTGACATGAGTGTTTCGGTCTAAAGCCGGACTAATGAATATTTATTAAATTGCTCTTTTCTAGAAAATCGAGGAGGTGTTTTTGTATGTGTTTTTCAAGGGGCTTTGACAGGGCCATGAAAAGTTAGATAGGACGGTAGTTATTGACATCTTCAAGATCTTTTGATTTAGGGATTGGAATTAACTTGGCCTCTTTGAAAATAGTTGGAAGCGTGCTGTGTTTTATACAGAAAATAAAGATATAAGTGAGTGCCTCCACCGTATATGGTAGTGACATTTTCAGAATGTTTTTGTCGATACCATCCATACCGGTGAACGTTTTGTTCGGCATGCTAGAAATAAATTTGCTGACTTCAGCGACCGTAATATCAGGAATGATGAATGTATGCAGTATACTTTTGACCTCACAGTATTTTCCCAGTACACTAGGAACCCTTTGACGTCATATCTGAGGTGACTAGAAAGGTTTGCGACCCTGCTTGAACCTTCCAGTCTAATGTAGCGAAAATACGCGTCACAACAAAAATCGATCGTAAGTCTCCGTGCTTAAGAAAATGAATCCTACTTTAAAAAAATATGTAATTCTTATCCATAATATCTCAAATGAATATCGGAGCTTGCCTATGATTAACACACACATGCTCTCAAAGAATAACACAACAATATATATATAATAAGTTATTGGACGGAGGGGTTCGCTACACGGACCTTTGTAGACCTGAGGGAGGTCAAAGGAATTCTTGTACCCCGAAGGCCTGAGGGGTACAATGATTCCTTTGACCTCCCGAAGGTCTACAAGGGTCCGTGAAGCGAACCCCTCCGACCAATAACGTATTTGTTTTCATTCCTCCACTATTTTTGTAAAATAAATCAAAAAGACATCTTGCAAATTGGATCACGCCAGACATTACTGACGTCAAAGGCTTGATTGATTGATTGTACATTGCTTAACGTCCCGACAAGAACAAGGCTTTCTCAGGACGTGCCCGCACTGCTTGTAAAAAAAAAAAAAACTCAACAGAATATTGAATGTATGTCGCCAGCCGGTCCAATACATTAAATAAACCTACGACATGGGGCCTAAATAAAGCTAAGACCATTTAGCAACACGCATCCAATATCAAGAGCTACAGTCAGCGCAGACAGTAGGGAGAGTATAAAAAGGCAAATACAGGTGAATGGACCAAGGGTAGACAGAAACACATGCCCCAGAATCGGAAAGGAAACCCACCCTGTGGGGCTGACCAGGGTGACCCTGAGAACTAAAAAGTAGTTAACCCCACCGAAGTCCCCCAGGGCAGACCCGGGTGGGGGTGACGTCAAAGAAACATACATTTATACATATAGACTTATGCCGTAATTTAAAATATGTCATGACGTTGCGTCTCCAGTACTGAGTGTGCTTGTTGTTTTGAACAACACTAAGTAACTTTGTACTTTAGAACGTTTGGCGCCCTTTATAAGAACAAAACTGGCATCCAGGATGCGTCATCGATAGTGCTACAAAACGTCCGCCATTTTTCGCTACAGGGTTTTTTATATCACGGTCACATGGTACGGTACGGTATATATATATATATATATATATATATATATATATATATATATATATATATATATATATATATATATATATATATATATATATATATATATATATATATATATATATATATATATATATATCTCTTGGCTTGACTTCGCGAACGAAGATTTTATAGGAGTTGCCCACGACGTCTGCAGGCTTGTTCGTGGCTGCGGAGGCCAATCCGAGACAGGCAGGTTCGACCGCAGTGGCTGCAGGGGAAGGTATGGCCAGGGTTCTGAGCTGCGGCATCTCTGTTTTTTCTCCTGAGCCGCTTGTCCTTAAGGCTAGCTCTGTGAGAGTCCTCAAAGGAGACAGCTGCCTTGTATATATATATATTTGTTTTCCTCCCTATGTCACACGACCAGCGCAAACCGTACCATGTGACCGTGATATAAAAACCCGTGGCGAAAAATGGCGGACGTTTTGCAGCCATCTCGATGACGCACCTTGGATACCAGTTTTGTTCTATAAAAGATCGCCAAACGTTCTAAAGTACAAAGTTACTTAGTGTTGTTCGAAACAACAAGCACACTCAGTACTAGAGACGGCAACGTCATGACATTTAAAATTACGTCATAAGTCTATTATGTATAAAGGTATATTCCTTTGACGTCAGTCATGTCTGGCGTGATCCAGGTCGCAAGATGTCTTTTTGATTTCTTTTACGAAAATAGTGGAGAAATGAAAACAAGTACGTTATTGGTCGGAGGAGTTCGCTGCACGGACCCTTGTAGGCCTTCGGGAGGTCAAAGGAACCATTGTACCCCTCAGGCAATCGGCCTTCGGGGTACAATGTTTCCTTTGACCTCCCTCAGGCCTACAAGGGTCCGTGTAGCATACCCCTCCGACCAATTACTTATTATATATATATATATATATATATATATATATGTGTGTGTGTGTGTGTGTGTGTGTGTGTGTGTGTGTGTGTGTGTGTGTGTATGCGTGCTTGCATGCGTGCGTGTGTGTGTGTATGTAAACAAGAGAATCTCCGTGTTACGTATGTGGTTGTGTTATTCTTTGAGAGCATGTGTGTGTTAATCATAGGAAAGTAGGATTCATTTTCTTAATCATGGAGACTTGCGAACGCTTTTTGTTGTATATATACATAATTATATATATACATACATACGGTGGTTCGCGCCAAATGTACGTTTATCAGCGAGTTTGGCGTAGCTGAACATAACGTCATTTTTATCTTGTTACTTAGTTGTCGGAGGTTTAGGCCTGCCCGCCTTTGACATCATGGTCATGCTATTAAATTCGCCCAGCATGACGGTAAGGTTGCGTAGAAATCCCCGACACTACGTCAGTCATTCTCTTTGGCAAGGTGATGTAATCAGATAGTATGCGACATGGCGACACATGCGGTCATTCTATGCTGCTTGATATTTTTTCCGAAAAAAAGTTTGAAGACGAAGAGGAACTGACGACGTGTTAAAGTACCATTACGCATAAATCTGAGGACACATTTCAGCACCATTTGTGTTTGTTATGCCTTGTCGACACACCTAATGAACTTTGACAACAGTTGGGACAGGCAGCAACAGCACACGCGTAATCGCACTTATTTATTCTGCGCTGCCGTTAGCGTGTCAGTCCATTTTTAGCTCTTTCTCGTGCTGAAAGAGTTGTATTTCTAGAACGGAGTGGTGCCATTGTCAGGTTACTTGATATAAAGACGACGTGTGCTGAACTGGATTCTTCTGTGTCTAAATGAACCATAGCTAGACCTGTGTGTAGCGTTTTGTAACCATCAGTTACAGAAGTGTATCTTTGAACGGTTAAGGCGATAGTGGGCCTTCAAAGGTAGATGGACGAGAACGGTTGGTCTGTCTGATAATTATTAAGCCGGTGTTGAGCAGGATTTTTTGCTTACTTTGTTACATCTGTGCAGGTGCAGAAAGAAAAAAAACGATGGGATGAACCATAACCACAACGTCCCTTCTATATGAGCGCTGTCCTCGCTGTCAATGGTCTCTATCTTTTGTCTTTGACCTGATTCTGATGTTGAATTATCTCCTATTGAAAAAAGTCTCTCAGATCTGCTAATGCGTCAGTGAGGTTCTATAAGGGGCGCAGGATATACGCGTCATTGATTTGTCAAACGTCATTTGTCATGACGTAAGGTTTAGTTTTTACGTAATGTTATATTTTACGTGATATGAGTTTCACTTTCGCTTCAGAGGCTTGAGAAAATGGTGACAAAACTAGAACTTCACGGTACAATTTCAGTCTTCCTATAATTTGTGTGAAAGCAGGTTGACTTTACCTAGCTACATGATATACTGAGTACACTGGTCACCTGCATGCTCTTCTGAAAGCGCGTCGATGTGTGAGTGTGTGTGTGTGTGTGTGTGTGTGTGTGTGTGTGTGTGTGTGTGTGTGCGCGCGTGCGTGTGCGTGTTAGTGCGCGCGTGTGCGCGCGCTCCAAACATCTCCAAGAGGCATAGATCATCATGCGAGTGGAGGGCAAATAAGGATCTATTCCTCCTGGAGATGCGTGCATGTGTGTGCGTGTGTGTGTGTGTGTGTGTGTGTGTGTGTGTGTGGTGTGTGTGTGTGAGTGTGTGTGTGTGTGTGTGTGTGTGTGTGTGTGTGTGAGTGTGTGTGTGTGTGTGTGTGTGTGTGTGTGTGTGTGTGTGTGTGTGTGTGTGTGTGTGTGTGTGTGTGTGTGTGTGTGCGTGCGTGCGTGTGCGTGTTAGTGCGCGCGTGTGCGCGCGCTCCAAACATCTCCAAAAGGCATAGATCATCATGCGAGTGGAGGGCAAATAAGGATCTATTCCTCCTGGAGATGCGTGCATGTGTGTGCGTGTGTGTGTGTGTGTGTGTGTGTGTGTGTGTGGTGTGTGTGTGAGTGTGTGTGTGTGTGTGTGATAGAGAGAGAGAGAGAGAGAGAGAGAGAGAGAGAGAGAGAGAGAGAGAGAGAGAGAGAGAGAGACAGCACCGCCTCTTTTACGTCACCGCCACTGTCTGACTTTCTCCAGACTGAAGTAAAGGTTTATAAGTGTATTAATTCTTTTCTGAAAAGAATTATTTTTACTAAAGAAGTTGAAAGGATACAAATCTGGCTAACGAACTCATCCAATGTCTTTCTCCAAACTAGCTATATGCAAACGTTCAAGTAAATATGACAAAAATTACGATCTCTAATCTGGGTCAACCGACTTCCTATAAACGGGTGTTTATGTCTTTAATGAGACATTCAATTACAATATGCTGGGAGGCTCAGTCTCTTAGCCACCCACTTATGAAAGTATTTCGCCAAGTTTTAAGCGTGTGGTACAGAAATATCGGAAATTCTCTTGTTTACATACATATGCACACACATACATACGCACATACATACGCACATACGGCGCTTCTCGCCAAATATTCGTTCAGCAGGGAGGTTAGCGTAACTAGACATGACGTAATTTTTATCTTGCTACTTAAATTGTTAGAGGTTTAGCCTGCCCGCCTTTGACATCATGGACATGCTGTAAATAGATGGGACTTAAAACCTAAGCTTTTTAGCAGTTTTGTTGTTGTTGTAGTATCGTTTGCAGGTGTGCTCTTCAGACAAACCCGTTTGTGGACTGAGTACACTACACGGCCACTTCTATGCAAATGAGATGCAAGCAACTAGCATCTCTTGCTGGAATCAGAGTGAACTTGTGATGTACTCCTTTGACAAAACCATAATAATTAATATTGTATTCAGTACAGTCAACGAGCACGTGACGAGCGCCGGCTGGCTCCTCAGTGTGGACTGTGATCATGTCTCAATCAGCCATTTTGCCACGGTGAAGGTGCTAGCCACAAAGATTCCAGACCCCCGCATTCGTGAGCTACGGCTGACCTTCCTCGTGTCATTCATGTCTGCGGCCAAATAGCTCGCCAGCTCCTTGCCCGACAGACAATCCCTGAACCCGAGAATTCTCTTGTAGGATTTCGCGCATTGGCAGTATTTCCCCTTGTGGTAGTTGGCGCACGTATAGGGGTCATAGCCGACTTCAATTTGCGTTTTATTTTCATCCTCGTAGGCCCACTGGCAGTCCAAGCTAGAGTCGTTGCACTCTCTTACGGTGATCCTCGGCAGTAGGTAATCTGAAATTAACCCAGATATTTCTTACAATAATTTAACCCCTGGGTTGCTACTTACCGTGGATCCCGTTCGGCAGGAAATCCTGGCCCACTAAGGAAGTACGCCACAAGTACACTTCTATTCAAATGAGATGCTAACGCATCTCATTTGAATAGAAGTGCACTTGTGGGACTATACTTCTGCAAGCGGTACAGGATGACTCCTCGAGGTACCAAGCTATTTTGGCACAACCTTTGGTTTATCATGGTTAAAATGTAGAAGATTCGAGCAGAAAAAGGATAGACAGTTAAATAAGGAAACAAATCAATAACGCTGATTACACAGAAAGAAACAGATACAGTCAAACCTGTCACGGCAACCACCTGTCTAAAACAGAACACCCATTTTTGGTGTCATGGTTTTTTGTTACTAAAGTATGGCCTGTCCAAAGTAACTACTTATTGATAGTCACTTTGACAGGGCGGTCATTGTACACAGATTGGACAATACAGCACGAGAGAGAAAAAAACCCACATACACACACATTCACGCGCGCGCGTGCGCGCGCGCACACACACACACACACACACACACACACACACACACACACACACACACACACACACACACACACTCGCCCGCTGTGAGTGGCCTCATTAAATTCAAATAACTACTAACGAACACACACGAGTGCGCGATCCCGTTCACGCACTGCTCTTATGAATTAAGTTATTGGCATACGCTTATACAGTGCGAGAGCGAGGCAGATTGAGCGGGGGTTGGTGTGGGGTGGGGATAGGGTTTGATACAGTTGCAACTCATGCACAGAAAAAAATAACATGAATAAGTTGTTTTTAAGCTTACTCGGTATACACCGTTCCTTTTCGTACGTGAGTCCTTTGTCACACTGACATTTCTTAGCACCATCAGCCGCCACCATACATTTATCCTTCACCATACCGGACTGGGAACAAGTCTCGTTGACTTTGGCATCCGAACAGTTTACATCCGTCATAACACTGTACCTCTTACACCTTTCGCGGACAGCGTACCATCCCATCTCACACCCACAGGTCGGTGTTGTGCCAAGATCTAGGCAGACTCCGCTCAGATCCAACCGGTCGGCTCCGACGCGCGGAGGACTACAATCGGCGTCACTTTCACATGTAGTTATTATGCTCACTTGTGGTATGTCCTGCGTTTGCCCGAAAACGCTGATGGCTAGAACCAAAGCGATGAAACGCCCTGTTGACAATAGTCTTGTGGGCAGAACCTGGGCGAGCCGTCGAGCGCCCATCGTTATCCTGACCGTTCCGGCCCCGGTACGCAAAATACTATCGGGCCAACTGATGTCTGCCGCAGTTGGCCCGCTTTCGAAAGTTTACGGTCTGTCCGCGGGCCAACAGCAGTTGACGTCCACCCGAAGGTTTTTTGCGCGGTGTGTCTTTATTGGCATCATTCCATGGAATTCTTTTTACATCACTTCCAAATTTGTATGTGTAATTAGGCCTCATCCTTTCAGTCGAACTTGGCTACTTCGTTATTTTCATTCATTCTTTTACAGCCTCAAACCGGAAATGAGGCAAAGATTGAACCTGACGCGCCAAAGAACACCAGGAGAAATCAGTTTTGCGTCACTGATGTGGTCACTGACCAAGCGGCCACGGTGACGCAATCTGGCTGGTTCACTCACAGTCAGCGTGGCTGACCTAGGGACCCTTAGCTCGTAGACCAAGCGCATACCAAGGAACATCGATTGGAGTCCCTGCTATGTTACAAACGTGTAGGAGTGGTGGAGCACAAATACCTGACAAAGGAGGAGGAAACTATTAATGCTATACTGTGTCCAAAGCTGTTCTGTTACCTGAAAGTACGTCGCAACTTTGAAGCAAAGCGTCACCGTTAATTGTGGTGGTGGTGGTGGTGGTGGTGGTGGTGATGGTGGTGGTGGTGGTGGTGGTGATGGTGGTGGTGGTGGGGGGGGGGGGGTTGAGGTTTAAGTCATCATGCGGGTTAGTCATCGACAGTTTGTAAAACAACTGTCCTCAAAACAGTGATTACATCATCAGTCACGCGACTTCACGAAAGCGGTTGGTAATTCGGAACAAGTAACTTGACTTGACGTGAGATACAAACACCGTGACTTATAGGACAGACCTTATCACCCGGCCAGATATCCAGGGAAAAAGACAGGCTTCATTTTTCTGTAGCATGTCCGTTGTTGGAAAGGTCATGGCAAATCAAAGCGGCACAGCTGCAGTGCGTCTGAATTGATCGGTTTTGGCGATGAGGTAGTTATTGGGGTGTTACGTTTGCGGTTATGTTATTCTTTGAGAGCATGTGTGTGTTAATCATAGGAAAGAAACGATATTAATTTGACTTATTTTGGATAAGAATTACGTACCTTTTTAGTAGGATTCATTTTATTTTGCACGGAGAATTGCGATCGATTGTTGTGGCGCGTAGTTTCGCTACGATGTTGTAAAGTTTTGACCTACATTAGACTGGAAGGTTCGAGCAGTGTCGCGATCTTTCTAGTGACCTCATACACACGTCAAAGTTGTCGGCAACATTTCGTAACATTGTATCGTTACATTGTTGTGTATTGTCTTGTGCATCTACTGTGGGAAATCAGGGTATTTTACCCGACCACATTTAGTAGTGCACCTTCTTGTTTCTCCTGCCTACTTAAAAGATATGGGTTATAGGCTAGACCTGATGCATCCTTTATAGGGATGTAGATGATCGTCTGGTTCTATACCTGCGTATTTTTCTGTGGGCTGGCGATTGGGTGCCTGATAGGCGGGGGCAGGGGATCTAACTGTTTGTCTGTCCAGCGCTGAGTAATTCCCCTTGGTTTGTGTACAGTTCAGCCAGCGCTAGCCTCACCTATCTGGTTTGTGAGTATTGTATCAATAGGTGCTAGGAGGGTAGTGGGAATTTGTAGTAACTTCTAGAGAGTCCTTTTTAATAAATATTAATGAGTTTTGCTTACGTTTCCTTTTCTGATTGATTATGTTGGAAGAAGAACCTGGATTGTTCTGGAAATATGTAATAGTATAAAAGACCGTGTTAGGAAATATGTGTGCCCCAGGGGGGCGAGGTACCCTAGTTGGCACTCCGATACCGCATGACTCCCCGCTCGCCTGCGTACGGTCACCACCCATCAAAATATATAGGGCCCCCAGGGAGGTTTAGCATCCTTCGTCCATGCACTCCCTGGGCAACGGAGGGTACAACATTCCCCTCCAGAGAAATACAGAAACACGTATAGGGGGGTTATCAAAAATCCCCCCCCCCCCGCCCCCTCAAACAGCAAGAGAAGTAGGGTGCGGGCCTAAAGAGAACCGGGCCTTGGACTGTGACACCAAAGGAGGAAAAAGGAGCCAGAACACCACCGACGAAAACACAAGTTCTACCCCCAACGACCCAGCCCCCCAGGGTGCAGGCGGCCACGACGAAAGGTTGAGGACAAAGCGATGCGCGGTCATCAGCAACGACCAATCAGAACATAACCCCCCCCCACCCACCCCCTGTCCCTCCCAACTCCCCTCCCCCCCCCCCCCCCCCCCGGACGAAATCAGCGAGAGCTGGAAGTCCCTGTCCCTGTAAAAGTACATTGTGTGAGAGACGCAGTGTGTCAAAAGTGTTGATGCACTGTACAGGAGACAGTGTATCAATGTTGTTGTATTTGTGGATGCATTGTGTGGAGATCGCATAGCTGCAATAAAATATTGTTGGAACTGTTACTCCAGTGTGGTCTACAATCTTATGCCAGTGTGACGGGTTGCAGCTGAGTGACGTTTCTTTACAAGAACCGTACGTGCATGCGTCTGGTGTGATTACATCATACTACGACTACCACGTAACATTTGGCACTTCCGACGGGACTTCTTCAGTTGGCACAGTGGAAATGGTAGCCGGAGACAACTGCCAGCAGTGAAACGCAGATATGGCGACATCGGAAATGGAGACATTCCTGGGAATTGGGAAGGCATATGGACTGGAGGGAGCTAGGCTCCTAGAGTTTGTACAGGAGAGAGAGAGAGAGAGAGAGAGAGAGAGAGAGAGAGAGAGAGAGAGAGAGAGAGAGAGAGAGAGAGAGAGAGAGAGAGAGAGAGAGAGAGAGAGAGAAAAGGAGAAAGAAGAAAAGAGATTGGAGAGAGAAGAAAGAGCCAGAGAGCGTGAAATCAAGAAACTCGAAATTCAGCGAGAAGAAGTAGAGAAACAGCGAGAAGAGGTAGAGAAACAGCGAAAAGAGGCAGAGAAACAGCGAAAAGAGGCAGAGAAACAGCGAAAAGAGGCAGAGAAACAGCAAGAAGAGGAGCGAGAAGAGGCAGAGAAACAGCGAGAAGAGGTAGAGAAACAGCGAAAAGAGGCAGAGAAACAGCGAAAAGAGGCAGAGAAACAGCAAGAAGAGGAGCGAGAAGAGGCAGAGAAACAGCGAAAAGAGGCAGAGAAACAGCAAGAAAAGGAGCGAGAAGAGGCAGAGAAACAGCGAGGAGAGGCAGTCACAACACGAAATTCAGCTCAAGAGAATGGAGTTAGAGGCACAGAGCCAGAGGACAGCTGAAGCAGCAGCATTAGCCAGCGGAGAGCAAACAGCCCGTGCGCCAAAACTACCGCCTTTTGTAGATAATTCAGATACAATAGACGCTTACCTGGAGCGGTTCGAGCGCTTCGCAAGCAGCAACAACTGGAAACAAGAGCCTTCAAACTGAGCGCACTTCTAACCGGCAAAGCGCTTGTATTCTACACCCGCTTGCCAAGAGAAGAATCCGAGGATTATGCGCAGTTGAGAGCCGCCCTGCTGAGACAGTACGATTTCAATGAAGAGGGATACAGACGGCGATTCTGGAATTGCAAGCCTGAGGAAGGAGAAACACCCGGCTTATTCAATGAGAAAATCAGGACCCACCTGGAGAAATGGACAGAGCCGGCTGTCTTGAAGAAGGAGTACCAGGACCTGTGTGACCTCATCATAAAAAAACAAGTTCTCAGCGCATGTTCTAAGGACCTGGCGGCCACCTCAGGGAGCAAAGGACCAGTCTCTGAAGGCCCTTGCAGACTTCGTTTAAATTACCTGGACACCCACAACATTAAGTTCGGGCCCGGTAAGCCGCAGCGTGTGTCAACACCAGCAGAGGAAAACCACGACGTCAGAGACACCCCGAAACACATGCCGATGGAGAGCCTGACATGTTTCCTTTGTGGAAAGAAGGGACACAAGGCGATACGGTGTCCTTCCAAGGATGTTCCCCGAGGCGATAACACCAGAAGGCCCAACCAAGATCGCGGGACAACAGGCAGAAGTGGTACCACGTCTAAACCCAGAGCCGCCACTGTACTGGCCGACGATGTGACGTCATCTGGTGACTTTGAGTCCGGAGAACGGCAGGCGACACCGGACCATATCGAGTCTTTTAGAAGTAGTGGACGCATTCCAGTTGGCGATGAGGCTACATTCTTACCAGTTTCCAACATCGCGCTGCCTGAGAGTGAAGTGCCCAACATGCCGATGGTGTCAGAATTCGTCGGCAATACATCAGTGAGGGTGCTGAGATACACGGGTTGTAGCGGCGTCATCGTGAGAGAGGACCTAGTAGCTGTAGACCAGAAGCTACAGGAGTGGTCAACCCTCATCCTGGCCGACGGAACTGTGAGAATTATCCCCCTTGCCAAGGTCAATGTCAACACCCCGTACCTGACAGGGGAGGTTAAGGCGCTATGCGTGAAGACCCCAGTCTACGACCTCATCATCGGAAACGTTGACGGTGCCAGAAACGCAGAGGATCCAGATCCGGAGTGGAGACCTGAAACCTGTGCCGTTACCACGAGAAGTCAAGCAAAGAAGAGTCACCAGATCATCCCTCTAAAAGTGGCTGACAACACAGAAGCAGCCGTGGTGAATAGAGTCAAGCTGGCGGAACTACAGAGAGCCGACCCTACGCTTGACGTTCCGAAGTCAGACCGAGCCCGTGACACGAAGAGGGAAGGAAATAACCTTCGAGACAATAGAGGATATCCTGTACTGGGTATACACCAGCCATGGAGACAAGCCTGTCCGTCAAGTGGTGGTTCCTGAACCATTGAGGATGCAGGTGATAACACTGGCCCATGATTCCATATTGGGAGGACACCTGGGAATCAGCAAGACCCTCGACAGGATCCGAACGGTCTTCTACTGGCCTGATATGGGGGACGACGTCACCCGATTCTAAATATCGTGCGACATATGCCAGGAGACAATCTCCAAGGGAAAGGTGTCCAAGGTTTCTCTCGAGAAAACGCCAATGATCGATATGCTTTTCAAGCGGGTAGCCGTGGATCTCGTGGGGCCGATATCTCCTCCAAGTGAAGATGACCATCGCTATATTTTTACGCTGGTGGATTACGCTACAAGATACCCTGAGGCCATACCACTAAAGAAGATCGACACTCCAAGTGTGGCAGAGGCATTCGTGGACATGTTCAGCCGTTTGGGGATTCCCGAGGAGATTCTGAATGATCTAGGGACCCAGTTTGTCTCCGACTGCACGGAGGAAGTCAGTCGGCTGTTGAGCATCCGACACCTCACTACGACCCCTTACCACCCATGAGTAACGGGTTGGTTGAAAAGTTTAACAGAACATTGAGTGTTATGCTGAAGAAACTGTGTGCTGAGCTGCCAAGGTTGTCGCATAGATACATGCCTTGCTCTTCGCATACCGTGAAGTTCCCCAGGATTCGATAGGGTTCTCCCCCTTTGAATTACTGTATGGCAGGACTGTAAGGGGGCCCAATGCAAATCCTGTAGGAGCTGTGGACCAAGGACATCGACGCGCCTGATGTGAAGATGAGCTACCAGTATGTCTTCGACCTGAAAGAGAAGCTGCAGGATAGCCTCAGGATGGCTCGAGAAGAATTGGAGAAGGCGCAGAACAAGGGGAAGCATTAATATGACCGTAAAGCCAAACCTCGACGGTTCTAGCCAGGTGACCAGGTGTTGGTTCTTCTCCCCACCGACAACAACAAGCTCCTGATGCGGTGGAAGGGACCGTATGTGGTTGACACAGTGGTTGGCATCAACGACTACAGAGTCAAGGTCAACAACAAGATGAAGACTTACCACGCGAATCTGCTGAAGAAGTACGTCGAGAGAGGTCGTCAGGACAAACCACAACAAGCGGCATCGGTGCGTCTGGCTGCTGACGAGAGACTAGACGATGAGAACCTGTTAGACCTTAATGAACTCCGCCACAAGGAGGGTGTTGAAGACATCCATTTCGGTCAGAACTTAACCCAGGCACAACAAGAAGAGCTTAGAGTCCTAACTACGGAGTTCGAGCATCGTTTTACGCCTGACCCAGGGACTACGGACACAATCCAGCATAAAGTTAGTCTGACGTCAAACGAACCGGTTCACAGCAAGCCGTGTCGTCTGCTTTGCAACACGAGGGAAGAGCAGAAGAAAGACATCAAGGAGATGCTGGACCTGGGAGCCATCAGGGAGTCCAAGTCGCCAGTGGTCATTGTGATGAAACTAGATGGATCCAATTGGGTGTGTGCGGACTATCGTACACTCAGTAAGCGGACAGTATTCGACCCTGGACCATCAACCCTGAACCGTGCCCATCTCATGACTTGGCGATGTTCTTGCAGAACTTTTACATTAAGTTACAGTCCATCAAAGGTTCGCAGAACTTTGGAGCGGATTACCTGAGCAGATCAGTTTAAAGGAACATTTCCTTTCTTTGTCCAGGCCAGTTTAAAGGAACTCTGAGCCAATATTACAGAGCAGTTTATTTGATTTAAGTTTTGATGTGTGATTGTTAGTGTTCATTCTTTTGTGAAGTTTGACACAGCCACAACCGTATTGTGAGATTTGAGAAGAAATTTTGTGAAATTTCGTTCTAATAAGGGGAGTAATGTTAAGTTTGTGGTTGTGTTATTCATGGAGACGAAATTGCGTGTCTCTGGTGTGATTGCATCATACTACGACTACGACTACCACGTAGCATGGGGTTTAACGCCGAGCAGGCGACTAAAGCTATTTCACGGCGGAAAGGGTAAAATCTGGTCAGCCAGACACAAAAACAAACAAACAAACAAAAACAAAAAAACAAAAAAAAAAACACCCCCCCCCCCCCCCAAAAAAAAAAAAAAAAAAAAAAAAAAAAAAAAAAAAAAAAAAACAACAACAACAACAACAAATAAACCAACAACAGTATAATTATTATAATATTCTTCTTCCTCGAACACTGCATATTATACTGTCTTTGGCAAGACTAAGAGAAAGGTCTTCAAATATGATGTAAATACAGTTTTAAAGTAATGGGTAGACCATCGAAAGCCGATGATGTCGTCATTGTACATAACTTCTATTTGTGGGTGCGGGTGTGGCTGACCAAGCCAATCCTGGAGCTACACCTGCGACGGCAATGGGGGTACTGGAACGCAGCTGTGGGGAGAGTCGACGCTGTCTTTCTGCGAGCTCTGGCACTTGTGATCTTTTCGCGCCGATTGTGTTCAAAGAGCGTGCAGGCTTTCCTGGTGGCGGCACGCCAGCCAGATCTGTCTTGCGCTTGCGCTTCAAGTTCCTTTACCGGAAAGACGCAGTACTTAAGGCTGTCTTTTATGCAGTCTATGAATCGTTTCTTTGGCCGTCCTTGCTTCATGTGGCCTTTTGAGAGTGTGCCATACAGAAGTTAGCGTGGCATGCGAGAAACAGCCATGCGTATGAAGTGACATGGCCTGTCCAGCGAAGTTGTGTCTTTAAGTTAAAGGCTTCAACACGCACTAGGCCAGCATTGTCCAGGACTTCCAGGTTTGTCATCTTGTCTTGCCATTTGATGCCCATAAATGGGCGCAGGGATCTCATGTGGAAACGTTCAAGCTGCTTGAGGTGCTTTCTGTACAGCGTCCATGACTCACAGCCGCAGAGGAGACTGGGGAGGACTACTGCCTTGTAGACTTTGATCTTGGTGGAGAGCTTGACGTTGTTGTTCTTTAACACACGAGTGCGCAGACGACCCAGGGCTTTACTGGATTTGCTGATACGAGCTGGGATTTTCTTGTCGAGAATACCGTCGGAAGACATGATGCTCCCCAGGTACCTGAAGCACGGTGCCTTCAATATACACTTTGGGTGCGGGTGCTCTTGTGCCTGGGGCTGGTTGGTGCAAGACCTCGGTCTTGTCGAGACTGATGGTGAGGCCAAACAGTCGAGAGGCTTCCGAGAACCTGTTGACGATGGTCTGGAGGTCAGACTGCGTGTGCGCCATCAGCGCACAGTCATCGGCAAACAGCGTCTCAAGGGTCAGTCTCTCATGGTCTTAGTCCTGGCGTTCAGTCGACGGAGGTCGAAGAGAGAGCCGTCTAGTCTGTACTTCAGGTACACTCCCTTCTCAAGGTCGCGTACTGCATGGTTCAGGACACACGTGAAGAACAGGTTGAACATCACGGGGGCAAGAACACAACCTTGTTTCACATCATTGAAAATGTCGAGGGGTGCGGATGTGTCGCCGTTTGACTGGACAACTCCTACCATTCCATCATGGAAGAGGCGGATGATGTTGGTGAACTTCCTGGGGCAGCCGAGCTTTGTGAGGATGACCCAAAGCGCTTCTCTGTTCACGGTGTCGAATGCCTTGGTCAGGTCTATAAAGACGGCGTAGAGGTCCATGTGCTGCTCAATGCATTTCTCCTGGACCCGACACAGAGAAAATCATGTCGACTGTGCTGCGGCCCGGTTTGAAGCCACACTGAGCCTCTGGAAGCGATTCCTCAGATACCGAGCTGCTTAGGTGGCTGAATATGACTCTCGCGAGGATCTTGCCAGCGATGGACAAGAGTGAGATATCCCTCAGTAATGGGCATAGTCTGCTTTGCTGTCTTTGTTCTTGAACAGGGAGACGATTGTAGCATCTCTGAATTCCTGTGGCATGTTCCCCTCTGCCCAGATGCATTTCAAAATGTTGAGGAAGGTATCAAGGGTCTCAGGTCCTGCTGCTTTGAAGAGCTCTGCAGGTATGCCGTCCATGCCTGCAGCCTTGCCGGAGCTAGTCTGGTTGATCGTTTTCTTGACCTCGTCCAGGGTGGGCGGGAGGTCAAGGTAATCCAGTATGGGCTTCTGAGGAATCATGACTGTAACGCACGCAGACTTGCCCACAGTCGTACGCACAGACTCTCACGCAACAGACGCATACACCGCCACTGACTCAGACGGGCGCATTCATGCGGTAAAACAAACACACGGGCTCCCTTTCTAAAGTAACCTTTATACAGTATAAATGAAAAAGAATGACTTAAATGACTATCAACTATATACAATATTCTATTATCACACCACACGTATCACAGTATCTTTGCCAGGTTAGGTCTTAGTCTCACATTGCCTCCAACCTGTTTGATGTTGTTGTCTGGTTACGTTGGTCCTTCTCACGTCTAGGCGTGAAAGTCCTTCGTCGTACGCTTGTTGCCGTCCTGTCTCTCTTTGGGCACGGACGTCCTCGTTCTCGTACGGTACTCAGTTCTCACTTGGACTTGGGTGTCTTGGTCCCCAGTCAGACTCACTCTCCGAAGAGCTGGAGGGATGACCTCACGTAGGTCCCACCTGCGACTCGACGTCTCGGCGTCCGTCTTCCACTCTCGTTACAAGAATTCTGAATAGACAAAAGTCCCAACGTAACACTTGCTAAACACACAACATATTGGATCAATGAGAAACGTCACGTAACCTGGCTGATACAAATAACCCACACGTTCATTCACACACACACACGTGCTTCATAAACTATTTTCGTATCACCCCATCTCTGTCACTATCTTGAAACAGACTATAGCCTAACTGACACTCTTGCTATACCTTACTCTATACCCTGGAAAAGACTATGTTTAACCAACCACGTACTATCTTCCTAGCGGCTTAGACATACACACTTCATATTCCTTTAGTCATCTATCTCGGTAAACAACTATACACAAAACACCGGTTACTTCACCGACTTCTAAACATACTATAACTAAACCAAACCGGAACACCGCTATACAACCACATTAATCTTACCACGCATACTGTCTTTAGCTAAACAACTATCAATACTACGTTTATAGAAACATACCTGAAATCTAGGCTTCAGAGTCTTGGAATGCGGGCTAGGCAACTCAACAACCGTTCCATACGACAAAACAGCCCGCACTAACCAAACTAGACCTCTGACAGACACAGCTTTTGCCTAAAACTCACTAAACAGAACTCACCAAAACTCCGTGCTAACCATGTCTTACATATTCCACGTGGACAGCACTGAGGCCCCACGGACTTTCGGCACAAACAAACCGTTAACAAAACCCGTACCGTACTAATCCTATTGTGCGAGCACTATGCACAAGCATAGAGCTTCATCACAATTCCCCCTTCCTCGGGAAAAAAAGAAACGACCGAGTTTCTTTTTAAGACTACTCGACGTAATATTATCCGAAAACAGGAAAGGACTAACTTTTACTATATAGAACAGAAGAAAAAATTACAGCCTTACGCCTCAACGCACAACTTAAGATCGCACAGCGACAGCAAAACAGAACTAACGCGTTAAACCTCCAGAAAAGAAATCGATCCAACGACTGCCCACACACACACTCGCGAGACCCCAGTCTCTGACCTACCGACAATCGCGAGCCCCAGTCTCCGACTTGCCTACAATCGCGAGACCCTAGTCTCCGATCTACCTAAATATTGGGTGCTGAGCGGCATTTCTGTCCGCAACAGAAGTATGCCGTCTCAGACCAGCCCGACTGTTGGGCCACACCCGCTGATCGACTCCCTGTCTCTGGACGGAAATAACACCGTCACCCTGCTCACGAGCACGCTTGCTCTGAGCTCCCGTCGCGACTGATGCGACTACACCGCGAGGAACGTGAGCTCGCTTAATCGCCCCGACTCTAGCGATGACTGGCTGCACACCCTTCATGTTACCCAGAACTAAATCAACTACTGGCTCGTCGATGACACACGAAACCAGACTACCTGTAAAAAAAACTCTGTGTCAATCTCTATCTTAGCTAACGGAAAAACTTCTATCTTTCCTCCAAACGAAACTACTTCCTGTGACTCGCCTGTGAACTGATCTGGTCTAACAAGGCTACGCCTGACCCCCGCGGTCGTTGTACCGGAGTCACGGAGAACAGAAACGAGACATCCGTTTACAACCCCGTCTACCAGCGGTAGGCAACCATCTCCGTTAGCTGAACACACCGCGCCCAGCTGTGGTTCCTCCCCGACTGGGACCGCAAAACTGGCTACCTGAGTGGGCTGCACCGCCCCATCCACCATACCAGGATTATTAGGACCTTGATGAGCCAGATGGCCGTGCTCCTGATAACTAGCATACTGCGCGCCTTCACTGTAGTACGGACAGCTCCGACTGAAGTGCCCGTACCCACTACAAGAAAAACACTGCGTGTCCGAACTCGCAACACGACCACGACCATACCCACGCAAAGAAGTCCCTCCACGTGCGTACGAATCGTTACCGCCATTGCTGTTACCTCGATCACCGCGTCGAAAACGCAAAGTACCTCTACCGTTAATCCGCTGGCCTCCACGTAAAGTATTGACCCCCCCCCCCCCCCGGTAACCCCCAGACGTGTTAGCAGCGACCAACCCGACTGGCGGTGTCTCGGTCCTACGCGCGAGGTTTTTCGTAGGATGCGCCATCCGAAAAGCCTCCGCGTGCTGCACTAACTCGTCCGTAGTCTTGAGGTTACGCTCTCTCAAGAATACCGCTAGATCCTTGGAAACGCTCCCAAAGAACTGTTCAGCCAACATGAGATCGAACAATGCTTCGTACGTGTGGTCGATCTTTGACAGTTCGACCCAACGTACGAGCAAATGGGACAATCGTTTGCCAAACGACATAAACGATTCCCCTGTCTCTGGCCGACAAGCTCTCAAGCGTTCCCTAAAACCCTCCGCATTACACTGGAACTTCTGCAAGAGACACTCCTTCAAAGTCTCGTACTCTATGTTCCCCGAAACGGTCAAACTATGGTAAAGACTCAAGGCCTGACCCTCAAGCACAGATGAAAGCAAAACGGGCCAGTTGGCAGGAGGCCAATTCAACGCCTGCGCATGAGACTCGAAACGGCACAAAAAAGCGTCAATAGAGTCCACGGACTCTTTAAACATCGGCAGTTTAGGAAAATTGCGTATTCCTCGGCCTACTGAATCACTATCTGCTTTAGATCCCGCATCTCGAGCTAACTGTATTTGTACCTCCCTATCCTTTTCCTCTTTCTCTCTCTGGTACTCTAGTTCCTTCTCTCTTAAAGCATGTTCCCTCTCGTCCTTCTCTCTCTGAAACGCTAGAGACTTCTCGTCTTTCTCTCTCTGAAACGCTCTCTCTTCTCTTTCTCTCTCTCTCTCTGTACTTCTAATTCCTTCTCCTTAAAGACTCTTTCTTTCTCTTCTCGCTCTCTCTGAACTTCTAATTCTTTCTCTTTTAAGACTCTTTCTTTCTCTTCTCGCTCTCTCTGAACTTCTAATTCTTTCTCCTTTAGCTCCATTTCCTCTTTCTTAAGTATTCTGTCTTTCTCTTCTCTCTCTCTCTCTGAATTTCTAGCTCTTTCTCCTCCCTCTGTATCTGCATTTCCAACTCTTTCTCCTCTCTAAGTCTACGCATCTCCAACTCTTTCTCGTCCCTCACCCTCTGAACTTCTAACTCTTTCTCCTTTAGTACTCTCTCTTCTCTCTGAATTTCTCTCTCTCTCGCCCTATCTTCCCTATCCCTACATTTCTCCACATAGTCAAAAAGTTTCTCATCCTTAAGTCCTAACCTTTCACCCTGTTTAATGTAAGCCTCTACTGGGTCTACCTCCATATTTCTACAACTTCCCAAACTTTGAAAACGTAAAAATACAAACACCACAACCAAATGAACGGCAAAAACATACAATGCAAACTCACAACCTACGCAGAAAATAGTGACCTACTTGACGCCCAGATGGACCGAAAATTAAGAACGATAGAAAGAAGAGCAAGGAAAAAGAATACTACCGATACAAAAGGAAGAAACAAGAACTAGCTCCTCGTAAGATCCAGAAAACTACAGAAATAACGGATCTTACCCCCTAGAATCGGAGAGGGGAATCTAACACAACATGCACATAGCAACAAATCCTACTCTAAAATCGCTACTCACTATCGCCCGCTGATACTTTAACCTACCGCTAAAACAGGGTCACCACTGTAACGCACGCAGACTTGCCCACAGTCGTACGCACAGACTCTCACGCAACAGACGCATACACCGCCACTGACTCAGACGGGCGCATTCATGCGGTAAAACAAACACACGGGCTCCCTTTCTAAAGTAACCTTTATACAGTATAAATGAAAAAGAATGACTTAAATGACTATCAACTATATACAATATTCTACTATCACACCACACGTATCACAGTATCTTTGCCAGGTTAGGTCTTAGTCTCACATTGCCTCCAACCTGTTTGATGTTGTTGTCTGGTTACGTTGGTCCTTCTCACATCTAGGCGTGAAAGTCCTTCGTCGTACGCTTGTTGCCGTCCTGTCTCTCTTTGGGCACGGACGTCCTCGTTCTCGTACGGTACTCAGTTCTCACTTGGACTTGGGTGTCTTGGTCCCCAGTCAGACTCACTCTCCGAAGAGCTGGAGGGATGACCTCACGTAGGTCCCACCTGCGACTCGACGTCTCGGCGTCCGTCTTCCACTCTCGTTACAAGAACTCTGAATAGACAAAAGTCCCAACGTAACACTTGCTAAACACACACCATATTGGATCAATGAGAAACGTCACGTAACCTGGCTGATACAAATAACCCACACGTTCATTCACACACACACGTGCTTCATAAACTATTTTCGTATCACCCCATCTCTGTCACTATCTTGAAACAGACTATAGCCTAACTGACACTCTTGCTATACCTTACTCTATATCCTGGAAAAGACTATGTTTAACCAACCAAGTACTATCTTCCTAGCGGCTTAGACATACACACTTCATATTCCTTTAGTCATCTATCTCGGTAAACAACTATACACAAAACACCGGTTACTTCACCGACTTCTAAACATACTATAACTAAACCAAACTGGAACACCGCTATACAACCACATTAATCTTACCACGCATACTGTCTTTAACTAAACAACTATCAATACTACGTTTATAGAAACATACCTGAAATCTAGGCTTCAGAGTCTTGGAATGCGGGCTAGGCAACTCAACAACCGTTCCATACGACAAAACAGCCCGCACTAACCAAACTAGACCTCTGACAGACACAGCTTTTGCCTAAAACTCACTAAACAGAACTCACCAAAACTCCGTGCTAACCATGTCTTAGAGATAAAACAATAGAGTCCCGATAGACAATGAATTCAATAGAGCCGCATCAGTCATTAATTTACATCATTTTTTAATATCATATTTTTGACCCCAATTTTACCCCCGTTAATTCTGAATCAACCCTTTGATTTTAAAAACTGACAAGCATGACTGATGCGGCCTTATTGATCTGATTATCTATCGGGACTCTATTGTTTTATCTCTATAACTATTGTCTCTGTCAACACCTAATCATTTACCTGATCAAGTGATGCCAAGTGAAACTTAATACTTATTAACAAGTTGCAACTAACTTTTAGGAACCTGCAGAGGTAACCTTTAAGTGTGTTGCCATAAGAACTTATTAATTACTTACCCTAAGTTCTTACAAGTACTTACCCTAAGTTCTTACAAGTACTTACCCTAAGTTCTTACAACAACTTGTCTTAAGTCACAACTTACTCGGTCAGATTTGTCAAGATACAAGGACAATAAAAAAACTTTTTTTTCTCAGTAATACTCTGGCGGTGGTGCAGATGGGGTTAAATAATCAGGTACAAGTGGTGTAAGTGGCATGGCATTTTTCTGTGAAGTGTATGTCATTAATAAACGATTACCAAATCTGATTTTTATTTGTTTAAAAGATTGTGTAGTTTTTCTGTGGTTTCCTGTACCCCTATCCTTTTTCCCTCTGCTAAAAAACTAGCCTTCAGTTCTTCAACATTCACAGGAGATTGACTGCGCATCTTATTTTGTATTTCAGATTTCTGTTTCTTGTAATTATTTAAATCATCCTGGACCCGCTTAAATTCTTCGTCATCAATAAAATTATCGTTTAATGCCTTACTGATAATAAGTTTCATACTGCTCAGCTTTGCACCAGCAAGCGTACTCAATGCTTCATGTTTCTGTAATTTCGTGTGAAACCTCTTGTTCAAGGCTTCCAAACCAAAGCAAGCCAGGCATGTAGCAACGCTAACACCCTCAACTGCTATTCCAGCCAAACTCCCAATTCCTGTGGCAAACAGAACGATACCCCCTACAGAACATGAAGCTGAAACTGCACCAATAGCCATAGAAGTGTTTTGAACAGAATTAAATACTGACTTATACCGTCTTTTGCACCGTGAGTACTTCGCCTCCTCACTCTCCAAATATTTCAAAGCTTCTGTAATATTATTTAATCTGAATGCATCTGCCTGTAATGTTTTATCTGATGCAATTGGCACAGCTGTCACCTGTGGATCAGGCGCAAGCGTTGTTTTAGTCGTCACATTTGTTTCAGTCGGCTCAAGCGTCGGTAGTTGCGGATAGAAGTTTACCATTTTTTTTATTGACAAATATTTTTTTTTAATTTAATCAGCAATTACATTTTGCAACTCTTCAAAAGTATACAATTTGTTAGCATAATAAAATGCAACAAGATCAATGTGTTCAAGGTTTATGTAAGTTAGACGAACAAAAGTTGTTTTGTCGACCACCACCTTGACAGCTGGAACACTGCTCGAAACATTAATAACATCATTATTTTTTGTAATAGCAATAAAGACCTTTGATGATTCTGTTACTGTTTCATTCCATGTAAGTTTAATTCCTTGTGCAATTTGAGCCTCTTTAGCAGTAGTTACTGATCTCATGATAATTTCAAATACTATTGTCGCTTCTCTTGCGATGGAAAAGTTTATTGGTGCAAACACAACCTTTGCATCAGACCTACCCTTCCTGTGTGTAAGAAGATATCTCCGTCTCTCATAATTTTCAACTTTCAGTTTTTCTCTGCTATTGTCGTCTAAAGCAAAGCTTGGAACAAGACTTACAATAAGCGGCCCCGAGTTAACAACCTTCCTAAACACTAAGGCACCTTCGTCATCAGTGTATACATAAGGACTAATAAATTCAATCTTTATGTCCCAGTCAATTGTGGGTGGTGGAACAGGTACAGGTGAAACCACACACTTATTTCCCACATGTATTAAGTTGTAAGGCGCATTATTTACAGGTGGAGTAGGTACAGTAACATCACAAAGCTGACCAAGTTTAGGAATCTGTTTTTCACCGTCTTTCATGTCAACAATTACTTTCCTCTTGTACATGCCATTTAAATCAAGTTCAAAACCATATATTTCTCCAATTTCTCCTTCCTTCTCAAAATCCTGTACGTCTGCCAAATCTTTCAATTCTGTTACTGGACATGCAACTGGTATGATTGTTCGCTTTGGACCAAGACCACTCATTTTTATAAACAAAAATAAAATTATTTAACTTCTAACACTACACTAAAATCATGCATAAGAACTGGTTTGTCATCCTGATTAGTTACAGATATACTCAGTGACTCAAAGAAACTAGAACCTAATTTCTTAAACTGCAAATTAGGAAATCTAACAACTACACTTTCACAATACGGAGCAGTTCCAGTAGGTAAGCATCTCAACAAAGTTGAAGGCTTTCCATTGTGAACATTCTCAGATGTGTTTAGTTCTTTCAAATAAACATTTAGCACTCTGTGTACTGACAAATTGACAGGACGTTTTCCAGTTATTTTAAGTTTTTTTGTCTTCATTGTTATAATACCAAACATAGCTTCATCTAAATCATCTGATCTATACCAATCTTCATCAATATAAAATCCAAGTAAATATGCAAATCTATCTGAGATCTTTAACCAATCTTGTGTCGGAGATTCTAATGTAACAAGTAGGTTAGCTGGATTTAAAGTTGCTTTAATTTTAAAATTACTTTGAAACCATTCAGCTATAGTACAAAAGTCATAATAACCAGGCGGTAAAGCTTCAGTCTTACCACCAAAAATTACTTTATTATATATATCATCTTCTACATTAAACCATTTTACTGTGTAGAACATTTCATGGATAGCTACAGACTTGCTACCATCACGATTATCAATCCCATTAGTTAACCACACTGGTTTGCTTGTGTCAAGATTTGTTAAGGTAATAAACATTTTTATTATCTCATATAAAAAAGGATGGAATTTAAATCACCAACCATTACCACTACAAACGCATTTCAATTTAATGTGGATGCCAAATACAATGTCGCACCTACTTATGAACAGAAAATAATTCAACTAAATCAGCTTGACATAGCTGTGTCTGAACAAGATCTATTCCAAGTCAAAGTACCAAATCCATTTGACCATTATCTAAACCCTCCAATAACAGACGACTCTACTGCAAGAAAGTGGTCTTCAAGTCCACTACAGATGTTTCAAAACCAACTCAACTTTGCAATACTATGTTCAACTACAGGCTGTGGTGTTTCATTTACAGACCATTTGAATCACTCAAACAAACTGATTAGGTCTGTGTATCGTTTTCATGTTTATTACCAGCTTAGACATATTCTGTCAGAACTTCATACACCACTGCCCACTGAATCCAGTTTCAACAGGTTTAACAACCCCATGGATATGAAAGCGTTTGAACGCATCTGTAATGAATTTAACATCAGCCCCAAGTATGACTTTACACAAAAACTTGATGATCACAATGGTATGGGTACATTGTATTACGCTATGAGTCACAGACAATACCCTCAAGATTATTACCCTGGTTACACTTCATTCTCATCAAAATCACAAGTCTGGTTAGGATCAATAGAGCAGAAGCAGTCTAACGCCTGGACCACATTTATTTTAGACAAAAGTGACGGGTTTACTCAAGCAGGAGTCGAGCGCGTCAATGAGTCTATCAGAACATATGTCTGGTGTTTACTAGGAGCACAATCACTAACAAAATCAAACATTTTGAATGGAAGTGGAAAATTTGAAGCACAAAAACAGTTTCTTGCAAATCTTGAAGATTCAATTAATTCAGTGGTTGATCTCCCATCAAGCATACAGCGCTACCAAGACGTTTTAAGATATGCCAGATCAAAAGTTGACTTTGTAGTTGGCATCGGGTTATACATGTTACCATCTGACCTTCAACTCCAAATGCCTATAACAGTGCCTATAATGCCAGGCAAAGCGTCCACTGCTTTCAGAGCCAATTTCTTAAGCAAGTCTGATATGTGAGACAACTGTTTTTTTTACCCACGTCTGTAAATCTTTTGGGTCTGTTGGAGGTGGGGGGCCAGGAGTTGGTGGTGTTGGGGCCGGGGGTGCACCCCCACCAGCACCGGAGACAGCTAACACTACAGTACTAATAATAAATCCAAGAGCTGTAATTAAACTAGCAATTGTGATACCCTGTTCTCTGAAAAGTGTTTTCAGTCTCTCAGCCCGAGTAGTGTCTTCGTGAAGTATTTTTTGAATAGTTTCTCTAATTCTGTTGACCTGTGATTTCAGTTTTTGTCTTCCAATACTAATCACTTCTAACCGTCCTGATCTTTCTATCTGCAAATCATTTAATCTGTGCTGTATTCTTTCTTTCATTTCTGTGTCAAGATTCCCATTGTCTGCAGTAGCCAATTTCTCTTTTTCACGTTCAATGTGTTTATCAAGCTCTCCCAGTTTGGCAACATTATTAACCATCTCACCTCTTATTGTCTGCAGTGATTTATCCAATCCCATAATCTCCCTCATTGACAAAGGTGGGTCATCTATTGTTTTCATAGCATCATTTATTTGTCCTTCAGTAAATGAGGTTTCTTGTATCACTGTGTTTGCTATTTCTGGTAGGCTTGTTACTGGTGCCATTTCAATCTCTTGCCCTGTTGGCAACTTTGTTTGCGTGTCGTGAAGAACACTAGCCAGTCTTGGCGTGACAGGAGACCCTCCAATACCAAGTTGACGCAAGGCACCAACACCACCTTCATTTTTTATTGTACTTAAAGCCCTAAACCTACTAGGGTCTTTTTTGTTAGTCAATAGTACTTTTCCTTTGTCAACAGTATTTAAATATAAATGACCCTTGCCATCAAGTTCAAACTGGTTAGGGTCTATGTTGTCTGGGCGACCACCAACATGATCATAAAATGAGTTCACTTTGGTTTCTAAAAGTTCATGACGTAAACTGTAAATATTTCTTGTACCAGTCATATCTGTCATATCTGTTGTATTACCAAAATCATACGTGTCATCCATTTCAAAATCTTCATGATTAAATCCTCCCGCTGCCATTGTTTTATTAATTTATTATTTTTTATTGTGCATAATAAAAATGACACAGTCTTACGGATCAAAGTTAGACCCATACAGAAAACTATGTGAGCCTCTGGGTGTTAAGGGCATAAGACAATCAATCGTCATCACAAACAATCCAAGTACTATAGACCAGAACCAAACACTTACAGTCAAGTTTCCAAACCTAGGTCCCAGTGACGTTATTGTTCCTGGCACTGCACGTCTAGCATTTAATATTGAACTTTCATCAGATGCAGACGTAAACAGAACACTAGTTAACAATCTTGGTAGAGCAATTGTTAGAACTATTAAAGTAAAACTTGAAGGACAGGAAGTGTTTAGTCTTGACGACTCAGATGTGTTCTACTGTTACAAAGACCTTTGGCTCACAAGAGAAGAACGAGAGGACCGTATTTATCAAGGCATACAGCCAGATAATGTTGGTAAACTTCAAATCAATGCCGGAGACAAAACAACTACTGGGGTACCAAAGGAAGTTATTATAGCTGAAACATATGGAACCAGATTTTACATTCCACTCGAGTTTGAAATCCTCACAGCTCATTTGCCTTATTATCAAGGGGCACTGAATGACCGTCTGAGCTTTGAACTAACCTTCAATGACTACTCCAAAGTTATTAAATCATCTGCCACAGATGTAACATACAAGATCTCTAACATTTCCTTGGAATATGAAATTGTTACACATACTGAACTAGCCAGACTCATTCAAAATCAGTATCAGTCAAGACTTCCAATTTATTATGACAGGGTGATTAGACATAGTTTAATGCAAAAAGACAAGAGTGACCCAATGTGGAACATAAACTTAAACACGCCTGCTAGGTCACTGAAAGGTATTCTTATGTTGTTTGTTGAACCAGCAGAACCATACAAACGGGATTCAGAAAAATTCTACAATCCTAAGATTACACACTTGTCCTGCACAATTGAAGGCCGTCCTAATCAAGTGTATGCTTCAGGTTTGTTACCTTATCAACACTACGATGAGATCACAAAGCATTTTGCAGGAGGAAGGATTAGAGATAAACCAGCAAACATTGCGTGCAAAGATCTACATCTGTATGATGTTAGGATTGGTCAATACCTTACAAACAAATATGCATTGTGGTTAGACCTTCGTAGTACAGATGATGACTACCTTCATGGTTCAGGACGAACTGTCGAGAATGGTAGTGATGGAATAACAATTCAGATACAAAAGAAGGTTGAAACTGCTGCAGCCATAAACATATATTTGTACCTGATATATGACGCACAACTCAATATTGCAGAAAGCAGACTGAGTGGACACATATATTAAAATTATATTGTGTATTAAAATGAACCGTAGCTTAATGACACTCGATCCACACTGTGGCTTATTTGTTGGTGCCACAGGGTGTGGAAAAACTGAATTTGTTCTTAACCTATTACAAACAAGATACATACACCACTTTGAAAACATTGTCATATTTTGTCCTACAATCAAACACAACAAAGCTTATCACAACCGTTTATTCATTTGGACTGACAACAACATATATTTAGTTGACCCTGAGAAAAAACTGAATGACTACCTACAATATTTTTACAAGCAATTTGAAGGACAGCCAACATTGTTTATTGTTGATGACTGCTCAGCAGAGAAAGACATTGTCAAGAAGAGAAACACTCTAGCAGAACTTGCCTTCAGAGGCAGACATGCAAATGTTAGTGTATGGATTCTCACTCAGAAATATAATGCTGTACTGAAAGATTTTCGAGAACAGTTAAAGTTTATCTGTTTGTTTTACTGCAAGGATCATGACAGCTTTGAAGACTGTCTCAGAGAAAATGATGTCATACCAAATAAGCATGAACGTGATGATGTAAAAAATAAACTGAAATCAACTAAGCATCTAAAGCTCATTTTAAAGACAGATCAGCCCACAGGGTATGGGTTAGTAAATTGATGTAAATTAATTTATACATTTGTTTGTCCAATAAAAATGACAGACGGACAAATCATACAAGTGCTTGATCTCACACACCTTTTCAAAGACGTTATGCACTTTACTGACTTAATATCACCCAAACAGACTTACATAAGCCTTTCAGAACCATCAGAAATATATGTTACATATAGTGTGACTTTGGATTATGTCGATGAGCATCCAAATGTGGAGTGCATGACAGTTGATTTAAAGACACCTACTTTTAAAGTTAATGATACCGACTATGGTTGGTTAGGGGAAATTTGTTATAGCATATTTAAACAACTACACAAACTAAATGTTTATATTGACAGTGTTACAGTTAATAAAGTGGTATTACACAAGGTGAGTCAGCAGAGTTAACGTTAATATTTTTTATTTTATTATTTTGTCGGACAAATAAAAATGACGGACAATGTTCAAAACCCTGGCTCATCTAGTTTAAGAAACGTGTTTCACACAACAAACTTACCCATATCCAATACTAATAATGTTTACGAATCAATAGAAAACTCTTTTTCTGTCATACAACAAAATCTTCTGACAGGCAGTGTGAAGATTCAGGTTGTTGCGAAAATAGAATTCACTAGAGTGGACGGTGAGGTGATTGTATCATATATATCAACAAGACAACACACTGTTAACACAAGAAGAGAATTGGAGAACGTGTTTAGAGACAGACTATTACCTGACTTTCTCCAGGCGATTGACAGTGCAAGAATGAAGGGGTCTGGTTGGCACGAAGGACATGTACATGAACTGCAACTAAAGCAGTCTAGGTATCATCCTATATTAGGTAAAGCATGGTTGCCACTGCCAACAAAAGTAGTAAACAAAAAGGCTGTCGTCAACATACAGAACAATGACAACTATTGTTTCATGTGGTGTGTGCTTGCTAAACTACACTTTGTAAAGTCAAAGCCTGAACGTGTATCTAACTACATCAAATTTGTAAACGAACTTGATTTTAGTGGCATTGAGTTCCATGTTAAAATAGAGGACATAGACTTGTTTGAAAAATTAAATCCTGGCATATCTGTAAATGTGTTTGTGTGGGATAATGTGTCTGTTGACAAGTTACAACCCATTAGAGTATCAACGCTGGCTCCAACATATGGGCAGTCAGAAGATAAACATGTTGACATGTTATTAATCGGAGATAACAATAACTTTCACTACACAATTATCAGAAATATGTCACGTCTAATTCATAATCATACAACAAAACACAAGGGCAAACAGGAATTTTGTAATAGATGTTTACAAAGATTCTCTTCTATTGCAGTGGCGCACAAACATGTTTTACACTGCAGGTCACCTGATGATATACAGACTGTACTTAACCTTTTGACGACGGAACACACATATGTGTGCCCCAAGCAAAGCTCCGTTGCCGACGGGACACACACATATGTGCGCTGGCCTAGTTTCCCTATTGCCAATACCGGCAGTATGGTCTAAGGGAAGCAATCTACTATAATATTTCAAGCACTCATTTCTTTACTTGTAGAGTGACTTTTCTTGTTTGTATGGGCTGAAACCAACGAATTAGAAGCTCTAATACAAAACGTCCCCATGTGCAAAAAAAAAAAATGGCAGATTTTGGTGTAAAAACTTTTATGTGTGAAGAAACTTTTCTGTTGTGCCTTTCTTTCTGGATTATTTACTGGTGACACACTGGAATATGTCTCTGGAATGCTAGGTGAGTGTAATTTTCACACTCTGGCTAACTAATACACTAACAGCATGTTCAGTTTCAGTGGAACCCAGTGTGAAACTGTTTTTGATTTTTGGCTTCTTACCCCATCTTCTTTATACACCTGTAAAATCTTAACATTACAAAATATTTTCTTCAGCATAGTGTCTACGAGTTCACCTTGAATTGCTTTTTCCACTGATACCAAATATGTTGGGGTATGATAAGATTTTTACAACAGACAAGGCCAATGAAATTTGTCAAAATTACTACGGTAGCAGGGAAAATTGATTGATTGTACATTGCTTAACGTCCCGACAGCAACAAGGCTTTCTCAGGACGTGCCTGCACTGCTTGTGAAAAAAAAAAAAAACTAAACAGAACATTGAATGTATGTCGCCAGCCGGTCAAAAACATTAAATAAACCTAACACATGGGCCTAAATAAAGCTAAGACCATTTAGCAACACACATCCAATATCAAGAGCTACAGGCAGTGCAGACAGTAGGGAGAGTTTTAAAAAGGCAAATACAGGTGAATGGACAAAGGGTAGACAGAAACACATGCCCCAGAATAGAGAGATAAACCCACCCTGTGGGGCTGACCAGGGTGACCCTGGGAACTAAAAAAAACCTAACCCCACCCAAGTCCCCCAGGGCAGACCCGGGTGGGGTGGTAGCAGGGAAAAATCAAGTTGGCAGACTACGGTGTCAAAAGGTTAAGTACCCAGATCCTGGTAGTCAAGTGTATTTTAAGAACTATGGGAATCAGCAAAAGCTGCCGTTTGTAGTGTACGCAGATTTCGAATCACTGGTTGTTCCGTATGAAGGTCCTGTTCCAGAATCATTACCAAAGACTATAAAGTTGAGTGACCAAGTGGTGTGTTCTTTTGGATACATTCTTGTTAGGTCAGACGGTCTTCATTCAGAACCTGTTATCTACAGAGGTGAAAATGCAGCATGTCTGTTTTTAACAGAAATGAGACATCTGTATAGTCAGGTAGTACAATATCTCACAACATGTCAGATGCCTTTGGTGATGACAGAAGAAGACAAACTAAAATTTGATACAGCAGAGAAGTGTTGGATTTGTGAACAACCCCTCCAGGGTGATAAAGTTCGTGACCACGATCACATAACTGGGCGTTACAGGGGTGCTGCACATAACAATTGTAACTTGTTATTAAAAATAGATCCCAAGACATACAAACTGCCAATCTTTTTCCACAATCTCAAAGGGTATGATTCACACATCATCATGCAGGCTGTAGATGAGTCGTACAAAAACATTAGTTGTATTGCCCAGACAACTGAGAAATACTTAACTTTTAGGTTAGATAAATTAGCATTTTATGACTCCATGCAACATTTGTCTTTAGGATTGGCTAGTCTGGCAGAAGGACTGACTGAGTATCCAATAACGAGTAAATATTTTGAGCCAGACTTGATTAAGAAAGGTGTTTATCCATATGAGTACATTGATCACTGGGTTGTGTTTGAAGAAACAAGACTGCCACAAAAAGAGAAATTTTACTCTACACTAACTGGAAAAGGCATTTCTGACTCTGAATATCAACATGCTCTCGATGCGTGGGGGAAGTTAGGCTGTCAAACGATCGGTGACTACCATGATCAGTACTTGAAAGCAGATGTTTGTTTGCTAGCAGACGTATTTGAAAGTTACCGTGAAAAGGGTTTGTTACACTACAAACTTGACCCTGCTTGTTACATTACTAGTCCTGGCATGACATGGGATGCATTTTTGAAATCCAGTAAAATATCTATAGACCTGTTGTCTGATCGTACAATGGGTGATTGATTGATGATTGATTGTACATTGCTTAACGTCCCGACAGCAACAAGGCTTTCTCAGGACGTGCCTGCACTGCTTGTGAAAAGAAACCTAAACAGAACATTGAATGTATGTCGCCAGCCGGTCAAATACATTAAATAAACCTAACACATGGGCCTAAATAAAGCTAAGACCATTTAGCAACACACATCCAATATCAAGAGCTACAGGCAGTGCAGACAGTTGGGAGAGTTTTAAAAAGGCAAATACAGGTGAATGGACAAAGGGTAGACAGAAACACATGCCCCAGAATAGAGAGATAAACCCACCCTGTGGGGCTGACCAGGGTGACCCTGGGAACTAAAAAATACCTAACCCCACCCAAGTCCCCCAGGGCAGACCCGGGTGGGGACGTACAATGGGTGAAATGGTGGAACGTGGATTGAGGGGAGGCATTAGTATTGCAGCGAACAATTATGCCAAGGCCAACAATAAATATCTGGACGCCCATGGTGACCTTGGCTGGGGGTTTGACCCCTCGAGGTCAAGGTCATTCATTACCTATGTAGACGCTAATAACCTTTATGGCTGGGCAATGTGTGAATTATTGCCCTTGAAAAACTTTTGTCTGTATGATTTGTCACAGTATGATGTAACAGAGTCAGGGTTAACAAACAATATTATGAATCTTGACCGAAACGATCCTAAGGGTTGGATCTTTGAAGTAGACCTGGAGTACCCACACCATCTACATGATTACCACAATGATTATCCATTAGCTGTTGAGAAAATGAGTATGACAGGAAAAAAAGAAGACACTAAACTTGTACCAAATTTGAATGACAAATTTAATTATGTTTGTCACTACCGCTTGTTGCAGTTTTACATCAGGCATGGGTTAGTACTAAAGAAAGTTCACAGAGGAATCCAATTTGATCAGAGTGCTTTCATGAAAGATTACATAATGAAGAACACAACCCTTCGTGCCAGAGACGGCAACACTGCATTTGACAAAGACTTCTTTAAGCTTATGAACAATGCCTGTTTTGGGAAGACGATGGAAAATCCTCATCACAGAAAAGATGTGAGACTGGTCACAACTGAATTGGGTGCTATTAAACTTACAGGTAAGCCACAGTATACAGGGTATAAAGAGTTTCATTCATCATTGTATGCTGTGTCACTCAAAAAAAGATTGTTAAACTGGACAAGCCAGTATTCATTGGTATGGCAATTCTTGAGTTGTCAAAACTGTTGATGCTTGAATTTTATTATGATTACTTCAAACCAAAGTATCCTGAGTGTCGTCTGTTATACACTGACACTGACTCTATGATCATTGATGTGTGTACTGAAGACTTTTATGAAGACATGAAAACAGAGTTACACATGTATGACACGTCTGACTATCCTAAAGACCACCCGCTGTTCAGCACACAAAACAAGAAAGTGCCTGGTAAGTTTAAAGATGAACTAAATGGTGTGCCAATAGTTGAGTATGTTGGACTGAGATCAAAAATGTATTCTATACTGCATCAGAAAGGTAGTCAGTCAAAAGCCAAAGGAATAAAAAAAAATCAGCAATAAAAAAAAAAGACATTCGTCATGAGCATTATAAACAAGTGTTAGATGGTGCATTAATGCCTGATTATCCAAACAAGTCACTGAGATCAAATAAACATAATCTTGAAATGATCCAAACACATAAGAAATCACTTGCAGTTGGAGACACGAAAAGAGTGTTTCACACTAAGGAAAAAGCTTATGCACCTGGACATTACAGACTCAAGTTATCTGAAGATATTTGTGATGAACTGGTTGATGAATTAATTGACGACTTAGTTACTGAAATGAGTAACGGTGTCTGGGGGAATAATCTGTAATTCTTCTCTGACAAATGCCCTCTGGGGTGCAGGGTCATACAGATAATATATTGTTGCGCCAGGACCGTCAGGACCGGGAATTATTTTTTTTATATTGTGTACAGATGTTGACCAGATAGGGTCTGTCGCCCTGCGTCTGTCGTCATTCTCAGCTTCACCTGGTTGATATAAATATCTCACCTGTTTAGTAAATAAACTTGTGTCTGGAGGTGGGGTTGGACCTGTTTTTGGGTCTGTAATTGTTTTCAATTTAATAGCGTCAGCAGGTTTAGGGTGGCCTTCATTATTCATTGCTTTTATCACATGTGGTAATCTCTTTACCCACTCAGTGTTCCGGGTGTCATGCATGAGTTCCTTAGAATACTGGTAACTGAAAAGTCTTTCTGATAACTGTTTGTTAAAGTTCTCTACAATTGCCTGTGATCTGTGCACACCTGGAATGCCTCGTCTGACCAGTACACCATGCTTAGCAAATAACTGATTAACTGCACCTTTGAATTCAGATCCATCATCAACCTGCACTAGTCTGGGGTATCTTAAAGGGCCTCTTTTATAGATACTAGATAAAGCAGTAGCAACTGTACTGGCTGTTTTGTCAGATATGGGTTCAGCGTCTTTATACCTTGAAGCAATGTCTACGACAGTTAATGCATACTTGTATCGTTTCTTTCTTATTGTGTCATGTGGTAAGAACAGGAGGTCCATTTGGTGTGTGTCATTAGGTGTTGTGTTTACAAAATGAGGTCTTATTATCTTTCTTGGAGCAGGGAGATATATCTGCCAAATTGCCTGTCTCTGTAACCATTGTTTGACTTGATTGAGTGATATATCTCCGCCCACAGCGGCATGTAATTTCTGAATAGCTGTTTGTCCTTTCCAATAGCCTGATGGAGAGTAATATATTTTTGATAGTTTATTTTCGGCTGCCATTTTTTCTAGCAATGAAAACTCCTGTAAAATAAACAAATGTCATTCCCACTAGAACAAAGATTATCTCTCCGTTTCTTTGTTGTGTGCTTGGTTTGTAATAGTCACTTAGTTTTGGTTTGGGTATAGACATGTCTTCACCTGTGACAAGAAAATATTCCCTGATTGCTTCGTCTGTATTTGAAAACGTATGTTGTGCGTGGCCTTCAAGCCTGAGTTTTTCATTGATGAAATCAAGTTTCTCAATTCTATTCTTTTCATAATCTTGCTGGGCTTGTGCTAATTTTTCTGATGCCTCATTGTGTCGTCTCATCTCCAGAGCAGATTCTTCTCTACCCATTTTTGAAAAGAGATAGTTTGAACCACTGAATGCCAATGCGTTAACAACTGCCCCACCAATCATAATAGCTATCGTCGCCATATTATTTTTATTTACATAGAAACATTTTCGGGAATAATTCCTTGCTTGACAAGAAAATCTTTTGTCGCAATCGACGCTGTGACAACTACAATTAGCTTAGCACTGTCTTCGAAATCTAATCTACTCAGGTCTGCTGATTTCATTTTGAGTAGACTTTTCCCCAGCATAGAATAAGCTACTGCTAATCCACTGATTATGGCAGAGTGATACACAAGGTTCATTATGTTCTTTGTGTCGTTCATTTTCTAAGGCAAGAAAAATTAAAATAATATTTTTATTTACTGCATATAAAATGGGTCAACGGCTTTGGGTGTTACTGGTAATGTGGCGACTTCTGGTTTTGTTTTTGGAGTGTCTGATTTTTTGGTCACTGTACGAGTCTGTGGTTTGTATTTTTTGTATAATTGATAACCTACGTAACCAAATCCGACAACAAATCCGGCAACTATATATTTTGTTGTTTCAGGGTCAGACTTAGTTGTTTGTCTCTCACTTTGATGAGGGTGTGTTGATCCTGACGGTATTGACAGTGATAACGGTCCTGACGGTCCTGACGCCTGGTCAGTCACATGAGCCTTTTCTGTTTGTGTTTGAAGCTGTAATTTTTTTTGTCTGTTATATTCGGCTAATCTTTTACCAGCCTCAACCCTGCCTGGACTTTTAGCCTTCGTCACAGTTTGAACCTGTGTCAAAACAGGGTCCGGGTTCAGTTGTGTAGTCATCTTGTTCTCGTCCATTTGATCCTTCTTTTTCTTTCTCTAGAAAATTTATTTTTGAAAAATCAATATGACTCCCGGTAACAAGAAGGGTTACGACAGGTGCAAGGTAATTTCCGAACTTGTAAAACATGATACATGCTAATTTGCCAATTGAACTTGAAACAATAGGATTACTTTCAAGGTCATGTGATAGACTGTCACAATCCACAGGTAGAAAGTGACTCACTGCTTTTGTGTATAGGCATACAAGAGATCGACTCAAATCACGTGTCATTAGTGAGGCAATGTGGTTCTCATATTTTGAATGAAGCTTGATTAGTTCATCAGAGTTTAAAGATTCAATATCCTCTGTCATGTATTGTCTACCCAGATAAGCCTTTGATTTGCCTGAGACAATTACAGACAAAAGCCGCTGTTTTTTGGAGTCTAAGTCTTTGTTCTCTACAGCATTGATATCATTCAATAGAAGGATTTCATCAGGGTTCATTTATAATGTAATTAAAAAAATTAAAAACAAAAAACAAAAATTGTTATCAAGCAAAATCATGTTTTCTAGGAAGTACATTAATAGTAACTTTTTACGTTTGCACCACTCCAGCAAATGTAGTCAATAGTTTTTGAGTTTACCCCAGACCAATATTGTGTCTCTCTCAGTGGGCTTATAAATGACATGTTTCACAGATTTCAATTGTAATGTCATGTACAATAACCCTGTCCTTTTAAGCAAACAAACCTGACACAGTATTGGCGATTATTGGCTTTGCACTGCAGTAAATTATAAATCACACCCTGATCAAGTGTGAGCCAAATGAAACATCAGATGTAACATACTAGTTATCACACACGGCCTGTGCCGCACCACATATAGCCCGAGATAAGTTTTCAAAAGCCTGGATACACAGTTACAGACAAGTAAAATAAAAATGGAACACTTACCTTTGAGCCAAGGCGGGGGGAGCTGTTTCGACTTAATTAGTCTCATCAGAAAGGTCAAAAACCTTTGACAGCCCAGAAGAAGATGAAAATTTTTTAGTGGTCACCTATTTTGTACCAAAGACCACATTGTCCAAGCCAAACGTGAATTGCTCTCGGATGTGGTTTGTGTGTGACTGTGTGCTGAGCTGTGGTACATTCTATTCCAGAAAAAACAGACGCACGGGGTACTCCCGGGACTGAGCACAAAATCTCATACCCCGTGCATGTGATTCCTCTGACACATCACGCTAAATATGATATGATGTGATGTGTAAATTTGATGGTATGTTTAAAAGCCGAGAGCAATGTGAGTCGCTTAAATTTCGGTCTTCATAAGCGACTTATCATTGTAGAACTACTCTGATGTATCCATTGGTGCCACTTGTGGCTGCAGCTTTGTTCTGATTTCATTCATATATGCAAACACATTTTGAATTGCAGGGCTCCCATTAATTTGTGTTTTTTCTTCATCAAGAGCTTTTTTTTTTTTTTTTTTCATCAGCTCTATAGAACTCTTTTGATGACGGATCTTTTGATCCAATCTGCTGATATGTACTTTAATTTTCTCTATTTTGTTTTCAAGTTTGCTATGAAATACAAGCTCTTTTGCAAATGCTTCATCATTTGCTTCATCTTGGTACTTTATCAAAAAAGCTGAAGATGCTGTCATCTCATTTTCATTATCTGATAAATCTTTTTTAAACTCCTGTTCTTTATATTCTAGGAGTTTCAATTCATTTTCAAGATGCCTACCTTTTTTGTTACAATCGATAAGCCGCTTATGAAGAGTCCTGGATCGCGAAATCACATTTACTTCAAATGGTTGTGCCATGTTTGGTAACACGTTGCTGTGCACTGGGTTATATATGAGAAAGCTCTAGGCATAGATTGGCCAAATTCTTTGAGCCAATAAAATTAGGCTGATGCAAGTCTGGAAAAGCAGACGCAATAGAAAGACAAACATGTTTGAACCTGGTTAACACTGCGCACAATCGCACACCTTTAGAATTCCCAGTGCAGACGGTTCAGTCATGTGTGAACACGACTAATATCCTTTCTCGAGTATATGTCTTGTATGACAAAAAGCCTTCCTGCTGCGTCATTCACTAAAATCTAGACTGTGTGTTAAATTTCTGAACAGTACACCACATTGTACATATACTAACACATGCACACAAACAGACGAACAGACACACGCGTGAACATGCATATTAACATACACATAAACAAAAACATAAAGCCTACCTTGCTAAACATGTACACCCGTAACATCCCGGCATGGCGACACACAGACAGAGCTGGTTTTTCTCAAACATTTTTCAATTTCCAAACCAGCCAGCTAACTTTTCACAGTGTTAACACACATACAATTTCAGTACACTATGCGGCATAAACCCTTGCGTGAATAGGTACGGCTTTTCCTGAGAAATTATGACTAAGCTGATTTCAGTGCAAACAGGCAGTTGATCGTGACTCATGACGGTACCAAGGGTAACAACACAAACATTAGTAAGCAGACGTCAGGCCTATTCAGCCAAACAAAAGAGCGACGACATTATCGCTTGAACATTATGTCGAAATTTATATTCATAAATCTTGGGGGGTCCATAAGTTGGGCAGAGCATTCTAAACTGAAATGCTAACCTATACGTTGCTCGTGGCAGTTGAAATGATCACAGTCAAGACCCTCAGTCTACTCATAATGTGCCGAGAGTACAGCTGACTGAAACGTTTTACAACGGAAGTCAAGCCTGGAGTCTTGGGGGCTCTTGAGGATCTGTTGTTTATGTACTCAGACAGGTGTCTGTTTAAAGCAGTGAGTAATGTGTCTATTTTCAGCTTGAAAGCGTAGTAACAGACTAAAACAAGTACACCATTTACGGGCGAGTGAACTATAGCTCGAGTCAGGCATCAGTTATGCACCCAAAAGAAATATCTTACAATCTGTGTGTGTGGGTGTTTGCGTGCTTGTGCGTGTGCACGTATATTTGACTTGTTATGTTTCAGAGTCGTGCTTAAACAGAGCCAATTCTATATTGTTTGCACTGAGCGGTCCCCCTGCACAACACAATTCTATAGGCCTTTTGACGCGTGACGTGAGAATGGCGCTGTGAAAGCTTTTACCCAACTCATTGAAAGAGGGTTTGGCATTGAGTCTTGTCATGCGTGAACTGAAATGATATGTGCGGGACAGAGCATGTGAGTTTTTCGGAAATCGACTCTGGCAATATTGAGAGAAACGGTCATGTAAAAGTTAATGACCGTAATTAGTAATTAATTAAGGTCATTAGGTGTTGACAGAGACAATAGTTATAGAGATAAAACAATAGAGTCCCGATAGATAATCAGATCAATAAGGCCGCATCAGTCATGCTTGTCAGTTTTTAAAATCAAAGGGTTGATTCAGAATTAACGGGGGGGGGTAAAATTGGGGTCAAAAATATGATATTAAAAAATGATGTAAATTAATGACTGATGCGGCTCTATTGAATTCATTGTCTATCGGGACTCTATTGTTTTATCTCTTGTCTTACATATTCCACGTGGACAGCACTGAGGCCCCACGGACTTTCGGCACAAACACTCCGTTAACAAAACCCGTACCGTACTAATCCTATTGTGCGAGCACTATGCACAAGCATAGAGCTTCATCACAATGACAAGGGCCGCGGGGTCGACAGTGGAAGGCAGATTGAGCAGATTTGAGAAGTGTTTTTGTTTTCCCAGTGCTCAGTGATGCTGCCTTTGTCCTTCAGCAGGGTGAAGCCGTCAGAAGAAAAGAGAGGGGTTGTGCTGGGTATGGCAGGGCCGTAAAGAGCTTTCATAGCGCTGAAAAACTCCCTGGTGTTGTTGGATTCATCAAAGTGTTGAAGTTCTTTTGCCTTGCTGTCCCACCAGGTGTCCTGCATGTTGCGGAGCTCTCTCTAGGCTTTTCTCTGGAGGTGTTTGAAGCGGTCTTTCTTGGGCATGGAGTTGATGTCATTCTGCCACTCGATGAAGGCACTGCGCTTCTGCTCCAGTAGCTTGTTGATCTCTTCATTGTTCTCATCGAACCAATCCTGGTGTACCCTCTGCTTGGGTCCAAGCACGTCTTTGGCAGACTCCGTCACTATCCCCTTAAACTGGATCCACATTTCAGTTGGATTGCCAGTCAATGGTCCATGGGCAGAGCAGATCATCAAGGTGGGACTGGAAGTTTTCCTTGACGTCCGGCGCTTCAGCTTGGCCAGGCTGAATGAAGTTCGGGTGAACTTCGGCCTTTTCCTGTGTGCTGGTGCAATGTGCAGGTTGAGGACTGACCGCACCAGCCGATGGTCGGTCCAGCACTCGGCTCCTCTCATGGCTGGTGATTCTGACCTCGCGAATATCCCGCTGGCGGGACAATGACATAGTCTATGAGATGTCACTGCTTGGACCTGGGGTGCATCCATTTTGTCTTGTACTTGCTAGCCAGCCTGAAGAGGGTGTTGGTGATGGTGAGTCCATTCTCAGCGCACAATGTCAGCAGCAGCAGGCCGTTGCTGTTCATCTTGCCCAGCCCGTGTAGGCCCATCAATCCTTCTCAGCAGTCATATTCGCGCCCAACTCGAGCATTGAAGTCACCAAGTACGATGAGTTTGTCACTTGCAGGAGTGGACTTCAGGATGGAATCGAGACTCTCATAGAACGCCTCCTTGTCGTCATCGGTGCTGGTGAATGTCGGAGCATAGGCGCTGATGATAGTGACATGTCGGGTGTGGGAGATGGGGAAACGGAGCTTCATCACTCGTTCGCTGATGCCGGTGGAAAGAGAAGGCAGCTGTCGGAGGAGCGTGGTGCGGATGGCGAATCCAACTTCCTGTATTCTGTCCTCGTTCTCAGCTTTGTCCTTCCAGAATAATGTGTACTAACCCTCAGGTTCACAGATCGATCCTTCGTCAGCAAATCTTGTTTCACTAAGCGCCGCAATGTCTATCTTATATCTCCCTGGTTATGAGGGCTGTTCTTCTGTACGGCCTCTGCGTCTGATCTCTGTCCAACACGGTTCGTACGTTCCACGTACCGAGAATAAGTTTCTTTCTTTTGTTTTTCTTTTCGACCGCATAAAAGGGTTAAACCGCCAGCCGCGGTGAGCTGACCGGTTTGGTGTATGGCAGGCAATGTTTGGAACACCTTTTTTAAAGTTCCCTCCCTTACTAGGGTGAGCAGTGCTGTCCTAAAGAGGGCTGCTCAGTCGCCTGGGATGCTGCCGAACTTCCCTGCTGTCCCTGGTACAGGGAAGAGCGACCACTGGTCCACAGGCCGCCTACGTGCAGGTTCGGAGCTACGACTCCCAGTCGGTTCGCCCGTTCCCCATCGCCGCAGGGCTTCTGTAGGAGGCACAAGAAAAAGAAGATGAAGAAACAGATTTGGTGAAAATCGTGGAAATCCATGCACAAAACCTGCGCGTGAAGGAGATTTTCGTGGAGAAGCTGTTGCGCTGGAGCAACCCCACCATCTCGGCCGCAGAAATCAGAGTCTAGTGGCATGATGAGACGTTACAACTGGTAACTTCCTTGGCTGCAGTGGATGGCCATGTCTTCTTCTGTGCTCTGACATGCCCTTTGCACACCACAGTGCACTGCTGTCCCGCCCTCTTGGCCATTGAACCATAGATTGAGTTTCCTCCGTCCAGTCGGCCGGTGACAGACTTTGCATGCTAGGACGAGCAAATCCTGCATCACCAAGGGTTTGAGATCCCCGGTTTCCGCTCACTTGGTTTAACCAGCTAGTCGAAGCTGTTGCCGGTGGTGTGGCCGCTGCGCATGCTGCAGCTAAGTGGAGCCACAAGTGAGAGTTGAGTGTCAAAGTGGGGACCTATATTGGTGGACTACTCTCTAACCTTCGAGAGACGACTTGTTCCCCCATTATTGGTGAAAACTCCCTCCTTGAATACTCCCGGAAGGACTGTATTACAATTCTAGAGACAGGTCGAGCATGATAGCTCATGGGTGATTCCAGCGGCGCCTATGGGCGCCATCTATTCTGGCACCACCCTTGAACTATCATGCTCGATCCATGTCTTGCTGTGGTGAGTCGGGGCTGAATGAGTTAACACACATTGAGGGAATGATTCATGGTTTGAATTCAACACCGTACAGGGGACAAAGACAAGATCACAGCGAATACATAATTATCCCATTCAGCCCTGACGCACTACAGCAGGAGATGGATCGACCTTGATAATTCAAGGATAGTGCCAGATTAGCTTGGCGCCTGTCGGCGCCAAGCTAATCTGGCAATATCCTTGAATTATCATGGTCGATCCATCTCCTGCAACAGGTGCATAGTCGTTAGATGACGCCTCCAAAATTTGGAAAATACGTGCGCCGGGCTGAGTGAGATAAGGCGTTTGTAAATGTTTCAGTTTTAACCCACTTAACCCCAAGACCCCATTTCACCAAATTTGGAGGTGCCACCTAACGACTATGCCAGTTGCAGGAGATGGATCGACCATGATATTTCAAGAGTAATGCTAGATAAACCTGGTGCCATCAGCCAACAAGCGTATCTTTGAATTATCATCGTCGATCTATCTCTTGCTGTAGTGCGTTGGGGGTAAACCGCCGGGTTAACCGCCTTGTGCGCGCGGCAAACAGGACAGTAATCTCAGCTCTCTATCGGGGAGCCTACACTGCAGCCCACACCGCCACAGCTTCAATATCAATTTGACAAAACTACACTACATACAGTTACATGCAGTTATATTCAAGTTTTAACTCATTCAGCTCCGGACACACCACAGCAAAACACGGATCGAGCTTGACAGTTCCAAGGGTGGTTCCAGAATAGCTTGGCGCCCAAAGGCGCCAAGCTATTCTGGCACCACCCCTGAACTATCATGCTCGATATGTCTCTAAAATTGTAGTACAGTCCCTCAGAGTGCAACTTCAAAATTTGGGGATTTCGGTCCTGGGGCAGAATGTGTTGAATGCTAAAATTGTGCATTAAAAATATTTCATTTAACATGTAGCATAATGAACGCACAGTCAGTCATGGTCGTGACAGCAGGTCGCTATGAGTAACACGTACAACAGCACTCAATATTCTTGGCTGCCTAGCGCTAAGTTGTTGACGCTGCATTTCTAAGATAAGATGCGGCATAATGCGCAATGGGAACAGGTTTCTCCACCTAAAATTCCTACCTCCAAGTGTCTAATTCCGTAAACAAATACTAACCTGTTGAGTCAGCGTTGCCTTGAAAATCAGTGTGTGATTTAGAAACAACCTCGCAAACCGGAGTCAGTCGAGGTCTGCCGATTGCGTGCCTTTCGGCCTGTTTGTGCGTATCACGTGACACACACTAAAGAGGCGTGGAGGGCAACCTACTCTTTCTTTACCGAGCGAGCGCGTGCATTTCTTCTCAGTGGTTTTCCTGTTTTCATGGCAAAGATGTCAAAAGAAACTTTTGAAAAGTAAGTAGACACTCTAGACAGTGTAAGTAAAATGCGGTATCTGCAGAAATTGAGCGCGGTGGGTGGGGGGGGGGGGGGGGGGCGTAGATCCTTATCAGCACACTCCGAGTGGTCGGACGTAGCGAAGTGTTTACCAAACATCGAGCAAGCTGATATCAGCGAGAACCTTCTACACAGAACAAGCTTCTACACGAGAGAAAAGTTTAAAGCAGACAAAAGCTTGGGGGCTCACAACCAGCTGACTGCTGGCTGGGTACAACGCCCCATCCAGACCCACTGACCACAAGGCTGCCAGAACACTGCCATCACAGCACAGGTGAGAATGAAGTGGCTATTTTTAATCAACAATTTTTAAGAGAAAGGGCATTCAACTTGAGACCATATGGGAAGATCCTTTTGTGTGCGGTTTTTTTCAGTGGTCGTTGGCGTAACATGGCAAGCAAGGAAACTACTTTAACTTTCAGTTTTGATAGGAGTTTGAAGTGATGTACAGTGTATGATGTAGATGAAAAAATGCATACATGTGCAAATGTTCCCGAGTGTAGCTCACACGGTCACTCTTGATTCTGCAGACAAGCACTGCTGCAAGACATATGAATTTGTGTTGTTTACATAGATCAGTATGATATGCTTCCACTATTTGTTGGATTATTCATTTATTTATATTTACCTGTCTGTTACAGGTATACCATTCCCAGTCCCTGACGGACAAGCAGCTGAGACCATGGGTCATCACAGAACCAGATGGCAACGTCGTTGCTGCATATTGTACAAGTATGGCTGGCATCGGGAAACATGCTCACATGTTGCAGCCTTGCTGTTCTCTGTGGATGTTGCAGTTCGGCTTAGGGACAGCAAGACACCAAAACAGTTTCCTGCGGGATGGGTGGTGCCATCAGCAAAGGAGGGTATCTACTCTGAATCCAACAAAATAGACTTAACCTCAGTCCAGACAAAGAGGCGAGAGAGGAGGAAGATGACATGGTTGCTTGTGACAATGTGAACTGCAAGATGCAGTGGTTTTATTTTTTATAATAATAATAACAATAAGGAAGATTTATAAGGCGCCTATACATGGTAAGATGCACTAGGCGCCGTACATATGAACAAGAAAAATATTACACAAAAGGTGACAAAACCAAAGCCACATGTACAATTACACAAAAGAACAGAAAATGACTACTAAATACATGAACACTGATAATCAAGATGGGAAAGATGGGTTTTAAGACTGTGTTTAAAACTGGCACTAGACTCACTGTGTCTCAATGATTTAGGAAGATCATTCCAGACTGATGGACCCTGGTAAGAAAAAGATCTCTGCCCAAATCCTTTAGTCCTTACTGTAGGAATACAAAGCATTTTATTGTCAGACGAACTGCGCAGTTGCCTCGAAGGGATATAACGGTGAAGGAGCTCTGAGAGATAAGTCGGTCCAGTTTTCTGTGTGGGCATCAAAACTACACCAAAAGGACGTTGGTACTGCCCTGACTGTCGCTAGCTTCCTGAATTTCGACTGAAAGGGAAATCTTGCCCGAAGATGAAGTGAAATCAGAACTGAAGTCATGTCACTCAGTCAGCTTGCAGTTGAATCCATTTAACCCTTATCATTCGGAATACACCAGTGTGTGAAATAAGTTTGACTAAAATAGTTCAAGGGTACTGCCAGAATAGCTTGGTGCCTCTAGGCGCAAAGCTATTCTGGCACCACCCTTAAACTAAAGCCATTGGTCTATATCCTTATCTGTAAGTACTATCATGTAGCCTGCATATGACAGTGTACAAATTTGAAGTTTTAGCCTCAGTATGATATGGGTTAACCCCAAGGCTGCATTTCCCCAACTTTGGAGGTATCATCTAAGACCTGTCTGTACCAGTTGCAGGAGATGGTTCGACCCTGATAATTCAATGGTATTGCTATGTGAGCTTGGTGCCATCAGGTGGCAAGATAATCTGGGACTACTCTTGAATCATGATGATTGATCCATCTCCTGTTGTAGTGTGGCAGGACTAAATGGGTTAATTACCCGTTGCTGGTATTACTGTGAGGAACACTCTAGATTTAGTGTCACATCTCAGCTTGCCTGTCTTGACTTTGCTGTTTATTGCAGCGGAGTGATTCCGATCCCAACAACTGATACAGACCTGTAGCATATTATTGTAATTCTTGTGACGTCAGTGATAAGAATTATGCAATGGTGTGAACAGCCTGGCAGTAATCGTGACAGAGCAATCCTCACTGCTACACAATGAATATTGTGTACCAACTTCACCATCAACACTAGACTTACTACCTCTTGCATACCAATATTTAATCGATTTATTTTGAACAGTTCAGCACATTACAAAGAAACATAACAAACGAGAGAAAGCCCAGTAAGGCCGCAATGCTCGAAGTAGTGAACCAGTTCAGTTGGTTCCTGTTGGCCACCTTGATTTAGCTGTCCTACTAATGGATGACGTATAATAACCTAATATTGAATATTGAATTGAATATTGAACATATTGAATCAACTTTATTGTTCCAAATACATGTTGACACGTACAGGAAAATTTGTTTCGCCACCTCAGGTGCAACTCGCAATCACCCACACTCACACAACAGTTCACACACAACACTGAAATGGACAGTGGCTCGGGACGGGTGAAGCCCGTCGCCAAGGCGTCTCATGGCCGGCGCCAGCGGCCCCAACCCGACCTGAACCTCCCTAACACAAAGCAAACTAAGGACAGCCCTATCATAGTATCTCTTGAACACATAATATAATGTTTTTAAACTTTCTGCTTGGCTGAGACTAGTTACACAAATGAGAAATACGCATCAACAAAACAAAAAGACGAATTATACTTTCACAGTTGCTACCTGGGGGCCCGTCGCTATAAGAACAGCGCCGGCTATTAGACATTCGCTCCGGCATAAACAGTCACCACCTTAATCATGTTATAACTTAACTAATATATAATTTCACACCTACTTATTTTTCAGCAATAAATAGTAATGACTACAATATTAACGTAAAAGCTGTCCAAAATTGTTTCTAAAGCACAGTACACACATCCACACGCTGTTAAGTCAGTGTTGTAAGAAATACGAGTCACTGTGTTGGGGAGGTGTCCGTCATCACGTCACTCTGTGGAATGTGGGGCCCGAAGCCTGCCGGCACTCCATCGCTGCGCACACTCACGCTACTCCTCAGGCAGTGATGTTGCGCGTGGCGTGGGAAGAGCCACTCCTGAGATGCTTGAAATGGGAGAAAAGCACGTTGGTTCTTTGCCACAGCATAATGCGCGCTGTTCTTCTGAGATCGGAATTCCCGGCCAGTGGCACTAACAAAAATCAGCCAGCGTGTATAAACTAGCATTGCACTGACGGCGGAGGGAAACTACTGAGAATCCAATTAACAGCCACAGCACAACAATTCCCAAAAGTCATCCAAAAGAAGCACCAGTCATGATGTAGTATTGCAGGGCCCGAAATTATATATCAAACAAAGACACAATGACTACTAGTCTGCGGGTGGCGACCATTTCTACCGGAGCGGGCGGCCTGTAGGTGTTGCATGGCCGCCATCTTGTCTCTCTTGTAATGAATGACTTACCAGTTAGAAAATGTCTTGAGTAGACACGGGTCCATGACGTCACTGTTGTTTCTGTGACGGTGTTCCTGTTGACTTTCGCAAACCATGCCCGACAACGTCACTCGCTCAGTTCCCGTAAATTATCCCCTTTGTTGGCAATTAAATAAGAAATTCTGAAGACCTTTGGTTTTTGGAATCGATGAACTTCTCATAAAACAGCCGCTCACACAACATGTGTTCACCATTTTTACGTTTGCCGAAGTGAAGGCAACGATCAAACGGCTATCGGAAACAGAAAGTCCATGCGGTCTACTCCAAGCTGCCCTCCGAGGGCGTTACCGCAGAAAGTGATGACGTCATTCGGTAGACCTCGATAGCAGCGAGCTGTGGGTATTCCGGCCAACACAATTCTCACGAGCCTCCGCTGCGCGGGCCAACTGCGGCCGACGTCATTCCGTTGGCCTTGTGTGCACTTGGCTTGATTCTCATGGGCCCTTTATGATACTCCATAAGCCAGTTCTGGCTACCGTGCACCCCCCCCCCCTCCCCAAGTACTCACTATGTGTTTTAAAGTTTTAAAGTGAACATTAGAATGTCTTGAGATGTTTAAGCCATGTTCTCCTAAAATCCTTATGAACACACCAGAGATAAAGCCGATGGCCCAAGGGTACCCCCATTCAAGCTCTTCGCGGATGATAAAATGAGGTTGAGAAACATTTTCCTCTAAATAAATCAGAATTCATTCCAGAATCCCAAATCAGGCAATATTATGTTAAGGTACAGCTTTTGCGTCTTCTGCACACACACACACACACACAAACACAAACCAAAAAACCCAACCAAACAAACAAACAAACAAACAAAAAAACAACCAAAAAAAAAAAAAAACAGAATAAAAATATATTGAATCTCTGGATCACAGTGAAGGTATTTGTGCACCCAGTAAACGGCCATTTTCCATGAAATCGTCAAAAAAAAAGACAAAAATAATGTATCAGATGCCTTCAGACATTTTCTATAACACTGGCAGTCCATTGTCAGGCTTACATCATTAAAACAGGATGTCACAATTATTATAAACTTGTGTACGCGATGCTGTGATCACTGTGAGTGCCACAGTAGTTGATTTTGTATCCATATCCCCAAGTTGTAAATAGAGTTGTTGTTGTTGTTAGACGTGTCAGGTGAAACCATCCCTAAAACTTCCACATCAGTCCCTCGGAAGCCGAGAGTACCATGGTTCAACGAAGTGTGTCACAAGGCCCCAAAACGCGCAAATTTGCTCGGCAGTGAGGTGCTTTTCGTAATCCGTCGCAAGTTAATACATTAACCATTAAAAGACATAAGGCGAAAGCCCGTTACATTTTTAAGCGTGAACGCTGTGCTTCATGGAGACGTTTCGTCTCATCTTTATCTTCTAGGACTCCGTCCCAGAAAGTCTGGAAGGCTGTTCAAAGAATTAGGGGCAGGGGTGGCTCGGCTTCTGTCGGCTCGAGTTTCGTTACAGATAAAAAGGCTGTGGCCAATTTACTTGCCTCCATCATTGCCCATAATTCTTCAACAGAGCATTACTCACCGTTCTTCGAGAGAGAGAAGCAGAAGCGATGGTCTTGTATTTGTGATTTTAAATCGAATAACTCGGATAAATCTGAGGACTATCTGAATTGCAGCAAGCCCTTTAGAAATGTAATGACTCTGCTGCTGGACTAAATACCATTCATTATCAACTCTTAACACATCTAGCTGAGGTCACTCCTCGTACTTTTCAAGGCCTTTATATGACGATAACTGGTAATTTCCCGCCATCTTGGCGCCAGGCTGTAATTGTGCCCATCCCCAAGCCGAGTAAGGATCCTTCCGACCCAGGCAACTATCGGCCAGTTGCTCTAACATCATGTTTATGTAAAACTATGGAACGTCTCGTCAACGCCCGTCTTGTGTGGCATCTTGCATCGGTGGCAGTTACAAATTTTCCAATGCCATTTTTCATTTTTTCCTCCTTTAAATAATTCACCTATTGTGGTTTTTTTACCGTTATTTAGTGTTTAATTATTATTATTATTTGCATGGTGTGTTTGTTTTCCTGTTATGTTCTGTTTTGTTTACAGGACAGCTTGTAAGACAGGCACTGAGTTGCCTAATAGCTTTATCCTGAATAAAAAGTGGACACCTCCCACCCCCGGCAGATCTGCCCCTGGTTTTGTATGTTACACCCACACCTAAATTTTATACATGAATGAAATGTGTTTAGTATTAAGTGTTTTTGAGTCATAGTGAGTATATAGTATAATCAGTCTTTTTTTACGATATAATATTGTGAACATAATTATTATGTCATAATTATTTGAAACAGCAATGTAATGTAATTTGCAAGTTGTGATTGAATTGTGCTGATAGATATGCTATATATGTGTTTCAATGTATCTCTTACTAATAATGCACTGCAATTTTTAATTTATGTGAGTTTTAACCTTTGTACTGCCGGGGCAAGGCGAACGCTACCCATGCATCTTCAAGGGGCGTACATCTTCATGAGTCCCCGCAGTCGCAGGAGAGCGTTTCATGAGGATTTATTTCTCTTGTTAGGCCTATGTTCTTTATGTGTCGCATTTATATATGTGTTCTTCATACGAATATTGGTCAGCGTGCAGTCGTTTCTGACGCGCAATTCGTGACCACTGGCAGCGAACGTGTTAGATTACTTTGAATCATGAATCTTGAATTTTGAATCTCTAGAAAGTAAAAGGGCTGGACCCGGTGATGAAATACCTTTCATGAGGCCATGACCGCGCCGATATACAATCTGAGGCCTACCTTGATGCTGCTGCTGTTGTTATTTAGTACGTTATTTAGCACACTTGATACTTCGTAGTATCCATCAGCAGTTCAAAGGTAACTATGTCTCTTGTTACTTTTCAGCGATGTTTTCTTAGTCATTTCATTTCCAAAGCCAAACTGTTTACTTCTCAGTCTCGTCTGATAAGCGTTTCACGTAATTAGCCCCTTCACTTCCGAAAAACATAAACACGTTCAATATTGCAAGAGACATAGATCCTCATGAGCCCCCGCGACTGCGGGGGCCCATGAGGATCTGTGTCTCTTGCTGAGATCAATTTATTCTATGTTCCTTGGACGGTCGTGGCTTTTGGAAATTTAAATAAAAGATTTTTGAGACAAAATACGCGTCCAGTGGCATGGAAGAGGTTAAGGAAATGGATCAACCTAGCTAGTTCAATGGTTGTATCCAGTCACGTCTAGACGCCAAGCTAAACCAAGCACTACCATTGAGGTGTGACAGGGACAGATCCCTACATTTGGCACTGAAAAAAAAAACTGTCGTGAAATAACACATCGCTGTGCAAAGGCGTTTCACAACAATGTGTGCTGGTCTGTGATTTAGGACCATGCGGCTGTAGACGGTAAGGTCCAACGTCAAAGACCGGCCCGCAAAGAGACCTGTTTGCTTTTGTGGATAGCATTTCAAGGACAAACGTAAGCTGAACACATATCGTTAGCAAGACTGACTTTATTAGAGGAATTTTTAAGTATGGAAATACTGACCATGTTGTATGCCCGTGTTAATAATGGTACCTTCACTGTTAGCACACCATTCTGAGAGATGGGTCCTCCATAGGATTTCAGGATGGTGTGCGTATAGTTTGGTGCCAGGCTGGGTTGACACTGCCCTTGTTTTGTTGTGGCCAGTCCATCTCCCTCAGCTGTTGCATGCACCTGTAAATGCCTCACATGGCTTTGAGTGTTGCGGCTGGGTCTGTGTCAGTTGAAGGCGTGTTTCCATCTAAATGCACACCGCAAAAGCGGTGGCAAAACTCGACGCGTCAGCGGTGGCGACAGTGGTGCGGTAGCACTGATGACAGCGACACGTAAGCTGTGGCAATAGCGACACGAATCAACAGTGGCGCTGCAAAAATATTTTGCGCCATGAAGTGATTCAATGCGATTTCACTGCGATTCGGCTGTGAAGATTGGTTGTACATTGCTTAACGTCCCGACAGCAACAAGACTTTCTCAGGACGTGCCTGCACTGCTTGTGAAAAGAAAACCGAAAAAATAACAAACAAAACCAACAGAATATTGAAAGTATGTCGCCAGCCGGTCGAATACGCTAAATAAACCTAAGACCATTTAGCAACACACATCCAATATCAAGAGCTACAGGCAGCGCAGACAGTAGGGAGAGTTTAAAAAAGGAAAATACAGGTGAATGGACCAAGGGTAGACAGAAACACATGCCCCAGAATAGAGGGGAAAATCCACACTGTGGGGCTGACCAGGGTGACCCTCTGAACTAAAAAGTAGTTAATCCCACCCAAGTCCCCCAGGGCAGACCCGGGTGGGGGGCTGTGAAGAGGGATCGCAACAATTCTAAACAAGTTTAAATAAGACCACAATGTTGCCTGTTGCGTCGCTATATGGAAACGTACAAAGCGGTTTTTTACCTGCTGCTCGGCATCTACTCAAGTTTTTTGGACGTTTCGCCTACAAGTGTTTCCACATGGCGGCATGACGGCAACATGAAAGCCGTGGTGACAGTTATATTAATCGAAAACATAGTAACAAAAAATGAGTGTTTTCATATGCCCAACGTGACCGTGGCTCGACTGTGGTGCGACTCGTAACAGCTGATTATGGACACAGGCTTTAAACAAGCTTTATAAACTACTACAGTTGTTTGAAGGAAAATAAGTTCAGAGCATGTTTGTTGTGAGTATATAAATGAAGAAACTACCAAGTAAGTAGGAAAAAGCACTGTTAGGGGAGAGAATAGTGCATTATCGACCATTGATCATCGATCTAGTTTAGTCAAAGCACAAAAAAGGGGAAAGAGTAAATGGAGTAACTGTCAGCAATCAATATAACGAAAACGACAACAACTAAACGGGAAAATATATATGTATATTAATGGACACCACAATACGATGCATCCGAATAAAGATCATGGCGGACGAAAGACAGCTTCCACAAAACAATCTTCCCACCCCAAGAACTGAAAAATGAATCGCCAGTTAGGGCCCGTACTGGAACAGGCTAACAAGTAGTACTGATACATATCATAAGTTGTCGATTTCAATAACCGTAACTGCATGTGTACTATTATATTGTCATAAACCGGGCCCCACAAGCGAGCGAAGGACGCTCATGTAGATGTACCGTGGATTACGCTGAGGAGCTTACAAGTAGACTTCGGAGGTACAGGGTACCCTTTTCATGTGCTACGCAAAGCGTTCAGCCTACTTTGTGTACGGTAAGAGCGATGTGCAATGGGTGCTCTCTCTCACACACACACACACACACGCACACACGCACGCATGCACGCACGCATGGACGCACGCACGCACGCACGCACTTTTCGTTAAGCAGGCACATTTACGTTAGTTTCGATAAAAGTTGTTGATAGCAAGGGTTTGCTACATTGACCACTGTGAGCCGATGACTGATCTGGGTGTACAGTAGTTATCTTGTCATACCGAAGGCCTATAACAAGGGTCCTCGTAGCACACCCCTGCAACATATTAACTGATCAAAGCAGTCGCGTTTTAACCCTTTACTGCCAAGAAAACGTGAACGCGATCCAAATGCAAGAGGCATACATACTCTAGCGACTGCGGGGGCTCAAAGGGATCTATTTCTCTTGCTGAGACCAACTTGTATTCATGTTCCTTCGACGGTTGCAGCTATTGGTCATTAAACGAACACGTCTTTCTAAGAATCAATACACTTTTTGGGGGGAACAAAAAATATGCACGCAGTGGCAGGTAAGAGGTCAAAGTGCGTAACAGTAGATACTCAGGTACCCTGAAAGCAGTTTGGCTGAGGCCCAAATTCCTAAACGTCGCGCGCAGCTCTGCTGCAGGGATCAGTTGGTCCTCGATGCGACACCCGCTTTTGAGTTGGAAACGCCCCGGTCGTGCAAACAGCCTACAGTTGATTTGACAGCGGCAACGTTGACCGGGTGCAAGTCGCGAAAAGGCCGAAGACAGGTGCGTATTTTTCCATGTTATTAGTGAAAATACTACACAATGTGTTTGCTAACAATAACTAACCAGTCCGTTAACCCCTTACCTGTCAACGGACGTCCGTTTTGTCTCTGAAATCTGTGTTAACTGACCGACCAATATAGCCACAAGTGTCCACAAAGTGGCGGGTCAGTCTCAGCAAGTGGCATTGATCCTCATGAGCCCCCACCGGCTGTCGCGGAGGCTTATGAGGATCAATGCCTCTTGCAGTTAGATCGCGTTCACTTTTTCTCAAGGGGGTTAACCCATGTCATACTGAAGCTGCTTCAAATGTGTACACTGCCATACGCAAGCTAAATTATAGTACTTACTCCACGGGCTGCCTGTCTCTCTTGGCTTGACTTCGCGAACGAAGATTTTATAGGAGTTGCCCACGACGTCTGCAGGCTTGTTCGTGGCTGCGGAGGCCAATCCGAGACAGGCAGGTTCGACCGCAGTGGCTGCAGGGGAAGGTATAGACAGGGTTCTGAGCTGCGGCATCTCTGTTTTTTCTCCTGAGCCGCTTGTCCTTAAGGCTAGCTCTGTGAGAGTCCTCAAAGGAGACAGCTGCCTTGTAAATGGTGGAGCGCCAGGTGTCACGGTCCGCAGCAAGCGAAGACCACTGGTGGTGGTCGATTTGGCAGGCACTAAGTGACTTCTTGAGACAGTCTTTGTATCTCTTCTTTGGTGCCCCTCTGTCACGGTGTCCAGTAGCAAGCTCGCCGAACAGGGTGATCTTTGGTAGGCGATGATCCTCCATCCTGGAGACATGCCCCGCCCAGCGAAGCTGTGTCCGCAGCAGCAAAGCCTCGATGCTCACAGTTTCAGCCTGTTCAAGGACCTCGACGTTGGTGACATAGTCACTCCAGTGAATGCCCAGGATGGTACGCAGGCAGCGCTGGTGGAAGCGTTCGAGGAGTCGTAGTTGGCTGCGGTAGAGGGCCCAGGACTCGGAACCATACAGCAGGGTGGTGAGGACCACAGCTCTGTACACGCTGATCTTGGTGCCTGTTTTCAGCTGTTGATTGTGCCACACCCGCTTGAAAAGTCGCCCGAAAGCGCTGTTCGCTTTTGCCAGCCTGCTGTCAAGCTCCTTGTCCAGCTTGGCGTCCGACGTGATAATGCAGCCAAGGTAAGTAAACTGGTGCACTGACTTTAGTTCAGACTCGCCAATGGTGATGTGAGGAGGGCGATACACTGTCTTGGGTGCCGGCTGATGGAGGACCTCTGTCTTTTTCAGACTGACCTCGAGTCCAAAGAGCTGGGCAGCATCTGCGAAGCAAGACGTGATGCGCTGCAGGGCTCTCTCTGTGTGTGCAACGAGGGCAGCATCATCAGCAAAAAGCAGCTCACGAATCAGTTGGTCTAGGGTTTTTGTGTGGGCCTGCAGTCGTCTGAGGTTGAACAGGCTGCCATCGAGACGATACCTGATGTACACTGCATCGTCATCATCGAGGTCCACTGTGGCCTGCTTCAACATCATGCTAAAAAAGATGGTGAAGAGGGTCGGTGCCAGCACGCAGCCCTGCTTTACGCCGTTGAGAATAGGGAATGGTTCTGAGAGGTCATTGTTGAGTCTGACCTGGCCTTGCTGGTCCTCGTGTAGCTGGACAATCATGTTGAGGAACTTTGGGGGACAGCCAAGTTGCTCCAGGATCTGCCACATGCCTTGCCTGCTCACTGTGTCGAACGCTTTTGTTAGGTCGACAAATGTTACCTACAGCCCTTTGTTCTGCTCGCGGCACTTCTCCTGTAGCTGTCTCAACACAAAGACCATATCGGTGGTGCTCCTGTTTGCTCTGAAGCCACACTGGCCCTCTGGGAGTTGGTCTTCAGCGATGGCAGGTACCAGCCGATTCAGGAGCAGCCTTGCAAGGATTTTCCCAGCAATGGACAGCAGGGCAATTCCCCGATAGTTGGAACAGTCAGACTTCTCGCCTTTGTTCTTGTACAGGGTGATAACGACAGCATCACGGAGATCTTTTGGTAGTGTTCCTTCCTCCCAGCAGCAGAGAAAGAGGTCATGGAGCTTGTTGTGCAGTGCTGTGCCTCCATGTTTCCAGATCTCTGGCGGTATTCTATCAATGCCTGCTGCTTTGCCACTCTTGAGCTGGTGGATGGCTGTGAGGGTCTCTTCAGTGGTGGGCGGTTCGTCCAATTCAACCTTTACTGGGAGGTGTGGGATTTGTAGGATGACTGCTTCTTGAACAGTGCGCTCAGCGCTGAAGAGGCTCTGAAAGTATTCCGACCAGCGGTTCAAGATGGAGGTATTATCTGTGAGGAGTGCCTGGCCATTCGCGCTTCGCAGGGGACTTTGTACCAGGTGCCTGGGGCCATACACTGCTTTCAGTGCTTCGTAGAAGCCCCTGTAGTCACCATTGTCAGCGCAAAGCTGGGTCCTCTGTGCAAGTCTGGTCCACCACTCATTCTGGAGATCTCTGAGCTTGCGCTGGAGACTGCTGCAGACGAGGCGGAAGGCAGACTTCTTCACAGGGCAGGAAGGCTGGGCTAGGTGGGCCTGATGGGCGGCTCTTTTTTTTTGCTAGGTGTTCCTGGATCTCTACATCGTTTTCGTCAAACCAGTCTTTGTTCTTCTTTCTGGCGAAACCCAAGACTTCTGCAGAGGATTTTGCAATAGCAGTTTTCAGTTGTTCCCAAAGTGTTTCAGGGGAGGAGTCTACTGGGTCCGCTGTGTCTTTGAGCCTGCGCTGTAAATCTGTCTGAAAGGCAGCTTTCACATCGTCACGCTGAAGGCTGGCAACATCAAGCTTTTTCTTGGGGGGCCCCCATTTCTTGGGTTTTGGCTTGAAGTGGAGCCTGAGTTTGCAGCGGACAAGGTGGTGGTCAGTGTGGCACTCTGCGCTGGGCATCACTCTGGTGAGGAGGACGTCACTGCGGTCCCTCTGACGCACTAGGACATAGTCGATAAGGTGCCAGTGTTTGGAGCGAGGATGCATCCAGGTGGTCTTTCGACTGTCCTTTTGCTGAAAAGTAGTGTTGGTGATGACCAGTTGCTGCTCCGCACAGAACTCCAACAGTAGGCGGCCATTGTCATTGCAGTTCCCCACGCCATGCTTGCCGAGGACTCCTTTCCAGGCTTCAGAGTCCTGGCCCACTCTGGCGTTGAAGTCGCCAAGGATGATGACTTTGTCGTCTGCAGGGGTACTCTGTACGAGGCTGCGCAAGTCAGTGTAAAACTTGTCCTTTTCAGCAGGCTCTGCCAGGAGGGTTGGGGAGTACACACTGAGAAGGGTGACGTGTTGCTGGTGTCTCAGTGGGAGGCGCATGGACATGATGCGGTCTGAGTGGCCCGTTGGTAGGTTTTCCAGCTTAGTCGCAATGGATGTCTTGACCATGAAACCCACGCCTGAGAGCCGTCTTTCTGATGCAGGCCTGCCTGACCAGTAGAGGGTGTACCCAGCACCAAGTTCTTGGAGGCTGCCTTCGTCCGGAAGGCGTACTTCGCTGAGCGCGGCGATGTCGATGTTTAACCTCCGCAATTCATGGGCAATGAGGGCGGAGCGACGTTCAGGGCGTCCGCTGTCTGCTTTGTCGAGCATGGTTCGGACGTTCCAGCATGCTACGTTGAGTCCGGTCGTGGTCGTCATGAGAGTGGATCCGTTATTCTTTCTTGTTTTTTGACCGCAGGAGAAGATGCCCGTTGACCGCGGCTAGCCAACTGGGGTTGCGAGGGGACGAGCTTTGGTTAGGCCACCTTTTCTAGGCCCCTCTCCGTGTGGAGCAAGCAGTGCTGTCCCTAGAGAAGGCTGCTTGGTCGTTCAGGGTGTGCCGAGTGATGTTGTCATCCCCAGGTCAACATCAGGCGACCAATATCCTGAACCGCCTGCATGCAGGTTTGAGACTGCGGCTTCCAGTGACATCTTTCACCTGCCGTTTCGCCCCTCGCCCGTCGCTATAGGACTTGGAATGGTCAGTGTCATGGTCCGTGGACGTTTCCTAAAGCCTGCGCGGTGGAGCTTTTTGGTGGAGTGCAGTGTGCGCAGTACTGGCCCCACCCTTTAAACCCTTGGTTTATCTGCCATGGCCTAGCAAGCTGGGACGATGGCATCGAGGTCCTCGGGTCGTAGGTTTTATATCAGACTGTCCTTGTCCTAGTCTCTGGCTCAAAAGCCTTCCCCGGAGACACGGGGGCTTTGATGTCAGGGGTTTCCTCCCTTAGCCTTTCCGCAGCCAAGCGGCCAGGCCTGCAAGGCAGCAGGCGACTCGTGGAGGGCGGGGTCGTCTAAGTCCCGTGCAGATGTGAACATCTGCCCACTGCCCCCTTACCTGCGTGCGCTTCAACTGTATCAACCTGACTTCTCCTGCTTATATCTCTGACTTACTCCATCTGTATACTCCATCTTGCACCCTCCGCTCTTCTTCTGACACACGTAAATTTCGCCTTCCCAATTTTAAATGTAAAACACGTGGCGGTCGAGTCTTCTGCCATCTTGGCCCCGCCACTTGGAATAGCCTCCCCGCCCCTGTCCGTAACTGTTAAACGCTCGCTCATTTAAATCACTTCTCAAAACCCACCTGTACAACTCGGCCTTTCACTAGTTCATTTCCCCAGCCGTGCACAATTCATCACCACTGTCACGTGTGTGTGTGTGTGTGTGTGTGTGTGTGTGTGTGTGTGTGTGTGTGTGTGTGTGTGTGTGTGTCTGTGTGTGCGTGTGTGCGTGTGTGTGTGCGTGTTGGCTGTTAGCCTTTTCGTTGTATCAGCGCTTAGAGCTACTTTTAGAATAAGCGCTTAACAAATCTCGTTGTTTATTATTATTATTATTATTATTATTATTCCTGCAGACGACGTGGGCAAGCCCTATAGAATCTTCGTTCGCGAAGTCAAGCCAAGAGATGACGATTATTATTATTATTATTATTATAAGGATATAGACCAATGGCTTTAGTTCAAAGGTAGTGCCGGAATAGCTTGGCGTCTGTAGGCGCCAAGCTATTCTGGCACCACCCTTGAACTATTTTAGTCAAACTTATTTCACACACTGGTGTATTCCGAATGATAAGGGTCAAGGATAGCTTTGGGTTTGAATCCTTTAGGAGTATCTCTACAACTCACGGACGTGCGCGTCTGTGAGTATCATTGCATTGCTTTTGTGATAAAGCCTTTCTCGCTTACACCCAGGGTGGGGTTTGCGACATTCCAGATCTGCTCTAGGCCGTTATGGCACATTATTTACATCGTCTTATCTGTTTTTCTCGCAAGCTGTCAGCAAGCTTTCACTGTCATTTCCCTTTTCGATTACATATACCATTTTACCACTATAACTTTCTACTCATTAGAATTAATTATACACACAAGCTAATTAGGTCATCATGAAGTTTACTTGAAAACTAGGTCCTTTGGTGTTGTTGTTTTAAGACAACAACAACACAAGAAGTGTGTGGCGCCTCAGTTTTAGTGGAGGGGGGATGTTAGGGATACCATCATGGAGTCTGAACTATTTTTTTTTTTCGCGATTCACGAACTTAGCGGCATTCATGGTTTATAATGGACAGAAATAGATACGATACCGCGCTTTCACAACCTCTTTTCTCTGGCGGCATTCATGGTTTATAATGGACAGAAATAGTATATAGATACGATACCGCGCTTTCACAACCTCTTTTCTCTGGCGGCATTCATGGTTTATAATGGACAGAAATAGTATATAGATACGATACCGCGCTTTCACAACCTCTTTTCTCTGGCGGCATTCATGGTTTATAATGGACAGAAATAGTATATAGATACGATACCGCGCTTTCACAACCTCTTTTCTCTGGCGGCATTCATGGTTTATAATGGACAGAAATAGTATATAGATACGATACCGCGCGTTCACAACCTCTTTTCTCTGGCGGCATTCATGGTTTATAATGGACAGAAATAGTATATAGATACGATACCGCGCTTTCACAACCTCTTTTCTCTGGCGGCATTCATGGTTTATAATGGACAGAAATAGTATATAGATACGATACCGCGCTTTCACAACCTCTTTTCTCTGGCGGCATTCATGGTTTATAATGGACAGAAATAGTATATAGATACGATACCGCGCTTTCACAACCTCTTTTCTCTGGCGGCATTCATGGTTTATAATGGACAGAAATAGTATATAGATACGATACCGCGCTTTCACAACCTATTTTCTCTGGCGGCATTCATGGTTTATAATGGACAGAAATAGTATATAGATACGATACCGAGCGTTCACAACCTCTTTTCTCTGGCGGCATTCATGGTTTATAATGGACAGAAATAGTATATAGATACGATACCGCGCTTTCACAACCTCTTTTCTCTGGCGGCATTCATGGTTTATAATGGACAGAAATAGTATATAGATACGATACCGCGCTTTCACAACCTCTTTTCTCTGGCGGCATTCATGGTTTATAATGGACAGAAATAGTATATAGATACGATACCGCGCTTTCACAACCTCTTTTCTCTGGCGGCATTCATGGTTTATAATGGACAGAAATAGTATATAGATACGATACCGCGCGTTCACAACCTCTTTTCTCTGGCGGCATTCATGGTTTATAATGGACAGAAATAGTATATAGATACGATACCGCGCTTTCACAACCTCTTTTCTCTGGCCGAAATCAAACTGTGGAGTATGTGGGTGTGCGTGTTCGGGGGGGGGGGGGGGGGGGGGGAGGTGGCAGTGGCGGTGCAGGACTTTATGGTGGAATTAGGGTTTAACCCATTCAGCCCTGACGCAGTACAGCCAAGCTAATCAGGCACTACCCTTGAATTATCATGGTCGATCCATCTCCTGCAACAGGTGCATAGTCGTTAGATGACGCCTCCAGAATTTGGGAAATACGTGCGTCGGGCTGAATTAATGAAACAGATAGAACGTTTTCACAAATCGCCCCTCTTCCCTTCAACGTGACAGGTGCATGTCTATACTATGCCCGTGGTGTGCCCGTGGATCTGCTGATCAATGGCACTTCATGTTTGTCAACCGGTCAGTGTCTGAATGAACACATGAAACACAGATACGGGCATATTTCAAAGAGGTCAAGTTAAGTTTATAATAAAATACTTCGAGTGCATTCCGCAGTTTCGTTATGATAGTGTGCAACGTTTGAAACTGATTTATTATTTGCATTTGCAGGTTACAAGTTGAAGTTAGGAACAAAGACAAAAATGGGTCATGCATTTTGGACGAGATTGCTTCAACTGACCCTCATCAGTCTTCACTTGTGGCGTATCTCCGATGGATTTTACTGAAATAGATAGATCTGTTTCCTTTCGAGAATTCAACGAGGGGCTACCATCAATGACATTGGACATTACTAAAGATCTTTTCTTATCCTGCAGCATGTCTGGCTTTGAGAAAGGCTCACACTCAACACAATATACTACTCAGCAAACATATACAGAGCCGTATCTCGTCCTTTCCACGACAATTTATGTAACCTTTAACGTTGGAGACAGGAGAAGCATCACTTTGGCGGTTGTGCAGCTGGGCTCGCAAGAGGCCCAAGCGTATCCGTATTTGAACGATTCTAGACGTGTGTACAGAGTAGATGGCAAAGTGTATAGTTATCCCGACAAATTGAGATCTTTTCTGAATGTGTCTCTCTCTGACGTTGGTCCTGGAGACTACGGGGCGTATACATGTCATGTTGTTTATGTGGAAAATGATGACGATGATTACAATCAGAAGACATCTTACACTGTAAACTTCATCCCTTACACAGGCATCGAAATGCAACGTCAGGGATTCACACTGAAGCTAAAATCTGGTCTGAACATGAGATGCGAGTTAACGTTAAAAGCTGAGGATCCATCTCTGGTGACAAGCATTGAATTCGAATCAAATAGTGCTCAGTGCAATTTTGGGATTTTAGGGACATGGTCTCGGACCAAGGTGGACTTTTGCCATGCCAACGTGCAATGCAATACAGTACACATGGTAGGAAATTACGCGGCAAAGATGTTGCACCTGTATAACATTACGTGTGAAAACGATCAGCAGATGTTCCAATGTAAAATGGAATTAAAAAATACATTTTCTGTAAAGACAGATTGGCAAAAACTGAATGTCACTGGGTGTTCTGGCTATTCCGTACTGACACCAACAGCCAAGACCGCGGAAAAATGTACGACCATTGAATCTTGGGGAAATATTGCAGGTAGCATTACTTATAATATTCTGCTTTTGATGCTTTCTCCATTTGTCAGTATCACATGTTGAATGGCATGTAAAAGGAAAAAATGAAATTTTTTCTTACTTGACAATATGACCAATATTATAGTTGTACAATGATCGAATATTATAAGTTATTGGTCGGAGGGGTATGCTACACGGACCCTTGTAGGCCTGAGGGAGGTCAAAAGAAACATTGTACCCCGAAGGCCGAAGGCCTGAGGGGTACAATGATTCCTTTGACCTCCCTCAGGCCTACAAGGGTCCGTGCAGCGAACCCCTCCGACCAATAACATATTAGTTTTCATTTCTGCACTATTTTCGTAAAAGAAATCAAGAAGACATCTGGCGACCTGGATCACGCCAGACATGACTGACGTCAAAGGAATATACATTTATACATAATAGACTTATGACGTAATTTAAAATATGTCATGACGTTGCCGTCTCCAGTACTGAGTGTGCCTGTTGTTTCGAACAACACTAAATAACTTTGTACTTTAGAACGTTTGGCGATCTTTTATAAAACAAAACTGGCATCCAAGATGCGTCATGGAGAGGGCTACAAAACTTCCGCCATTTTTCGCTACATGGTTTTTTATATCACGGTCACATGGTACGGTTCGAACTAAAGTAACTGGTCGTGTAACGTAGGGAAGAAAACAAGATATTTTAGTGACCGCTCCAAGACGATAATCATTCTTTTCACGTGTTGCCTTTACCACAAAAAGCCGGACCAAAAAGGAGACTATCAAGCAAGTAAAGAACAAAGAAAAGAATACCCGACAACAAAACACCACAACGGTTTGACAGGACGTGCACAGAACTTCACTCGCCTTCCAAAGATAAGGTATACATTCCATCTTGTTTGTTAACTTCGAAAGGTTCATCGGATAAGTTAGTAACCTATTTTGTGATTGTTCTTTCAAAGCGCGTTTCTTTCTTTGTTTTGTTGGCTATTTCTTTTGCACTGGAAAGCTGACAAAAAAGCTGACGTTATTTATAATAAGCAGTGTAAAACATCCATTAACCTCTTCAATGCCAATTGACACAATTGATGTCTTTGAAAGAAAGTCAAATTAACCTAGATATACATGAGAACAGCAAGACGCAAACAACATCGTGACCCCCCACATCTGAGATGGTCTTGAGGTTCTTTGTTTCTTGCAGTTGGTTGGTGGAAGTACAAGGGTTAATATGCTACTTGCATTCTTTTATCACCATATTGACCTTCTTTTACACTAAATGGCAGATCTTTTCGAAAGTTGTATCGACCGTTTAACCCATTCAGCCTGACGCACTACAGCAGGAGATGGGTAAACATGATAATTCAAGGGTAGTGCCAGATTAGCTTGGCGCCTGGCACTGCTCTTAAGTTATCATGGTCGATCCATCTCCTGCAACTGGTGCATAGTCATTAGATGACGCCTCCAAAATTTGGGGAATACGGCCGTCGGGCTGAATGAGTTAAATGTTAATTAAGTGCCAGTTGACCACAGACCGTCTTTCTGAAATCTCTGTTCATTCAACACCAAAAGAAACGTTAAAGCTGTTCTTAATTGGACGAACTTTCGATCGGCAAACCTAGATCGGAGAAGATCGGCGATCTTTTGGTTTGTTTCTTAATTGAGGTTGAACGAACCTAAGCGAACTTCAGCAAACCAGGTTTGTCATGGTTCTCTTTCTTAACTGAAGTGCTTCATTCGGCGTACTTACTGTCTGCGAAGGTGTTCAAAATGGCTGCCGCTATGCCGCTTTGCGATTTGGACGATTTTTGTTTTTGCACTCCTTGCAGTAGCGATCCCACAAACAGCGTTGCGCCTCCCACAAATCAATAAAAAATAGGTCTTGTTCTTCGCAAGAGTGAAATATAGCCGTCGCCATAGTTGTTTGTATCGGTGACTATCTTCTTATCTCCAACGCAGAAGAGGGTAAAAGCTTTGACCAATCAGAGAAAAGGTTCGCCTTGGATCGCTCGACATGTCGAGTGATCTTTTTCCGACAGAGAACTATTGTTTGCCGAGGTTCGTGAACTACTTTGAACTAGGTTCGCCGTATCTTTAGATCGTCCAATAAAGAACCAACCTGGTTCGCCCGAGATCGTGAACTCTAGATCGTCAGAGTTCGCGAACTAAATGCGTTTAATTAAGAACGGCCTTTAGAGAGACAAACCAGGAACATGGATTCAAAGTGATGTCTGCAAGAGGCATAGATCCTCATCAACTACGGGGGCTTATAAGGAATACCTCTTGCATTTGGGCGGTGTTCAAATTTCTGGGCAATGAACGGCTTAACCTCCTTTAGATGTTGTAGTCTATTTTCAGGTTGTTCAGGGGACCATTCCTGCACAGAAAAAAAAAAACATTTTGGAGGCGAAACTCGAGAAAACGATTCTTGGTCAAAATGGCGCCGAACCTGCTGATGGGCCCTTATGACGTCAATGGTGACGGAACGAAAAGTCGTCGGGTCGCTTTGAAATCAACACAGGTTGTTCAGGGGACCATTCCTGCACAGGAAAACCCATTTTGGAGGCGAAACTCGAGAAAACGATTCTTGGTCAAAATGGCGCCGAACCTGCTGATGGGCCCTTATGACGTCAATGGTGACGGAACGCAAAGTCGTCGGATCGCTTTGAAAACAACACAGGTTGTTCAGCGGACCATTCCTGCACAGAAAAACCCATTTTGGAGGCGAAACTCGAGAAAACGATTCTTGGTCAAAATGGCGCCGAACCTGCTAATGGGCCCTTATGACGTCAATGGTGACGGAACGCAAAGTCGTCGGATCGCTTTGAAAACAACACAGGTTGTTCAGGGGACCATTCCTGCACAGAAAAAAACCCATTTTGGAGGCGAAACTCGAGAAAACGATTCTTGGTCAAAATGGCGCCGAACCTGCTGATGGGCCCTTATGACGTCAATGGTGACGGAACGCAGAGTCGTCGGATCGCTTTGAAAACAACACAGGTTGTTCAGCGGACCATTCCTGCACAGAAAAACCCATTTTGGAGGCGAAACTCGAGAAAACGATTCTTGGTCAAAATGGCGCCGAACCTGCTGATGGGCCCTTATGACGTCAATGGTGACGGAACGCAAAGTCGTGGGATCGCTTTGAAATAAACACAGGTTGTTTAGGTGACATTACTGCACAGAAAAAAAAAAACATTTTGGAGGCGAAACTCGAGAAAACGATTCTTGGTCAAAATGGCGCCGAACCTGCTGATGGGCCCTTATGACGTCAATGGTGACGGAACGCAAAGTCGTCGGATCGCTTTGAAAACAACACAGGTTGTTCAGGGGACCATTCCTGCACATAAACAAAAACCATTTTGGAGGCGAAACTCGAGAAAACGATTCTTGGTCAAAATGGCGCCGAACCTGCTGATGGGCCCTTATGACGTCAATGGTGACGGAACGCAAAGTCGTCGGATTGCTTTGAAAACAACACAGGTTGTTCAGCGGACCATTCCTGCACAGAAAAACCCATTTTGGAGGCGAAACTCGAGAAAACGATTCTTGGTCAAAATGGCGCCGAACCTGCTGATGGGCCCTATGACGTCAATGGTGACGGAACGCAAAGTCGTCGGATCGCTTTGAAAACAACACAGGTTGTTCAGCGGACCATTCCTGCACAGAAAAACCCATTTTGGAGGCGAAACTCGAGAAAACGATTCTTGGTCAAAATGGCGCCGAACCTGCTGATGGGCCCTTATGACGTCAATGGTGACGGAACGCAAAGTCGTCGGATTGCTTTGAAAACAACACAGGTTGTTCAGCGGACCATTCCTGCACAGAAAAACCCATTTTGGAGGCGAAACTCGAGAAAACGATTCTTGGTCAAAATGGCGCCGAACCTGCTGATGGGCCCTATGACGTCAATGGTGACGGAACGCAAAGTCGTCGGATCGCTTTGAAAACAACACAGGTTGTTCAGCGGACCATTCCTGCACAGAAAAACCCATTTTGGAGGCGAAACTCGAGAAAACGATTCTTGGTCAAAATGGCGCCGAACCTGCTGATGGGCCCTTATGACGTCAATGGTGACGGAACGCAAAGTCGTCGGATCGCTTTGAAAACAACACAGGTTGTTCAGGGGACCATTCCTGCACAGAAAAAAAACATTTTGGAGGCGAAACTCGAGAAAACGATTCTTGGTCAAAATGGCGCCGAACCTGCTGATGGGCCCTTATGACGTCAATGGTGACGGAACGCAAAGTCGTCGGATCGCTTTGAAAACAACACAGGTTGTTCAGGGGACCATTTCTGCACAGAAAAAAACATTTTGGAGGCGAAACTCGAGAAAACGATTCTTGGTGAAAATGGCGCCGAACCTGCTGATGGGCCCTTATGACGTCAATGGTGACGGAACGCAAAGTCGTCGGATCGCTTTGAAATCAACACAGGTTGTTCAGGGGACCATTCCTGCACCGCGGGAAAACCCATTTTGGAGGCGAAACTCGAGAAAACGATTCTTGGTCAAAATGGCGCCGAACCTGCTGATGGGCCCTTATGACGTCAATGGTGACGGAACGCAAAGTCGTCGGATCGCTTTGAAAACAACACAGGTTGTTCAGCGGACCATTCCTGCACACAAAAACCCATTTTGGAGGCTGTTACGTGGTGGAGTTGTAGTCGAAGTATGATAAACACACCAGACACACACGCACGTAGAGTTCTTTTAAATAGACCTCATTCAGCTGCAATCCGTCAACCGTGGATTAAGGATGTAGACAAAACTAGAGTAACAGTTCCAACAATATTTAATTCAGCGATGCGATATCCACACAATAATGCACTCTCAAATGCACAAACTACTGAATACAAAGTCTCTTTTGCTATGTCCACACTACGACTCAAAGTTTCTCATACACAGCGTCTCTCGCAATAAACTGCGTATCTCTAGAACTGACAAAGCAAGACAATGTACTGACGGGCTTTCCCAGCGCCCTCCTTATATACACTATCAAAATCTAGAATCTTCTACGGAAATCATGAACTCAAACAACCAGAACGAAACGCGCAGCCGAAACTCAGTAACATAAATTTTCCAGAAACAATATAACAAGCTACAAAAATACGGCTGCTCACTTCAGCTCTAAATTCTAACGTATAATAAAGACACATAAAAGTATGGTATCCCTATCTATGATAGCTCAAAAAGGTACAAGAACATTCACCAAACAAAATAAAAGCTGCTCATTACACGCGCACAGGAAAAGTAGCGAAAATGTAGCGATGTCAGATGTGAACTAACCGACGTGACACTTACGAGGCCACCAGACAGTTCGACCCTTCTACAACGTTCCGGACTAAACTTAACAAAACGAAAACGGCTCTACTCCCGAACAAAAGAAAATCTTACTAAAAAGGTACGAAAACATAACCGTGATAGCTCAAATAAACAACATATCGTTACCTACGAATAACACATGTACGCTCTCACAGGATAACACAACCACAATCGTAACAGAGGCGAAACTCGAGAAAACGATTCTTGGTCAAAATGGCGCCGAACCTGCTGATGGGCCCTTATGACGTCAATGGTGACGGAACGCAAAGTCGTCGGATCGCTTTGAAAACAACACAGGTTGTTCAGCGGACCATTCCTGCACAGAAAAACCCATTTTGGAGGCGAAACTCGAGAAAACGATTCTTGGTCAAAATGGCGCCGAACCTGCTGATGGGTCCTTATGACGTCAATGGTGACGGAACGCAAAGTCCTCGGATCGCTTTGAAATCAACACAGGTTGTTCAGGGGACCATTCCTGCACAGAAAAAAACATTTTGGAGGCGAAACTCGAGAAAACGATTCTTGGTCAAAATGGCGCCGAACCTGATGATGGGCCCTTATGACGTCAATGGTGACGGAACGCAAAGTCGTCGGATTGCTTTGAAATCAAAACAGGTTGTTCAGGGGCCATTCCTGAACAGGAAAACCCATTTTGGAGGCGAAACTCGAGAAAACGATTCTTGGTCAAAATGGCGCCGAACCTGCTGATGGGCCCTTATGACGTCAATGGTGACGGAACGCAAAGTCGTCGGATCGCTTTGAAAACAACACAGGTTGTTCAGGGGACCATTCCTGCACACAAAAAAACATTTTGGAGGCGAAACTCGAGAAAACGATTCTTGGTCAAAATGGCGCCGAACCTGCTGATGGGCCCTTATGACGTCAATGGTGACGGAACGCAAAGTCGTCGGATCGCTTTGAAAACAACACAGGTTGTTTAGGGGACCATTCCTGCACAGAAAAACCCATTTTGGAGGCGAAACTCGAGAAAACGATTCTTGGTCAAAATGGAGCCGAACCTGCTGATGGGCCCTTATGACGTCAATGGTGACGGAACGCAAAGTCGTCGGATCGCTTTGAAAACAACACAGGTTGTTCAGCGGACCATTCCTGCACAGAAAAACCCATTTTGGAGGCGAAACTCGAGAAAACGATTCTTGGTCAAAATGGCGCCGAACCTGCTGATGGGCCCTTATGACGTCAATGGTGACGGAACGCAAAGTCGTCGGATCGCTTTGAAAACAACACAGGTTGTTCAGGGGACCATTCCTGCACAGAAAAAAACCCATTTTGGAGGCGAAACTCGAGAAAACGATTCTTGGTCAATGTAACGCACGCAGACTTGCCCACAGTCGTACGCACAGACTCTCACGCAACAGACGCATACACCGCCACTGACTCAGACGGGCGCATTCATGCGGTAAAACACAACACACGGGCTCCCTTTCTAAAGTAACCTTTATACACTATAAATGAAAAAGAACGACTTAAATGATTATCAACTATGTTCACTGTTCTACTATCACACACACAAATCACAATATCTCTGCCAGGCTAGGTCTTAGTCTCACATTGCCTCCAACCTTTTTGATGTTGTTGCCTGTTTACGTTGGTCCTTCTCACGTCTAGGCGTGAAAGTCCTTCGTCGTACGCTTATTGCCGTCCTGTCTCTTTGGCACGGACGTCCTCGTTCTCGTACGGTACTCAGTTCTCGTTTTGACTTGGGTGTCTTGGTCCCAGTCAGACTCACTCTCAGAAGAGCTGGAGGGATGACCTCACGTAGGTCCCACCTGTGACTCGACGTCTCGGCGTCCGTCTTTTCCACTCTTTACAAGAACTCTGTCAATAGACAACAAAAGTCCCAACGTAACACTTGCTAAACACACAACATATTGGATCAATGAGAAACGTCACGTAACCTGGCTGATACAAATAACTCACACGTTCATTCACACACACACACGTGCTTCATAAACTATTTTCGTATCACCCCCATATCTGTCACTATCTTGAAACAGACTATAGCCTAACTGACACTCTTGCTATACATTACTCTATACCCTTGAAAAGACTATGCTTAACCAACCACGTACTATCTTCATAGCGGCTTAGACATACACACCTCGCATTCCCTTAGTTATCTATCGCGGTAAACAACTGTATACAAAAACACCGGTTACTTCCCCGAATTCTAAACATAGTTAAACCAAACCGGAACACCGCTACACAACCACATTACTCTTACCAACGCATACTGTCTTTACTAAACAACTATCAATACTACATTTATAGAAACATACCTGAAATCTAGGCTTCAGAGTCTTGGAATGCGGGCTAGGTAACTCAAACACAACCGTTCCATACGACAAAACAGCCCGCACTCCCGATCTAGACCTCTGACAGACACAGCTTCCGCCTAGAACTCACTAAACAGAACTCACCAAAACTCCGTGCTAACCGTTCCTTAGAAATTCCACGTGCGTCTAGTGCCACACGGACTATCGGCACAAACAAACCGTTAACAAAAACCGTACCGTACTAATCCTACTGTGTGAGCACTATGCACAAGCATAGAGCTTCATCACAGTCAAAATGGCGCCGAACCTGCTGATGGGCCCTTATGACGTCAATGGTGACGGAACGCAAAGTCGTCGGATCGCTTTGAAATCAACACAGGTTGTTCAGAGGACCATTCCTGCACAGGAAAACCCATTTTGGAGGCGAAACTCGAGAAAACGATTCTTGGTCAAAATGGCGCCGAACCTGCTGATGGGCCCTTATG
>BTPG01000006.1:39893533-40026033 GCA_036245525.1 Semisulcospira habei
GAGCATGAAAAGATGCACATGGATATTTAGCGACAGATTGAGATGCAATACAGATCAGCCTGTTTCTTACGTGTTCTTGTATACCAGAAATAATGCACATAGGCCATTAACCCTTATCATTCGGAATACACCAGTGTGATATAAGTTTGACTAAAATAGTTCAAAGGTAGTGCCAGAATAGCTTGGTGCCTCTAGGCGCCAAGCTATTCTGGCACCACCTTTGAACTAAAGCCATTGGTCTGTATCCTTATCTGTAAGTACTATAATGTAGCTTGCATATGGCAGTGTACAAATTTGAAACTTTCAGCCTCGGTATGATATGGGTTAACGATGACGGGGATTCTTGGTGAGCAAGAGGTCCTGGGGTTAAATTCAGCCATAGCTGGCCCATGCACAGCCATGCTGACATAGCCTGAGAAGAACCTCTTCCTTACCAAGTGGTTTTATTCACAACTCTGACAATTCAGCCTTAGTAAGGGTGATAGTGTGAATAACATGGCCTGACTTGACAGCTCCTAGATACTGCAATATACTGAGGCTGACCTGTATTAGATTCAGAATACTCCATAGTCCCATATGTCAAGTTGACTAGAGAAGGAAATATTTCTTTTGATACATATAACAAAATTGCATTGCCCATTTTCCCACAGTCACCTGAATTTCATATATGCAGTTGCACCCTTCCCCATTTACATAATCTGTTCCCACCCTGACCCCAGCTCAGCCTATTGGCAAAATGCACACAGTCAGTTCCCACCCTGACCCCAGCTCAGCCTATTGGCAAAATGCACACAGTCAGTTCCCAACCTGACCCTGACTCAAGCCTATTGGCAAAATGCACACAGTCAGTTCCCAACCTGACCCCGACTCAAGCCTATTGGCAAAATACACACAGTCAGTTCCCACCCTGACCCCAGCTCAGCCTATTGGCAAAATGCACACAGTCAGTTCCCAACCTGACCCCGACTCAAGCCTATTGGCAAAATGCACACAGTCAGTTCCCAACCTGACCCCGACTCAAGCCTATTGGCAAAATGCACACAGTCAGTTCCCACCCTGACCCCAGCTCAGCCTATTGGCAAAATGCACACAGTCAGTTCCCAACCTGACCCCGACTCAAGCCTATTGGCAAAATGCAAACAGTTCACACCCTAACTCCGACTCGGCCTATTGGCAAAATGCTAAGGGGAGAAGAAGCATTCATTCTAGAGCACATTAAAACAAGACATGGATTTCATCCCAACGTTTATCATATTGTTTTGAGCTCACGTGGTTTTCTTTAGGAACATTCAGAGTTGTTACTATTTTTTAAGCTTATCCTTCTGATTCATCTCTCTCCACCCTAACCCACCCTACCCCCCGATCCGCATGAACACTGACACACATTTTCAGTGGCCTGGTGTAGCCACAGCCTTTCTGAAGAAGAAGAAGATGGGATGACTCGTGTCCACAAAGCCTTTTCTATACTGCATGCATTTTCCCACTTTTTCCACAATACGTTCAGAGACATCATAACAAATATTGAGATAATGTCTTCCTAATGAAATTGCCAGAAAGGGACAGCATTGCTTCAACCCATACACATGTAACACTGACTTTTTGTGCTTTGTGTCAGTTAGGAACATTGTACAACACCGACGTATTTGGCACTTTTATGCCACTGTCATTGTCCAAGTCGTGAAAGGCACGAAAGGGTCTCTACCATGCAGCCTCTTCCATGGCTGACTCTTTGATGGGAGTGAAATGGGGTTTAAAAATTTTCAAAAAGGAATTAATTATCATTCAAAAGTTGAAGAGGTATAATGCTGGCTAATGAACACGCTCAATTTCTTCCTTTTATCTAGCTATGTGCAAAATATCTAGTAAGAATGAGAAGAATTACTGACTCTAATGCGGATCAGCCGGGTTTTGGGAAATGGTCATTTTTTAAATAATGTGTAAGCTAATTAAAAAAAAAAAAAAAAAAAAAAGCACCTTGAGATTATTCTTGTAATGACAGTATCCTATAGTTTAAAGCTTATCCATCCACAAATGCGGGCTAGGCTCTAGTCGCTTACCTACACACACTCGCATATACAGTGCTTTGGTGCTAGATCTGCGTTCAACAGTAATGCTAGTGTAGCTAGACATGACATAATTTTATCTTGTTACTACACTTTTACAGTGTGACCCCTGCCGGTCTATGTTGTTGTGTACTAGGTGTTGAACCGGCTGAGGCCAGCCCCATTTCAAAGTCTGCCATATTTTCAATAGGGTAGACAAAAACAGATACAGAACATAATCAGCAGACATCTCCAATTCTATGTCTCCAGTGGCTGCATGCATAAGGGGTTTAACTTAACTCTTAAACTCCCAGAACTAAATGACTTCCATTCTGTCGAATGGAAGTCATTTAGTTCTGGGAGTTTAAAAAGAGTGAAAGTTGTTAGTTGAAAAGATAAAAAAACAGGTACAAGCATTTCTATCTTTTCATTTCACAGCTCTTTGCTACTACTACGGGTTGCACTTGCAGACTCCACTGCTGGCTTGCTTCCCTTGTAACACAGATGTCAACACACACCCCTGAAACACAGTACACGCGCCTGGCTATTTTTGGTGCTGAAACCATCCTGGAAAGCAGTTGTAGGGCATGTACACTGCCATGAAAAAATAAATGGGCTTGGTGTTCATATAGTGTTTGCGGTTTATTTCTTAGTTGGGTCACTGCTATTGATGACTTTTAAATCATTATTGTCTACCGTATTGAAATTTGTGATGGGGCTGGTTGGAGCACGTTCCGTAGCATGTAAAGGACATAACATGAAACAGATGGGCGGGTCCGAGATTGTGGCAAAGAAGTAACAAGTCACATCTAGCTACTCTAACCTTGCTGTTGAACATACTTTTGGCGCGAAAGGCCGCATGTGTGTGTATGCGTATGTATGTAAACACTAAAATCTCCGACATTTGCATATGTACAAGCTTGAAAATAAAGGAAATGCTTCATGCAAAGGGTGTCTAGAAGCTCTTTCGAGCATATTGAAATTGGATGTTTCATTAAAGAGTTAAATGACCATTTATAGAAAGTCAGTTGACCCACATTAGAGTCAATTTAGAGTCCGTAATTTTGATTATATATGCACTTTAAATTTTAGATATATATAGCTAGTTTGGAGAAAGACATTGGATGAGTTCGTTAGCCAGGTTTGTACCTTTCAACTTTTTGAATAATAATTAATTCATTTTTGCAAGTTTTGGAGCCACGTTACACTTCCATCAACTAGTCGGCCCTGGAAGAGGCTGTGTGGAAGAAAACAGTCGGCCCTGGAAGAGGCTGCGTGCTGTTTGAATGAGTGACATGAAACATCACATTCGTCACTGTGTACACAGCATTGTGGAACTAGAGATGCCATGATGAGAAGCTTATAGTGACGTCATTTTTGCTGCTCGTGCTATTCTTCTTCTTCAGAATTCCTGTGGCTACTTCAGCCCACAGAACGTACTAATGGCGGGAGGCGCCGAGTGTCCGTCTTTGTTTGTGTCTGCTGGCGTGTGTTGAACAGAGGTTTGGTTAGAGAGGAGGGAAATAGATGAGAAAGATAAGCTTATATGAACAACTCTGAATGTTCCTAAAAGAACAACGCATGTGAGCTCCAAACAATATGGCAGACCGGCTTTGGGATGAAATGCTCATCTTGTTTTCAATCACTGTAGGTTTGCAGCAGTGTGGCAGATAGGTGCGATTCTTACAGAAAGTTTCTCATGAGATAGACTCTGATGATAAAGAATTTGCTGGTTGTTTTTTTTTTTAGAAATCACTGAGCTAAAGCCATTTCTCAATCAGAAATAAAAGGGCATAGTGAAATGAGGATGCAGATTTTTGATGAATTAGAAGATAAAATTACTGTTTTGGCAGTGTGTTTTTAATTTCTTCTATTGTTGTTGGCATGTATGTGTGCCACTAGGCGCCAAGCTATTCTGGCACCACCCTTGAACTAAAGCCGTTGGTCTATGAACCTGTAAGTACTATAATGTAGTGTGCATATAGCAGTGTACAAATTTGAAGCTTTTAGCCTCAGTATGATATGGGTTAAATCTGTCCTAGTAAACAGATAAGTATTTGCACTTTGTGCAAGCAGTATTGAAGAAGCAAAACAAAACACACACGCAAAACACACCTAAAAACAACACCAAGGTGGCTTCTGGACCCGGCCTGCCTCTCTGTATTTTCTCAAATTTTAACCCTTTCAGCGCCAATACCCTACAGCAGGAGATTGATTGACTATGATAATTCAAGGGTAGTGCCAGATTCGCTTGGCGCCTGAAGGTCCCAAGCGAATCTAGCACTACCGTTGAGTTACCATGGTCAATCCACCTCTTGCAAGTGATACATAGTTGTTAAGTAACACTTCCAAAATTCGGGAAATGCGCCCATGGCGCTAAAAGGGTTAACTGTTAACCCTATGGCTGTCAACAGCACAGTTTGTTGATGTGATTCCTATAGAATCACCTTGACAAACAACTCTGCCAGCAGCCCATGGGTTAATTTTCACTGCAAATTAAGTGTGTGACCATCTGCAGTATCTTGTTTTTCTCTCAGAGCGAAAGGGCATGGCTGATCTAGTACAGACTACGATGGAGAAACCTTCTGCAAAGGAATGGTATGATATAGGACCAGTGGACGCACTGAAGAAACTGAGGTGTAGAAGGTAGGCATTTACCATGTTTGAGTTTTATCCCCAGGCAGCTTGGACAGACAGCCACAAGTGCTGTAAATACTATTGGCTGTATGCAGAAGGGAGTTAATTTTGGGGGTCATTGTGTGCTGGTCTGTGATTTTGGACCTTTACAGCTGTAGGCCATAAGTTCTCAAATCACAGAAGAGCACACATGTATTTTCAGGACAAAGCAGAAAGGAGGAGTAATATAATAATTTGCTGGCAAAATAAATCGTAATAAACAGTCTATACATTGTATGTGTTGGACCCTAAACCATGCCCAAGCTTTGGTACAAAATAGTTCCGGCCCCTAAAATCGGCATATTATTTGGATGTTCACTGATAGTCATATTCTGCATGTGTTGAAAACTGCAACTATGATTTCATTTTCACAAAGAGGAATACTTTGAGCTGTCTAAGAATTCATCAATCAAACAGCTCACGACTGTGGCCATTTGCAAGCGGAAACGAGACTTGCATTTTTTTGACTAAGCTTGGGGCATGGAAATGGTTGGGGTGTAACAGTATGCGTTAGGCCAACTCAAATAAAACGAACACAAGAATGGGAGAATTACCATAGTCTGCTTTCCTTTAATACTGTTTAACTTCAAAGCTGCTTTCCAAAATTGTGCTGGTGTCACAGTGATACCAGTTGCAAGAGATGGGTTGACCATGATAATTCAAGGGTAGTGCCGAATTAGCTTGGCTCCTGATGGCGCCAAGCCAGTCTGACACTACTCTTAAATTGTCATGGTCAGTCCATCTCCTGCTGTAGTGTGTTGGGGCAAAATGGGTCAATCCTCTTTTGCATGCAGCTACCAGTATTGTAAGCAGTGTGTGTGTGTTACTGTAAACGGTACCAGTGGCTGCTTACACAAGGGGGTTGATCTTCTTTATGAACTCTCTGATTATTATCACGCAGCACCTCAAAAAAGATGAAGTGCACTTTTTGAGGCCCACGTCCAAGTAATGTTTGCAGGCAGGGCTGGAAGTAGTGGGCTTTTCTCCAGGGATTCTGACTACAGGTCAACCTCCATATTACTAAGGAAGTTGTATGGCTGGGAGGTCTTACTCTCATGCTTTCCTGTGACCCACTGAGCTCATCTGTGGCTTTGCGTATGTGCAAGCACCAGCACAGTTGACAATGTATGTAATTGTTTCAGTCAGACAAATACACAGGGTCTGGCTCCCAAAGGGTATGCCTAGTGAGCAAAAGGGCCTGTACATGACCTGCATGGGCTAGGTAATGCTGACGTCACCCCAAGGACTTTTTTCTTACAAGTGGATTTTCTTCACAAGCCTTACAGCACTCAATAACATGATCGCAAATAACGTGGTCTGACTTAATGGCTCTCAGGTACAGCGATATACTGAGGCTGACCTATATTCACTTCTGTTGCTGATCTGGTTGGCTCTGTTTTATACAAAGTGTGAACAGTAAACTCCAGACAGAGTGAAATACCAGGGGTACCAACTTTGTTTGGTGATACTGTCATTCTGAAGTTGTGAGCGAAGTAAATTTAGAGAAAAAGTGTAGGTAGTCAAGACCCATGAAAAGCATTATTATGACAGACTTTTGTTCCAACCTTGTTATAAGTGAAGTTTACTGTAAGTATTTTAATAGCCCGATGGTACTTTTTAGAACTTTGTGTTTTTCTTATTTTTGTGTTTTTTTTTTCAGACTGTGGGTTGACAGCGGACATGACCTTGCACTGTTCTATCTTAAGGAGACAGATATTTTTTATGTCACCAGTGCAAAATGTCCTCATGAAAGTGAGTACTATAGTCATCATCATCATTTTTTTGGGGGATGCAATGGGGGTTGTGAGGGGGGGCGGGGGATGGGGTGGGTGGGTGGGGAATCAGCAAATTACAATCCGGTACAACATCCAAAAACAACCTACTTAATCTGATGGGGTAGGGTTTGGTGGTTTCACTTTTAAATGCACCCAGTGCTTTTGCACATAGCATATCTGTACCCAGTGCATCAGTTCCTAGAAAAAGTTAATTGTGTTTATACATAAAATTACCCCAACCACCATTTTCATCGGGCCCAGCAACTTTATCCTACAGGTTTTGTCAGAATGGGTCACAAATTATCCAAACAAGAATGGCAAAGCCCTTATGGCTTACATGTATAACCTATTCACATAATAAATCTGGCCCTTTGTGACCTTGACCTTTCCGACAGGTCACTGAAAAGTTAGTGTCTTACAATAAGTAATACATGGGTGGGACATTTCCGGATACAACCGGATTTTTAAAAAAAATTCTTTTTTTTTTTTCACTTAAAAAGTGCCCCCAGACCCCCGCTTCAGGATTCAACTTTTTTTTTCAGGATTCAACTTTTTTTCTGTCCCACCCATGGTAATATGTATGAGGCTTTTGCACTAATAAAATCTTTGTTTTCTCAAAATTTTAAATTGTTTCACATTTGTGAACCCTTTTTGACCCTTGACCTTTGTTAGGGTCAACTAAATTAGTATGCAAAGAAAGGTTTTGACATCAGCTAACGTTAAGCTAAATCTGACAAGTTTGTATAAGTGTTGATGAAAACTAAAATTCTGTTAAAATTGTCATTTATCACACATTTGTCAACTCCCCCGTGACCCGTGATCTTTCTGAGGGGTCATCCAAATAGTATGCATAGAAAGGTCTTACCATCAGGTATCTCTGTACCAAGTTTGGGTGTGAAGTTGAAAATAGTATCTGAGAAAATGTTTGTGAATATATGGCTATTTTTTTTTAACCTATTTTGGACCTCTTATGACCTTTGACCTTACAGCGGAGTCATCCAAATTAGTATGCATAGAAGGGTCTTCCCATCAGGTATCTCCATACTAAGTTGGGTTTGAAGTTGAAAATAGCATTTGAGAAAAGACATTTTTTGGTGTGAAATATGGCTATTTTGGAACTTTTCTGGATCTCCTGTGATGACCTTGAGAAAGGTCATTGAACTTGGTATGTTTGGAAAGGTCTTGTCACAAAGTATCCTTTGGCCAAGTTTGAAGACTGGCTGAAATAATCTCAGACAAAATGCCAACGTTAAAGTTTACCATGGACGCCTTACGGACGACGGAGAGATGACCTTTGGTATCATATGTGAGCCAAACAGCAATTCAAAAGTTCAAAAGTTTGTTAAATTCAAATGCACTGGTCAGTGTGTTTTCTCTGTAACTACCCAGCACACATGTATCCTTGTTGTATAGTCAAACTGGTATGGGTCAAATGGTTGTTGTGATGCGTCTAGTGTGGTAGTGTAGCGTCTGTGCTTGTCGCTCTCGCTTTCAGCTCCCCCCGCTGGCTAGCAGTTTGCGAAAAGGGGAGCAGAGTATGTCAGTCTCTCCATGCCAGTACACAGCTCTCCAACAACAAGCCTCATGTAGTGCCTCCTTGCGGCGACTCGCCGTAACCAAGCACCTTACAGACTCGGGCTGAACTAAGAGGACTCGGAGGAGATCTGGCCCCCAGACATGCGGCATGCAGGCCCACCGGTGCATGGCCATGCCCTGATGGCCATGAACTAGGTCCCCAGCTATGGGTAAATATCCCCACTGCCTTGTGGGTGCTTTGGGAGAGGCAAAGGCTAGGGGAGTAAACCCTATACAAATCCTGGCAGGGATGCTCGATAGCCTTGGTTGGCAGATCTCCTTTGAGAAGGAAAACTCAAGGAAAAACCTGAGTAGATGGGACTCGTAAGCCTTGGTCGGCAACCCACCTAGGAGAAGGACACTCCAAAAACCAAACCATCCTGTGCTCCCAGGAAAGGCCTTTTGACCAGGAGTTAAGGGTGAGGTAACCCCGACAGAAACCCTAAGTGCTGAAGACGGAGGTAATGGGCTGCACAGCGCACTCTAACAAACCACAGTACCACGCATATACAGCCATATGGAGACACACATATACACGCATATACACACACACTTGGAGATGGATTCAACAGAAATGGTGCTCGCCTTGTGGGTTCTCACCAGGCAGGTGCAGTACCGGGCTTTGCACCTCTTTAGAGCCCACCCCCAGCGACTGGAGGACCTTCCCGACTGTCTTGAGGAGCCAGGGGACGGGGAAGTAGAGCGACTGGCCAGTGAAAAAACAAGACCAGAGACAAAGAAAAACCCAATGTGAACATCATGCACTGGAATGCAGAAGGGGTTACCAACAAGAAAACAGAACTAGAAAACTTTCTGCATGAAAACAGCATAAACATCTGCTGTATACAAGAGACACACCTGCAAAAAGGGAAATCCTTTAAGGTCAGAGGGTTTCAGGTCTTCCGAAGTGATCGCCAAGGTAGGAAGAAAGGGGGAGTTATGACCCTAGTTAGAAACAACCTGAATGCCAGCAAAACCAGGAGATTCATGGAAGAGGCGGAATGCATGCAGGTCAAGGTAACCACCACACCCTCGACCTGGTCAACTACTACTGCTCTAATGATAAGCTGCTGTCCCTCAACACTATCCAGGTCCCGGACAGTGGATTCCTCATTACTGGTGACTTCAACAGCCAGTCCCAGAGTTGGGGATATGACACATTTGATAAGAGAGGAGAAGACATCAAGGAGTGGCAAGATGAAAACCACCTGATACTTGCCAATGACCCTGAGGACCAACCTACCTTCTACTCCTGCCGCTGGCACACCACCACTACACCGGACCTGGCGCTTTGCACTGAAGATGTCCACAAGCGCCTCAGCAGAACAGTGGGACCATAGTTAGGAGGAAGTGACCACCACCCTGTCCTCCTCTCCCTAAAAGGGAGCACAGCAGCTAGCTCACCACACCGGCCAGGGTGGAACTACCGAAAGGCAGACTGGCGCTTGTTCAGTATCCAAACAAATGAGCTAATGCAAGACCTTGCTGTGTCTGGAAGGAACATCAACAATGTGGTCAGAGATTTTAACGACATTATCAGTAAGGCAGCCAAGGAAACCATACCTCGAGGTGTCCGAAAAAAATATACCCCATACTGGACTGCAGATCTTCAAAAAGCACATGACAACCTCACTAGGGCCAGAGAAGAGGCTGAAACCAACCCCAGCCAAGAAAACAAATCAAAGCTACAACACAGTAGGGCCCAGTATCTGAAGATGAAGTTGGAGTGCACAAGAAGAAGTTGGAGAGAGAAGACTGCAAGACTGAACATGGAGAGGGTCACCAACAAGTTGTGGAGACTGACCAAGGCATTGAATGATGAGGGCACCAGGGAACAGAAGATCACCCTGGAAGAAGATGGGAAAGCACTGACTGGTAGGAAAGCTGCAAACATGTTCGCACAGATCTATGCGAAAGAAAGTAACTTCACTGTCCCACAAATGCTTGAGAAAAAAATCAGACAGGAAGAAAGAGAGAGAACAAGAGATGCAAACATCCATGATGCAATGAAGCAGGACATCACCATTCCAGAACTGAAGATGGCCATCAGACAGCTGAAGAAGAAAAAATTCTCCAGGCCCAGACAGCATCTCAAACGAGATGTTACAACACCTTGGCAACACTGCCTTAATGAAGCTACTGGACATCTTTAACTGCAGCTGGAGAGGAGGACAGGTACCCCAGTGCTGGAAGGAAGCCAGGATGATCCCAATTTTGAAGAAAGGGAAGAATAATTCCAGAGCCCTGAGTTATCGCCCCATCAGCCTGACAAGTTGCATGTGCAAGGTCATGGAGCGCATCATCAACAAGCGCCTGCAGTGGTACCTGGACTCTGAGAGCATTATCATGCCAGATCAAGCCAGCTTCAGAAGTTACAAGAGCACAGAAGACCAGACCTTGAATAGGTCTTAGAAGATGCCTTTCAAGATTAGAGGGTGACATTAGCTGCCTTCATTGACCTACAGAAGGCTTTCAACAAGGTGTGGAAGGATGGTCTCCTTGTGAAACTCCTTCACAGTGGCATCCAAGGGAACATGTACCGGTGGACCAAGTCATACCTGCACAATCGCAGAGCCCGTGTGACAGTGAATGGGTACTGTGGCCAAAAGTGCTGCTGCGTCAGGGGGTGCCACAGGGGGGTCCTGTCACCGACCCTGTTCATACTCTTCAACGACCTTGTGCCAGAGCTACCTAAGGGAGTCCATGCAGCCCTGTACGCAGATGACCTGGTAACTCCGGTGCACAGAAGAGTATGCAACAACCACTAAATACAGGATGCAGCAAGGCTGACAGACTGGATCTGTACTCAAGATGTGGTACACAAAGTACACAAAGGTCAAGTCTTCCAAAGACCAGGCTGACAGACTGGACCAACAACTGGTGTGTGACCATCAACACAGAAAAATCATCAGCCTCACTCTTCTCTCTCTCCAGCAAAGCAAAGGCTGGCAACCTAACACTGGGCAACACCCTGCTGCGGTATGAAGACCAACAGACATACTTGGGAGTCACCCTTGACATGAAGCTTATGTGGAAGCTGCACATCTGGAACGCAGAAGCGAAAGCTAGAAGAAAGCTGAACATCATGAGGAAGCTGGCTGGAACACAATGGGGAGCCAAAGAAAAGATCCTCGAAAATATATATCAAGGAACAGTGAGACCACACCTTGAGTACGGATCCAATGCATGGTTGACGGCAAACAGTCATACCAGCAGACCATTGACAGAGTTTAGAAACAGGCATGGTGTATCATCACCAGTGCAGGGAGATCCACACCAATTGAAAAGATGGAAGAGACAACAGGCATCCCACCCCTGCGCATGAGAAGAGATTGCAAAGCCTTGATACAGTCCACAAAGGTCAAGTCTTCCAAAGACCATCCTATGAACGCCAGGTTGAAAAACCCACCTCAGGGAGACTGAAAAGATCAAGCTTTGTGAAGGAGATGAGAGCGCTGCAGAGAAAACACCAGGCAAAGCTCCCTGCACAGGTAGAGGCTCTGAATCCTGCTAGCAACTTTCCACCCTAGGAAAGCAAGCCAGAAAACATCACCATCTCTTCCACAGTACCCTACATCACCACCAAAGATGAACAAAGCACTGTGAGCAAGAAAGCCCTGACCCTGGTCATGCTCAAAGAAAAGTATCCCCAGGAAGCATGGATACGGGCATACATCCACGGATCAGCCATAGATGCAGTTCAGAATGGAGGGGCTGGGGTGTACATTCAGTACCCAAACAGAAAATGGCAGGCAGGCAGTACCAACAGGCCTTCACTGCACAAATTACAGAGCTTAGGTGGAAGCCCTGGTCCTCGCCACAAACACCCTTAGTGGCACAACAGACCCCGATGCCCAGATTGTCTTCCTGACTGATGCCATGTCTGTCCTTGAGGCAGCAACAGCAAGCAAACTGCCACGTCTACAAGAGGCACTGCAAAACATCAAGTGCACCAGACTGGTGCTGCAGTGGATCCTTCACACTGTGGCATCTATGGCAATGAAGAAGCTGACAGAATGGCAAAATTAGGTGCGGAGGAAGAACAAGATGAAAATGAAGTCAGCTTCACAGAGATGAAGACCATCATTGTCTGTGTACAGACCACCACAACTGCCCCAAGACAGTTACCATCAGCTGTCCAGATAAGAGCAGGTGACCATCTTCCGTCTCAGGTCGAGGCACAACTGACTCAATTTCCACCTGCATCGACGCTTTCACCTCATGCCATCTCCCCTGTGCCCTTGTGGAGAAGCAGAGCAGACCACAGAGTACATCCTCCAGGACTGTGGGAACCACCAGCTGCTGAGGGAAGAGATATGGCCGAAGCCCGTCACTCTACAAGAGAAACTGTACAGGCCTGTGGAAGCACTACAGAAGACCACAGATTTCATTTTGAGAGCCAAACTCCAAGTGTGACGGCGTTTGAGAAGAAGAAACTGGTTAACCTGTTAATCCCAATGCCATACAGCAGAAGATGGATTGACCATGATAATTAGAGGGTAGTACCAGATTAGTTTGCTGCCTGATTGCAATCTAGCACTACCCTTGAATTGTCATGGTTGATCCATCTCCTGCAATTGGTACAGAGTTGTTAGATGATGGGTGGTCAGTGTAGACATGTTTGACTGTACAGACAAATTGGTGAACTTTTTTCCCAATTACTTGAAACCTTAAACATTCAATTATATGTATTGAAAAGCAAAGGGAATGCTATGTCATTGGAGTCCCTGGAGACACCTTAGTGTTTCCAATGATGTCGCATTTCTTTTGCTTGTCAGTATCTAATTTGTTCAATATGTTTTGTCTGTTCACCAGATGGTCCACTCGAGCAGGGGGACATTGAAGATATGGGTGATGGGAAATACAAACTCATCTGTCCAATACATTTCTACACCTTTGACCTGAGTACCGGGATTTCAGAGTCACAAGCTGGCCTCAAGGTAAGAAGAAAAACAACTGCCATGAGAGAAAATAATCAAGACAGAAAGAAACTTGCTTCGGAATAACTGAACAATGAACTGTTTTGTCGGCTCACATGTGAAGCAAAAGTCTTGGCCTGTGGTCGTCCATCTGTCGTCCGTCTGCCGTTGTCCGTCCACGGTTGTTTGTGGTAAACTTTAACGTTGGTATTTTCTCAGAGACTATTCAAGCCATAGTCTTCAAACTGGACCCAAGGATACTTTGTGGCAAGACCTTTCTAAACATACTAATTTGAGTGACCTCTCTCAAAGGTCAAGGTCACAGGGGATCAGGAAATAGGTCCAAAATAGTCATATTTTGACAAAATTGATTTTTTCTCAAATACTATTTACAACTTCAAACTTAAACTTAGTACAAAGATGTCAAATGGTAAGACCTTCCTATGCATACTAATTTGGTTGATCCCTCGAAAGAGTCAAGGGTCACAAGAGATCAGGAAATAGGTAACAATTAGGAAATAGGTGAAAAATATCCATATTTTGACAAAAGATGTTTTATTTCTTTTCTCAAATATTGTTAACAGCTTCAAACGCAAACTTGGTACAAAGATATCTGATGGTTAGACCTATCTATGCATACTAATTTGGATGACCCCTCGGAAAGATCAAGGGTCACAAGAGGTCAGCAAATGTGTGTAAAATGCCCATTTTTGATAGAATTGTAGTTTTTATAAACATTTTTGCAAACGTTTCAATCAAATTTGGCACAAAGGTAGCTGATGATAAGACCTTCTTATGCATACTAATTTAGTTGACCCATCACAAAGGTCATGGGTCATGGTATGATCCCAAAATAGGTTTTAAAAAAGCCATAAGAGGGCACAAAGGTAGCTGATGATAAGACCTCCCTATGTATCCTAATTTAGTTGACTCATTGCAAAGGTCAAGGGTCACGGATGTTTCACAGATGCGTGTAAACTGATTAAATTGTGAGAAAACATGGATTTTGTTAGTGCAAAAGCCATCCCTTTACTTATTGTCAGACATGTGTGGATCAGTCATACACATGAGCCACAAGGGCTTTGCCTTTCTTGTTATCAAAGTTTTGGCAAACTTTTCAATCAATTTGGTGTGAAGTTTGCTGATGGCAAACATTCTATGCATACTAATTTAGTCAACTCATCGCACAGGTCAAGGGTCATGGGAGTTTGACAGATGTGTGAAAAATGCTTACATTTTGAGAAAACTGGATTTCGCTGCTGCAGAAGCCAGCCGTTTACTTATTGTCACAAAGGACACACATACGTGCATCGGTCATACTCGTGATCCATAAGGGTTTTGCCTTTCCTGTTATTTTTCTCAAATACTGTTCACAACTTCAAACCGAACTTAGCACAGAGGTACTTGATGGTAAGACCTTCCTATGTATACTAATTTGAATGAATTTGAAAGGTCGAGGGTCACAAGCCATCAGGAAATGTTTCACAAATAGCCTCTTTTTTTGTTTACAACATTCATCCCAAACCTGGTACAGTGATACCTGATGATAAGACCCTTCTATACATGCTAATTTGGATGACCACTTGCAAAGGTCCAGAGTCAGATGAAATCAGCAAATGATGTGAAAATGTATATTTTTGTAGAATTTTAGTTTTTATTAAGAATTTTGCAAAACGTTTCAACCAAATTTAGCAGAAAGGTAGCTGATTATAAGACCTTTCTGTGCTTAACTGGTCCACTGCTCACAAAGGTCAAGGGTTTTGGGAGGTTGACAAAACATGGATTTCGCTTGCACAATCCTTTTCTTATGTTAGGACACTTGAACACTTGCTTATTTTATTGCCATGTCTGAAAGGTCAAGGTCACAAAGGTCAGATTATGTTGATCGGTCATGCATGTGAGCCTTAAGGGCTTTGCCATTCTTGTTTCTAAAACATGGTTAACACAAAAAGAAACACGCTTCAGAAGAACTGGGACAGAACAATGAGCTGTTTTATTGGTTGACATAGGATTGCATAAGTGAGTCTATGTTTCGGGCAAGTGGTTGTCCAGCCGGCTATCGTCATCCATAGTAAACTTTAACTCATTCAGTCCCAACATACCTGGCAAGATATGGATCGACCATGATAGTTTAAGGGTGGTGCCAGAATAGCTTGGCGCCTGTAGGCGCCAAGCTATTCTGCCACCACCCTTGAACTATCATGGTTGATCTGTCTCCTTAATTGAAATGCAGTCCTCAGAGGACAATTCCAAAATGTGGGTGTTTTGTACCTGGGACGCAATGGGTTAATGTTGCCATTTTCTCAGAGACTGTCTTCAGTCTTGGCCCAATAATACTTTTTAGCAAGACCTTTCTAAATATACCACTTTCATTAACTCACTCAGCCCGACGGTCGTATTTCCCAAATTTTGGAGGCGTCATCTAATGACTATGCACCAGTTGCAGGATATGGATCGACCATGATAATTCAAGGGCAGTGCCAGATTAGCTTGGCGCCGACAGGCACAAGCTAATCTGGCACTACCCTTGAATTATCATGGTCAACCCATCTCCTGCCGTAGTGCATCAGGGCTGAATGGGTTAACATTATTTCCGGTAAACGTTTTGGGTATATGCAGTTTTGTTTAGCAAACTACTGGGCCTAGAAGGCCCTCCAGGGTACAGTCAGACAGTTTTCTGCCTAATCTAAAGATTTGAAGTGGTTCCAAGACAAAATCTCACCGTCCGTTTTTCAAGGAAATTTAACCTAGTCTGACAGGTCACACTGGGTTGAATGGGACGTGAGCTTTTGCTTGGAAGCCACATGGGATAAAACGGCTGTGTGGAAAAAAGTCCAGTGGCATCGCTGTTAACATTGTTGAGTCAGCGGTTTGCTGGGAAAATGAGTATGAATGTTTTGAGTACCGGTATTTAATATTTTAAAACTTTTTTGGGGAGCAAACGACTGGGCTTAGAAACTCCCAAAGATACCGTTGGACAGTTAATCTAAAGATCTGAAGTGGTTCTGAGCCAAAATCTCATCGTTTCTTAAAAGGAAATTTAATTTGACAGGTCCGCACTTGTTGCACCAGGTCGAACTGCTTGGAAGCCACCTGAAATGTAGAACCATTAAAGGCCATGTGGAAAATAGTCCAGCAGCTTCATTGCAAGTGGGAATTTATCAGTTTTGAGTACATGCATATGCACATTTTCAGACTACTGGGTTAAGAAGGCCCCCAAAAGTGTTTGACATTTTTTGCCAAATCTAGAGATGCAATACAACACATGGCATCATCATTCACTCATTAAAATAATTAAATAACCCATAACTCTCAATTAAAGAGATGAACTGTAACAGACGTATTATTTATTACCTTTGTAACACTCTTGGCATCAGAAACACTTACGGTGGATTTCCCCCTGTGCTTCTGGTGTCAGCAATGTTGCAGTGAACTACTGAAAGGGCTAGAACTAAAGAACTAAAGAATGTTGACAGTCACTATCTACTGATATTACTGTTGAAGAGGGTAACAGCCTGAGGGACAAAAGAGTTGGCATAACGTGATGTACTACTTTTGGGTACTCGAAATCTGCCACTTCAATACGTCTGCTGTCAAATTCATATTGAAGTGGATGTGTTTTGTCATCAAGAATGTCAGCCAGTTTGTTCGTAATCCGTCTGTTGTACAGTGCGTCCAAAGTATCCTAGGCCCTACCAATCACCCTGCCCCCTTTCCGGATTACTTTGTTAAGACGATCTTGATCTCTTTTATATAAATTTCCACCCCAGCACATCAGTCCAAAAGTTAGAACGCTAACAATACTGGAGCAGTAAAACATCTGTAAAAGCTGAGTGCTTACATTAAATGATCTGAGCTTTCGCAAACAGTAAAGACATGTATGCTTTTTTTTCACAATAGCATTTTTGTTTTGTTTCCAGTTGAGCGCGTTGTCAAAAAGAACACCTAAATACTTTTAGGACTCTACACGATCAACTTCTGTTCCCTTGATGACAACAGGATCAGGATGATGTTTGTTTTTCCTGAAATCTAGCTATGACCATCTCTTTTGTTTTACCAACATGTAATTCAAGATAGTTTCTATCGCACCACTCTACAAAGTCGTCGATCTCCTGTCGATAGTGTCTGTCGTGGTTATCCGAAGTGGTTATGAGCCAAAATCTCACCAATGATTTTTCAGGGAAATTTCAAGAAAAAAGGCGAGTTAAAAAAACCCAACAAATTTGACATCATTAAGTGATACTGAGAATCACATTCTCGTGGTCTGAAAACCTTATCCTAGCTAGCTGTTCACTTTCACTCGAAGGATCTAAGGTTTTAAAACCACTCGAGTGAGATTCTCAGTATGTATCTCTTAAACATCGATGTAAGAATCTATGTGTACCATTTTTGTCTTGCCTTGCATCGCATTCCATCATATCACACAACAGTTTATAAACTTGTGTTTTTCTTTTACAGCTTGATATTTGGCCATGTGAAATTCGTGAAGGGCATTTGTTTATCAAGTACTCTGAACCACCAAGTCTGAAAAGCCTGAAAAAAAGGGGTATCTCAGCAATGGTACCCCCTCCCAAATAGAGAGTAGAGGTTAGAAATTGGTGCCTTAACTCATTGGAGACGTGCCCAATACGGATACACAACAAATCGCCGCATATCCGTATACAGCACGTCTCCAATGAGTTAATTCCAGAGTGTTCATGCATAGTGTCTGTCACACATGCTGTTGTGCATGGACTTGGGGGGGAGTGTGGGAAGAATGTTGAAAACTAATCGTCTTATGCATACAGCCATCTGTACAGTAAATCGCACCGGTGGCCGCATGCACAAAGGAGTAAAGCATCGTTTCCCATTGATATGGTAACTGTACAACCCCTTTGCTCCTCCCTGATTTAGAGTTAGGCGTTAGAGTGCTAAAACTGTTGAGAGAGGTGAGTTTTGAGCGTGGACTGGAAGGAGGAGGGAGAGGGTTTCTGACGGAGAGAGAGTGGGAGGGTGTTCCAGGTGGATGGACTGCAGACAGAGAAGGAGCGGGGGCCGAAAGTGCTGAGTTTGGTGCTGGGGGATGTGGAGGCGGAGAGGGTCGGAGGCAGATTGGAGAGAGAGGGAAGGAGTGTAGGGGTGAATTGGAGAGATAGGCAGGAGCGTAGTTGTTGAGGGATTTGTAGCAAAGAGACAGAATCTTGTATTGAATGCATTGGGAGATGGGGAGCCAGTGAAGGAATTTGAGCAGGGGAGTGATGTGGTCACTAGCACTCTAACGCCACCACACACCCCACCCCCAGCTGACTGTCCTAATATATTTGTGGTATGTGAGTCATTGTTAAAAGCGTGCACATGCGTGCGTGAGTTGCGAGTGCGCGCTTAGAGTTATAATTATTATAAGATAAGCGCATTATAAATACCGTAATTATTATTTATTTATTATTATTATTAGTTAGGGAGGCAGGGAAGGATGTACATGTACTTAAATTCACTTTGACTGTTGTTAAGGTCATCTTTATTTGAGCATAATTTTGTGCAGTTGATGATACCTCCTTAACCCTTTTAGCCCCAAGGTCCCATTTCTCACATTTTGGACATGTTGCCTAATGACTATGTACCAGTTGCAGGAGATGGATTGACCATGATAATTCAAGGGTAGTGCCAGATGGCTTGGCGCCTTCAGGCGCCAAGCTCATCTGGCACTACCCTTGAATTATCATGGTCAATCCATCTCCTGCTGTAGTGACTCGGGGCTAAATGGGTTAAACCCCTTGTGTGTTTAGCCACCGATACTACAATGACTTCCATAAAAAACGCGAAAATTTCAAATGTTATTGCCCATACTAAAACATCGTAACTATAAAGAGTTCACTTGTGTGACAGGTATCCGAGTACTGCCAACCGATTAAAATCGGTACGTTAACTCTTTACAGTTAAGATGTTTTAGTATGGGGAAACAACGTTTGAAATTTTCATGTTTTTTATGGAAGTCAGTTTATTATTGTTTGTTGTTTTCCTGGGCTGAACACTCCCAGGATCTGCCAGCAGTGTGAGAGGATTGTGTGTGTGTGTGTGTGTGTGTGATTTATGGCTTCTTTTTAGTACCCCACCATGTATGTAGACACACTTCGACTTCAGAGGAGTTTTTTAAAATCTCTGAAAGTTGCTATGCTGGAAACGTAACGTGGCGAAAGATAATCTCCACCTAACATAACAACAGTTGCTGTAGCCTCAGTGGTGTTGGCTGAAGTCAGCTGATGACAGCGCTTGCCAGAGGCAGAACTGTTGCTGTAAACAGTGACAGTGACTACATCACCATAATTATGTGCTAGAGGGTCAACACAGCTGTTCATGGGCTGATCAGGCCCACTTATCTTTGTTGTTCATGATATTTAACTCTTTGTTGTTCATGATATTTAACCCATTACATACTGAGGCTGATTTTGTAAAATTTGCTCATTGTCCTATGAAGGCTAAATTACAGGTCAGGAGATAAGATCAACTGTTTTTGTTCTAGGGTGGTGCCTGAATAGCTTGGCGCCTGAGGCACCAAGCTATTCTGGCACCACCCTTGAACTATCAGTCAAATTTATTTCAAGCAATGGGTGTATCAAAATGATAAGGGTTAATGTTTGCTGGTATGATCTAATTGTTAAGGTCAACACATGTTGTGATGTTGATTTTGTATTGTTTGCTCATGTGCAATAGCAGAAGTGAGTCTATGTAATGGGCCATCCGTCATCTGTCCAACGTCTGTTATCTGTCATTCATGGTAAACTTTAATGTTAAAATTTTCTCTGAGTCTATTCAAGCCCCATGCTTCAAACTTGGCCCGAGGGTACTTTGTGGCAAAACTTTTCAATGGCCTCTCTCAAAGATGAAGGTCACATGGGTTCCAGAAAGGAGTCAGAAATAGCCATATTTTGACACAAATTGTTTTATCCAATTTGGCATAAAGGTAGCTGATGATATCACCTTTCTATGCATGCTAATTTAGTCACCCCCTCGCAAAGGTCAAGGATCATAGAGGTTGACAAATGTGAGAAAAATGCATACATTTTGAGACAACTCAGATCTCGCTGGTACCAAAGCCAACCCTTTATGTTTAGACACTCGAATGCTTGCTCATTTCAGTGACCAAATCACGCGCACCGCTAGATTAGCTGGCCGCCTAGGCACCAAGCTAATCTAGCTCTACCCTTGAACTATAATGGCTGTTCATCCATGTCATGTTGTCGTGTATTGAAGGGTAAATGTTCCAAGTTTGCACGACGAAATTCACATGTCAGGCATAGTTGATCAGTGTAAGTATATTGCATTATATTAAATGATGTAAACAAGTACTAGCAATACCAGAGTCTACGCATTATTTCAAAGTACAGTATTAGCTTTTTTCCCCTCTACAAGCAGCATAGCGCAGAACTGTTACATTTTCTCTTGTTGTATGAATAAATGTTATTGGTTGTGGTTTTATGCTTGAATAATGTTTGTGTTTGTACATTCAGCGCAGCACAAACACATTCCCCAACCTTTACACGCACACTGCATAAACATACATCTTTCCTCCAATTTGATTAAGCAGAGAAAAACAAAATGATGCTAGCATTCAACGCAGTATTTATTAATATTCTGTAATAACTTTAACATACATTGGATGAGCTTTTCTGAGTTCTTGCAAATTAACCCTTTTGTTCAGGCAGCCACTGGTACTGTTTACAGTACGGTTGGCTGCATGCACAACGAGGTAAAATATCGTGCCCTGTACGTGAAGCATGGACGAAATATGGATCGCAGTAATAATGCATACAACCAAATGATGCTCACCGCATTTTCAAAATTGACATACATTAATTGCCCATCAATTCAAGCACACACAACTTGTAGCATGTGCAACCAACGGTATTGTTTGCAGTACCAGTGTCTACATGGAAAACGTTTAAATCATTCAGCCCGGACACGCCACAGCAAGACACGGATCGGACATGATAGTTCAAGGGTGGTGCCAGAATAGCTTGGCGCCCATGGGCACCAAGCTATTCTGGCACCACCCTTGAACTATCATGTTCGATCTGTCTCTAGAACTGTAATACAGTCCTTCAGAGGACAACTTTAAAATTTGAAGATTTCGGCCCTCAGGTAGAATGTGTTAACACTTTGGCTGCTGGTAGTGCTTTTGGTCAAGGCGATTCCTAAAGGAATCACCTTGACAAAAAAGTGCTACCGACAGCCAAAGGGTTAACCTGAAATAGCAAGCTCAAAATGAGGTCCAGCTGAAAGCTAATCTTGGTCTGGTCAGCAAGAGGCACTGATTTTCATGAGCCCTTGCGCACAGACATCCTGGCTAAAAGACTATACCAGACAAGTAAGTGAAGACATGTTATTCAGATTTTGGAGTATGATGCCACGATTATAAGAATGATGTGATGGCCTTAAAAAAGCCGAGACCCGTTGGCATCAAGGCTTTTTTCCTACACACCTCCTCCTTTGCTGCCTTTGAGCAGAAAAGCTGTATCACACACGTTTCTGGTGCGTGAACGGTCTTGTAGAAAATCTGGTCAACAAAAAGGTACGGGCACACACAGTATTGAAACATGTCCTACTTTCAGCTCACGTTGCAATGATTACACAGATGACATATTTGTCAACTTTTTTTGTGCCAATTTTTTTTTTTTTTTTTTTTTTGTGGAGGGAGGTGGATTGGCAAGTCTTCTTTTTTTTTTTTTTTGTAGCAGAAGAAAAAGTGCATTGATATGAATCCCACCATACTTCAATTGACGAACTAGCGGAGCTTTGCACTGTCAAACTACTAACTCCTTCAGCCCCGACACACCACAGCGAGACACAGATCGAGCATGATAGTTCAAGGGTGGTGCCGGAATAGCTTGGCGCCCATAGGCGCCAAGCTATTCTGGCACCACCCTTGAACTATCATGCTCGATCTGTCTCTAGAATTGTAATAGTCCTTCAGAGGGCAACTTCAAAATTGGGGGATTTCGGTCCTGGCCAGAATGTGTTAAAACTACTACTACCATTATTATTATTATTATTACTGCTACTACTATTTACATTATTATTACCATCATTATTATCATTATTATTATTACTATCATCATTATTATCATCAACATTATTATTATTATTATTATTATTATGTTTCACACGTGTGCGATGCAGCCCTGGTGCGTGAACAGACACGTGTGCACAATATTGTCTTGTAGAAAATCTGGTCAACAAAAAGGTACGGGCACACACAATATTGAAACATGTCCTACTTTCAGTTCACGTGCAATGACGCGATTTCATAGGAATGACTGGCACTCTGGCGTCATGTATTGCACTATGGGGCGGTCCGTGGCGCAGTGGTTAAGGCGCCTGGCACCAATGCTAAAGGTCCGAGCTTCGAGACCAGGTTCCGGGGTTGGACCTTTCTCCTCTAGTAAGTGTCCCCGTTAATTCGGGCGGACCGTCGGGGGTTCTTTCTCCGGGTACTCCGGCTCTTCCTCCCCCTCCCCTATGGTACTGGTTCAGGTCACTTTATTACGCCACCGTGTAGGAACATTTGTCTGATATCCAAAATATTCACATCACGTTACAAAGTAAATGACATGTTCTTTACCAAAGACACAATGGCGGCTGCATTGTGATTAGGCATGTGCCCAAAACCAACTCTCATCTGATTTAGGTCAAGAAAAAGGTAAATCTTTACTCCCGCCGTGAAATGGCCTTAGTTGCCTGCTCGGCGTTAAACCCAAATAACTAAACTTTATCCTACTCCCTTTCGCTCGTAGGATAAGGTTTTAAAACCATTTAAGTGAGATCACCTAAACACTGATGCAAGACTCTATATATCAGCCATTGAGATGTGTTTATAAATAATGATATCGTACTCCTAAATCTCAACGTGTTTATTGCTCTCGAAGCAAATACAAAGCATGCAAAAACGTGAGGATGATTAACCCATTCAGCCTAGACGCACTACAGCAGGAGATGGGTCGACCATGATAATTCAAGGGTAGTGCCAGATTAGCATGGCACTGTCAGTGCCAAGCTAATCTGGCACTGCTCTTGAATTATCATGGTCTTCCATCTCCTGCAACTGGTGCATAGTCATTAGATGACGCCTCCAAAATTTGGGAAATGCGGCCGTTGGGCCGAATGTGTTAAGTCACCAAACTTCGCCATTCATTTAGCAGATTCGCATGAGACGTCTAAAACAGCCACTGACAACTCAACCTTCAGCTTTCATTTCTTCTCTCTCTGTGCTGGACAGTAAACTATTTGATTTCAAAATGTTATCTGAAAGAAAAATATAATTTTTATCCATTTCGTTCTTGAAAAGTCTACCTCTGCTTTAACCCTTATCATTCGGAATACACCAGTGTGTGAAATAAGTGTGACTAAAATAGTTCAAGGGTAGTGCCAAAATAGCTTGGCGCCTCTAGGCGCCAAGCTATTCTGGCACCACCCTTGAACTAAAGCCATTGGTCTATATCCTTATCTGTAAGTAATGTAGCTTGCATATGGCAGTGTACAAATTGGAAGCTTTTAGCCTCAGTATGATATGGGTTAATGAGAAGATTGTCTTTTTCAGACGTCAGAGTTTAAAAAAATATTCCCAAAAATGTGGCTCACAAACACTGCAGAAGCACTATACATGTATGATGATCATTTTTGACTGAGATGTCAGCATATGATTAGCTAATAGTAGTACTGATTTCATTTGTATATCGCACTCGACCTGTCCAATATCACTTGACCCCCCTAGCCTTGACATCCGTCTTTGACCCATATGCTGAGGCTAAAAGCTTCAAATTTGTACACTGCCATACGCAAGCTACATTATACTAATTATAGTACTTACAGGTAAAGATATAGACCAATGGCTTTAGTTCAAGGGTGGTGCCAGAATAGCTTGGCGCCTAGAGGCGCCAAGCTATTTTGGCACTACCCTTGAACTATTTTAGTCAAACTTATTTATTTCACACACTGGTGTATTCCGAATGATTAGGGTTAATATCCAGCTGAATTTTCATAAAGAGTGTTCATAATCCTGGCTCTTGGGTGTTATTACGTCAAACTGTGAGCTAAAAAGGTTCAAAGTAAAGAAATCTGCTAATATAAAATACTTTTCGGATCCCATCGTATGTAAAAGTGCAGACTGTGATGAAAGCCATCTGCCTCACAAAATGACGTAATCACAAGTCTGTGACTCCCACGCAAATGCACACGTGGCTAAGTTGCATTGTTTCACACTGAATCACCTTCTGAGGGGAACTAAATGGTCCTCTTACCTGAGCCACTGAGCCGAGCACAAATGGTTGGGTACACTCATTTTCATGAATTTAATCAGGTATTAGTTCAAGTACACACTTTCTCTCTAACAGAAAATATCAAAACCACCTTCCCAAAGAAAAACATAGTTCACAAGCACTGCAAATGTGCAATACAGATACTTGCAAGACAGGGGTTGCATCACAGACAGGGGTAAACAATAAGAAGTACATCAAACGCTGCACAGACTTCAAACATTCCATGGATTCATCCAGTCCCCTATATCTGCAAGAGGTGTATATTCTCATGAGCCCCTGCAGTTGCAGAGGCTCATGGGAATCCATGCCTCCTGCTCGCTAGAAGTTACCTCGTTTACATCCAGTTTAAAGTACTTGTCTGGTGTTAACAGTACGACCATTGCAAGGATGCATGCTGCCATGATCCAGCAAAATGGTCCCTTTATTACTGCGTGGATGTCTTTACTGTCAAGGGGTGCAACCTACTGTTTTTGACCTGATTGTGATTTGAGAATAACTCTTGTTTAGAAGACAGTGGACTTTGTTTACCAGAGGCTGCATGCAAAATGGGGTTCACAGTAAAAACATGCTTGTCCAAAATTCTCAACAACTTATCCATCAACAACCGAGTGTCGTTTTTATGTGTCACATGCTCTGAATGTGTTTTGTTGAAAGGTGTACTGTTGAGAAAAATTAGTGATTGTACATGAACTTTACTAACTCTTAAACTCCCAGAATTAAATGACTTCCATTCTATAGAATGGAAATCATTTAGTTCTGGGAGTTTAACTCATTCGCGGCCAACCGCATCCGGATGCGTGGCATAAGCCACGCATCCGGATGCGACTTGCCATGAATGAGTTAAGAGTTAATGCAGAAGAGGAAAAAAAAAGAAGAAAAGAAATACTACACACACAAGCTAAGCGAGCAAACTAGCTTTTCTACTGAAGTGAAAATATAAAAATCACATACTTGCTTCTATTGCCATAACTCAGTAGGCGAAAGGCCATCGAATCAATGTCGGCCACAGTTGGCCTGCTCACAGCAGTGCACAGGTCGACTGCGGATGAGGTCAGCCCGAAGGCCTTGTGCATACTGGTAAATCGTATTAACATAACACAAAACTGTACATATCAGTATTTTCCACATGCATGTGTGCTGGTCTGTGATTTGGGTTGGTACATTGCTTAACGTCCCGACAGCAACAAGACTTTCTGAGGACGTGCCTGCACTGCCTGTGGAAACACAAAACCCCCAGAATATTGAATATGTCACCAGCCGGTCTGACATGCAAAATAAACCTAAGACATGCTATGGACGCAGCACCTTTATGCCAATTTATTGTACCCTAGTTTACCAAAAAGTGTAGAATTATTACAATTACAAAATATGTACAGGGAAATGACACATAAAAATTGCATTAACTGCAATCTTAGGTGCAGTAGACCATTTAGCAACACCCACCCAATATCAAGGACTACAGGCAGTGCAGACAGCTGGGAGATGGTTGGTTGTACATTGCTTAACAGCAACACCAAGACTTTCTCAGGACGTACCCCACCCGGGTCTGCCCTGGGGGACTTGGGTGGGGTTAGGTATTTTTTAGTTCCCAGGGTCACCCTGGTCAGCCCCACAGGGTGGGTTTTTCTCTATTCTGGGGCATGTGTTTCTGCCTACCCTTTGTCCATTCACCTGTTTTTGCCTTTTTAAAACTCTCCCTACTGTCTGCACTGCCTGTAGCTCTTGATATTGGATGTGTGTTGCTAAATGGTCTTAGGTTTATTTAGCGTATTCGACCGGCTGGCGATATACATTCAATATTCTGGTGTTTTTTTTTTTCACAAGCAGTGCAAGCACGTCCTGAGAATTCATTGATTGATTGATTGTACATTGCTTAACGTCCCGACAGCAACAAGGCTTTCTCAGGACGTGCCTGCACTGCTTGTGAAAAAAAAAAACTAAACAGAAAATTGAATGTATGTCGCCAGCCGGTCAAATACGTTTAATAAATCTACAACATGGCGCCTAAATAAAGCTAAGACCATTTAGCAACACACATCCAATATCAAGAGCTACAGGCAGCGCGGACAGTAGGGAGAGTTTAAAAAAAGGAAAATACAGGTGAATGGACCAAGGGTAGACAGAAACACATGCCCCAAAATAGAGGGGAAAAACCCACCCTGTGGGGCTGACCAGGGTGACCCTCGTCCCTGGGAACTAAAAAGTGGTTAACCCCACCCAAGTCCCCCAGGGCAGACCCAGGTGGGGGGACAGCTGGGAGAGTGTTAAAAAGGAAAACACGGGTGAATGGACCAAGGGTAGACGGAGACATGCCCCAGAAAAAGAGAGAAAAGCCCTATCTGTGGGGCTGACCAGGGTGACCCTGAAAACTAAAACGTAGTTAACATCGCTAAAGTCCCCCAGGGCAGAACTCAGGAGGGGTGTGTGATTTTGGAACCTATGGATGTAAGCTGAAGGGTCCAAAATCACAGACCAGCACACATGTACATCTTTATCTCGCAAAACATTTTTCTCTCAATGTACAATGGACCCATTTGTTAAACACACAAACGAAATGGCACTGTTGCAATTACTTTGAAAACTTGTCTATGTCCAGTTATCACGAAACATGCAAATTCCTATACTTATGGTCTATTCCCACAGCATGCCAAAAGAGTACTAGAATAGGGGAATCAGCGTTCGCAATCAGTATTTAGCCACTCCCCACACATCTTACAATAACTTACATTTACTTAGCAGACATAGTGTTACAATAGAACCTGTTTGAGCAATCACCTTTTACCTCATTCTGCCTGAGACACACCACATCAAGATATGGCTTGACCATGATAGTTCAAGGGTGGTGGCAGAATAGCTTGGCGCCTATCGGCGCCAAGCTATTCTGCCACCACCCTTGAACTATCATGGTCGATCTGTCTCCTGAATTGTAATGCAGTCCTCGGAGGCTAACTCAAAAATGTGGGATATTTCATAGCTCAGGCACAGTGAGTTAAAAAAAAGGTGCTTTCTCTTGAACAAAATATCTCAACTGTCACTAAAGACCATTGTTTAGTTTGCTATAGCCAGTCACAGCTACAGCCACATAATAATAATGCATAGTTTTCATATAGCGCCATTCCCCACAGACAGCAAGCTTGGAGCACTTTACAACACATAGAAATAATTTTAAAAGGGGAAAAAAAAAAAAAATAAAATAAATAAATAAATAAATAAGCACTAGCTCGCACCATGTAGGTACACACACGAAACACACACGCATATACACAAATACACACAAACAATCTACATACATGGACTACACATATAAGTCAACAGCCAACATTTCCAGGCAGCACATCCAGACTAAGCTAATCCTGATATGCTACCTGGAAAAGATGGGTCTTCAAATCTGTTTTGAAAGTCATCAGGGTTAGGGGGACAGACGGACAGGCAGTGAGTTCCAGACGTGAGGGGCCTGATAACTGAAAGAACATGCACCCTCAGGTTTAGGTTAACTCTGGGCTGAACAAACAGTTTCTGTGAGATTGATTGTACATTGCTTAACGTCCCGACAGCAACAAGACTTTCTCAGGACGTGCCTGCACTGCTTGTGAAAAAAAAACCCAACTAAACAGAACATTGAATGTATGTCGTCGCCAGTCGGTCCAATACGTTAAATAAACCTAACGCATGGGGCCTAAATAAAGCTAAGACCATTTAGCAACACACATCCAATATCAAGAGCTACAGGCAGTGCAGACAGTAGGGAGAGTTTTAAAAAGGCAAATACAGGTGAATGGACAAAGGGTATACAGAAACACATGCCCCAAAATAGAGAAAAACCCACCCTGTGGGGCTGACCAGGGTGACCCTGGGAACTAAAAAATACCTAACCCCACCCAAGTCCCCCAGGGCAGACCCGGGTGGGGTAGTTTCTGTTTTCTGTGAGCTTGAGCGTAGACTTCTACTAGGATTGTGTGATGCAAGGGAAAAGGACAGATATAATAAATAAATAAATAAATCAGTGCATTAAATAGGCGCTTTAACCCAACTAAAAATCGGCTCAAAGCACCGCTGGAAACTGAACCCAACAAGCACGCTCACGTGAATCACACGCATTCACTCACACACTGTACATAAACACAGAACATTCAAGTGGTGCCAAGGGCGAGCTACTGAAGTTTTGGAAATTCAAATCATTTATATTTGAAATTTGATTAAGTGGGCTGAAATTGATACCAAAGTTGTGGGGGGCGGAAGAGCTGAAGTACCTGGAGAAAGAAAACCCCGAGATATGCAGGAAATGTATTGTCATAGTGTTTGTATACCAAAGTGGCCAGCTTGTACTCTCTCGTATTCTCTGCTTGACAGCCAGTGGAGATGCTTTAGCAGTGGTGTGACATGATCAGTGCGTTTTTTGCGAAGGACTAACCTGGCTGCATTATTCTGGATATGCTGAATGTGAGCGAGTTGATCAGATGATATACCAGCAAGGAGGGAATTACAGTAATCTAGATGGGACAGAATGCGAGTCCATACGAGCTGGGCAGTAGTCTTTTCTGTCAGAAAGGATCTAATCATGCCTATTCTGCGGAGCTCCAGGTAGGCAGTGCGGCAAAGATGGCTAATCTGTTTTTCCATCGACAACCTCAAATCCAGGAAAACACCAAGATTTTTTTTAATCGGATTTGAGATAAATGTCATGGCCACCTATGGAAATGTGATCACTGCTGGAGACTGATAGTCTAGCTCGAGTACCAACAAGCATGCTCTCTGTTTTGTCATCATTTAACTTTAGTCTGTTGCAAGTCATCCAATCTTTGACTTCAATTATACACTTCTATACACTGGAGACAATGGTCTGCAGGTTATTAGGATGGTTAGACCTAGAGACCTGAGTGTCGTCAGCATACTTGTGATACAGCTATTCTGGCTGATGATTCGGGAAACTGGTTCAGTGTAAACCCCCGCTGTGAGTCCAGTGTTTTTCTGGAGAACAGCGCTATACAAGAACTATGTATTATTATTATTATTATTATTAAAGAGAGAACATTATTATTATTATTATTAAAGAGAGAACAGCAGAGGGCCCAAATCAGACCCTGGTGGGACACCATACTTCAAAAGCACAGGCTGAGAAATGATCCCATTCACACATACAGACTGATATCTTTCAAGAAGGCAAGACTTGAGCCATGACAGCGCTGTACTGGAAATACCAAAAGACACGCGTAGGCGTTCTTAAAGAATCCCGTGATCCCGCGTGTCAAACGCCGCAGACAGGTCTAATAATGATAGCAAAGAGACATTTCTGACGTCGGCATGTGTAAGCAGGCTGTTGGTAATGTGAAGCAATGCTGTCTCAGTACTGTGAATTTCTTCGATATGCAGACTGATAGAGTTCAAGTAAATCATTACTGCTGAGATGTGACATAAGCTGACTCGGCACAGCTTTCTCCAGAATCTTAAAAAGAAAGGGAAGATTAGACACTGGTCTATAATTCTTCAGCGAGTTTGCATCCATCCCTGCCTTCTTCAACAAACGGAATCACCACAGCCTGCTTAAAATGCCGAGGCACAGACCCCGACTCCAGAGACAAGTTAATAATTCTGGTTATCACACTGACAAGCTCATCAGGGCATAGCTTGAGTACAGAGGTGGGAATGAGGTCAAGGGAACACGATTTGGTGGGTGAGGAAATAATGAATTTCTTACAGTCTCCTCTGTGACACAGGCCCAACATATGGGGAATAGGACACAGCATCAGAACAGTTGTCAATTTCCTGACGGATCGTGCTTATCTTAGAGTCAAAGTACTGACAAAACTTATCAGGTAGATCATTCATCAGAATGGTATTTGGAAGTACAGGTTCATTTTTCTTTCCAAGAAGTTCATTTGTAAGGCTAAACCTCTGACGACTAGACGTGCAGACTTCACGTTTAGCACATAAATGATGGTGTTTCATGACAGGTGATTTCTCATAAGGGTGGTCATTCAAATACCGATACAAAATGCTTACAATATATCTACAAATCAAAACATGGACCATGATAGTTCTAGGGTTGTGCCAGATTACCTTCGTCCTTTTCAAGCGAAAAAAAAGGAAAAGGGCAGTTGAAGTAGGATTTTTGTCAAAAACAGGTAAACTTTTAAAATAACAAGACGCCAGCAGACCCATTCGTGCATATTGTTATTAGTTAAGTTTGTTACAGCATAAGTGAAGTAATTTTACAAAGAGTGTAGTGATGACCTCTGAAAAGTATTGTTACAAATGTACTTGTCTGAATTTAATATATCCAGCCAGCAAACTTTACAGTAATACATGTGGCAACAAAACAGTAATGCCCAACATCATTGAGTACAATATGATGACACAAAGAAAACAGCTAATGACAGGAGAAAAATTAGATGAACTACGAACAAATAAAAGTATTCACCGACTTCACTATATCGTTCACCACTAATAAGTCCTGACACACTATGACAGAATGTGTATCAACCATGACAGTTCAAGGTGGCAAGCTATTCTAGCACCACCCTTGAACTACAGTATCACTGTCGATCTGTACTCCTTACCTGTCTTCAGATGACCACCCCATAATTTGGGAATTTCGACCTTGGGCCTGAACGTGGATGTGAAATGGTATTACCCGGTAGACATACACACATTCTACAAACATTCTGTGTTAAAATTGCTGTCACTGGAAGCACAAAGCCTGGACTGCGATTCCGACTCACTTTATTTTCACAGAAGCTGACAAGAATTGTTTGTTTGCCCTTTGCTTAACCCATTCAGCCCTGATGCACTACAGCAGGAGATGGGTCGACCATGATAATTCAAGGGCAGTGCCAGATTAGCTTGGCGCCGACATAATCTGGCACTGCGCTTGAATTATCATGGTCGACTCATCGCCTGCAACAGGTGCAAAGTCGTTAGATGACACATCCAAAATTTGGGAAATACGTGCGCCGGGCTGAATGAGTTAACCCCCTCACTGCCAGTGGCCACGGAATGTTTCTGAAATCTTTGTTCATTCACCAGCAAAGAGCCCTATCGGCCCAAGGAACACGCAGACAAACTGGTGTCAGCAAGAGGCATAGATCCTCATGAGCTTCCACAATTGCAGCGTCTCATGAGAATCCATACCACCTGCAGTCAGATCGTGTCCACTTTTTCCTCGGCAGTGTAGTCCTGACAGCAGCAGAAAAAGGAGAGAGAAAAAGATACACCTGCAAGTCTAGTTCACAAAAGCTTGCAACTTTATCTGGCACTCCCGGATACAAAAACGGGAAAAAATGATGTCATACATTATGAGTTAACACATCCACACCCAGTAATGACTTTCATAACTTGGTGAAGCACGTCAAAACACTGTCACATCTAATAATACTTATCTGCAAGGCTGGTGCTCCTACCGGCATGGAATTAACTACAATTTCTGAAAGTCTGTGTTAACCCTTATCATTCGGAATACACCAGTGTGTGAAATAAGTTTGACTAAAACAGTTCAAGGGTAGTGCCAGAATAGCTTGGCGCCTCTAGGCGCCAAGCTATTCTGGCACTACCCTTGAACTAAAGCCATTGGTCTATATCCTTATCTGTAAGTACTATAATGTAGCTTGCATAATAATACATAGTATTTATATGGCGCATTTCTCATATTTATAACATAACTCAATGCGCAGTGTACAAATTTGACGCTTGTAGCCTCAGTATGATAAGGGTTAACTGGCAGTGAAGGGGTTCATGTACTGGAAAACCGTAAACAGATAACTGAAAATATCATTTTACAGCAGTAGGTATCATCAAGTTTATACATTCTGACAGCCTCCAAGTACAGCCAACAATACAGGCTAATAGCGTTTTCATGAAAGGTTCCCTAGCACAGCCAACGGACCCAGCCAAATATGGTTTTCTCACGCAGTTCATGACTGGCACACTGCCGCTTGGTTCCAGACTGAGAGTGTGTGAAACAAAGTCTAACACATACACACAGGCAACTGGTACTGTGTACCTGTAGCAACAAATGCAAAGGCATTATGTGTCGGTAATGCATTTGTACAGGCGATTCCTGCAGGATTCACCTCAACAAAATGCGCTACAGACAACCAATGTACATGTAGGCACTGGTTGTGTATACAATACTGGTGGCTGCATGCACAAGGGGCTAGAGTCTGAAAATGAAACAATGCCTAATACAAACACACCAGACTCATATACACACACTAGCAGGTCAAGTATCAAACACACTATCATGCATTTTGAGGCTGAGAAGCCACCTGTTTTCATCATCACAATTCTTGTAAAATTCTCCCATAAGAAGGTCCAGACTTGGGTGACTACCCATACAGAATTTAATTTCTTCATCATAATATTTTCAATTTCTTCTGAGAGGTCACTTGCAAATTGGGGACTGACTAGCATCAAAAGTCCGTAAACTCAGTCTCCCTCCTGGTGGAACATTTGCAAGCGGCGCAGCCAATGGCGTGTGATGTCAAAGGTCATGAAACTAACCCCGACAGCGATTGGCCCCTTTATCCAGTTCATGCTAAGGCCCTTGTAGAGTCCCTGAATCACCCCCTCCTCAGCCACAATCTGGCGGATTGTCCCCACAATGGTCGTGTAGTCGTTTGCGTGCCCTGTTACTCCTGCAAAGGCAGAGCAAAATCAACTTAGTATGCATTGTACGGATGTCAGAAACACACACAGTAGTACCTCTTTTGAGCAACCACCTTTTACTGAGGTGGTTCCTGCAGGAACATGATAGTTCCAAGGGTAGTGCCAGATTAGCTTAATGCTTTCTGTCGGCAAGCTGATCTGGCACTACCCTTTTTAATTACGGTCGATCTACCTCCCACTGTAGTGCATCAGGTCTAAATGGATTAAGTAGGTATTATAGTCAAGCAACCTTGCACGGTTAAAGCCAAACATGTTAACCCTTTTAGCCCTGGGACCCTGCAGAGATGGACTGATCATGATAATTCAAGGGTAGTGCCAGATGAGCTTGGCGCCTGAAGGCGCCAAGCTCATCTGGCACTACCCTTGAATTATCATGATCAATCCATCTCCTACAACAGGTACATTACATAGTCGTTAGGCAAAACCTCCAAAATTTGAGAAATGGGACCTTGGGGCTGAACGGGTTAAATGTATGAGAGAACTTGCCTGCAGTCTGCATTCGCCGTCGCACAATGTCCAGAGGATACGATGCTGACTGACCCAGTAACCCCGCACACGCTCCAAACATCAGGCGCTCCAGAGGGTTGGGCTCACGACCCTTGAATGTTTCTAAACAAATATACAAGCCTTGAATGTTTATAAAAAACGTACAACAGTTTTAACAGTTTCAAATATAACAGAACAAGAATGGAAAAGCCCACAAGGCTCACATGCATGACCGATCCACATGGTTAATCTGACCTAGACCTTTCCAACAGGTCACTGAAACAAGCAAGTGTTCAAATGGCCTAACATAAGAAAAGAGTTGGCTTTCGTACCCGTAAACTCCATGTTTTCTCAAAATGTGACCCGCCACCACAAAATGAGTCTTAAGTCACTTTTTGGACATTTTGAGATATTGATATCAGCAGAAACTAGAAAGAAAACCCTTTTCAATGGTGCCAATAACATGTGAATCAGACGATTGGTCACTGAGATATGGTTTATAGAAACTGGGGACCCCACACATGTACCTGACAATTTTCAAAATGAGACTAAAGTCACTTTTTGGACATATTGAGATATTGATATCAGCAGAAACTAGAAAGAAACCCCTTTTTAATGGTGTGAATAACATGTCAATCGGACGATTGGTCACCAAGTTATGGTTTTTAGAAACTGGGGACCCCTCGCATGTACCCGACTATGCCACCCGACAATTTTCACCAATAGCGGGAAATCGGGTCAGGGACATTACGACTCATTTCGTAGTGGCGGGTCACAAATGTATACATTTTTCACTTTTGTCAACCTCCCATGGCCCCTTGACCTTTGCGAGTAGTAAACCAAATTAATATGCATTGAAAGGTCTTATCATCGGCTACCTTTCTGCTAATTTTGATTGAAAAGTTCTGCAAAAATCCTGATAAAGATTAAAATTCTACACACACAAGACATTTGCTGATCTCTTGTGACCCTTGACCTGTCCAAATTAGTATGCAAATGAAGGTCTTACCATCAGGTATCTCTGCACCAAGTTTGGGTTTAAAGTTGTAAATAGTGTTTGAGAACAAGAATGGCAAAGCTTTCAAGGCATAACAACCTAGTTCTAACGTAAAGAAATTTGGTTGCCTTTTGTACCTGCTATGTTTTCTCAAAATGTATTCATTTTTCACTTTTGTCAATCTCCCATGACCCTTGACCTTTGCGAGTAGTAAACCAAAATAGTATTCATACAAAGGTGTTATCAGCTACCTTTCTGCCAAACATTTTGTGAAAGTGTTAAAAGCTAAAATTCTACTTTCGTCACATCATTTGCTGATCTCTTGTAACCCTTGACCTTTCGGAGGGGTCATCCAAATTAGTATGTATACAAAGGTCATACCATAAGGTATCTCTGGACCAAGTTTGGGGTTGAAGTGCTAAATACTGGAGAAATGTGGGTGTTTTTTTTTTTGTTACCTACTTCCTGATCTCTTGTGACCCTTGCCATTTCCAAGGGGTCATCCCATTTAGCATGCATCGGAAGGTCTTACCATCAGGTGTCTCCGAACCAAGTTCAGGACTGAAGTTATGAATATTGGAAAAAAAACTGTTATCAAAATATTTCAGAACAAGAATTGATTGATTGATTGTACATTGCTTAACGTCCCGACAGCAACAAGGCTTTCTCAGGATGTGCCTGCACTGCTTGTGAAAAAAAACTAAACAGAAAAATTCAAAATTGAATGTATGTCGCCAGCCGGTCAAATACGTTAAATAAACCTACAACATGGCGCCTAAATAAAGCTAAGACCATTTAGCAACACACATCCAATAGCAAGAGCTACAGGCAGTGCAGACAGTAGGGAGAGTTTTAAAAAGGCAAATACAGGTGAATGGACAAAGGGTAGACAGAAACATATGCCCCAGAATAGAGAGAAAAACCCACCCTGTGGGGCTGACCAGGGTGACCCTGGGAACTAAAAAATACCTAACCCCACCCAAGTCCCCCAGGGCAGACCCGGGTGGGGAATTTCAGAACAAGAAAGGCAAAGCCGTTATGGCTCACGCGTTTGACCGATGCACATGTGTGACCTTTGTGACAAGAAGGGCTGGCTTTAGCACCAGCAAAATCCATGTTTTCTCAAAATTTAAGCATGGTCAAACCCCTGTGACCCTTGACCATTGCGGTGAGTCGCCTGAATTAGTATGCATATAAATGTCTTGCCATCAGCAAACTTAACGCCAAATTTGATTGAAAAATTTGCAAAACTTTGATAAAAACTACAATTCTAACCCAAACAAGAAAGGCAAAGCCCTTATGGGACCGATGCACATAATTATGTGTGACCTTTGCAACAATAAGTATAATTTAAAGGGCTGGCTTCAGCACCAGTGAAATACATGTTTTCTCAACATTTAAGCATTTTCCATGCATCTGTCAAACCCCCACGACCCTTGACTTTTGTGAAGAGTTGACTAAATTAGTATGCATAGAAATGTCTTGCCATCAGACAACTTCACGCCAAAATTTGAAAAGTTCGCAAAACTTTGATAAAAACAATTCTAACAAAAAAATGGCATTTTTCATACATTAACCACCTCTTGTGACCCATGACCTTATTGAGGGGTATTCCAAATTAGTATGCATAGATAGGTCTTACCTTCAGGTATCTCTATACCAAGTTTGGCTCTGAAGTTGAAAGTAGTATTTAAAAAAAAAAAAAAAAAACAACAACATTTTTTGGTCAAAATATGGCTTTTGAAAACTATTTTGGGATCATCCCATGACCCTTGACCTTTGTGATGGGTCAACTAAGTTAGTATGCATATGAAGGTCTTATCATCAGCTATCTTTGATCCAAATTTGATTGTAAACTTTAAAACGTTTTTGATAAAAACTACAATTCTATCGAAAATGGCATGTTACACACATTTGCCGACCTCTTGTGACCCTTGACCTTTCAGAGGGGTCATCAAATTAATATGCATAGATAGGTCTTACCATCAGGTATCTTTGTACCAAGTTTGGGTTTGAAGTTATGAATAGTATTTGAGAAAAAAAAACATCTTTTGTCAAAATATGGCTATTTTTGATCTATTTCTTTATCTCGTGTGATCCTTGACCTTTCCGAGGGATCAACCAAATTAGTATGCATAGGAAGGTCTTACCAATAGGTATCTTTGTACCAATTTTGGGTTTGAAGTTGTAAATAGTATTTGCGAACAAATCAGTTTTGTCAAAACATGGCAATTTTTTTACCTATTTCCTCATCCCCTCTGACCTTGACCTTTGCGAGAGGTCACTCAAATTGATATGTTTAGAAAGGTCTTGCCACAAAGTATCCTTAGGCCAAGTTTGAAGACTGTCACATGAATAGTCTCCAAGGAAATGCCAACATTAAAGTTTGATGATGATGTCCAATTGTAATGCGCATCTACTCCATGCTAGCAGCATGCTCAGGGCGCAAAAAAACAACAACTAAAAAAAAAAAACCAAACAAAACAAAAACCCACTTTGGTGCACAGTAGTCCCAGAATTAATAGTCAAGAAACAGGTGGGTCTTGAGGTGCCTCCTGAAGGCGCCAATGCAGTCAAAGTCCCTCAAGGATTGTGGTAGTCCATTCCACACCCTAGGTCCAGGGTGGAAATGCTCAGAAACCAAGTTGCTTCTTTGTGTGGCTTTCAACACTTGGGGTGCAGAGTTTGGACTGGACAGCAGAACGGAGCTGCCTCAGAGGGTTAGGACGTGGGACTATTTCCCAGAGGTGAGGCTGGGTCATTTATAGACTTGTGGCACTGAGTGAGAATCTTGCGATCAATTCTTTGCTTGAATGGAAGCCAGTGCAACTGCTTAAGGACTGGTGTGATATGCTCCCTTCTTTTGGTTCTTGTGACAATTCTGGTGGCAGTGTTCTGAACCAGCTGAAGACGTCTGAGTTGTTGCTCTGGCAGGCCCCAAAGACAGCTGTTACAGTAGTCCAGTCTGGATAGGACAAGGGCAACGGCGATAGCATTTGCAGCTTTGGCTGTCAGGACAGGTTGTAGTTTCCCAAGGAAGCGAAGATGGAAGTAGCATCCCCTGACAACAGCATTGATATGGTCTTCAATGGTAAGACTGGCATCGACAGACACCAAGATCTCTGACAGTCATGGAGAAAGGGATGAGAGACTCACCAACACAGATGGTATCAAGAGATTCCATGCCCGGTTTGTTCTTGTGTCAACACAGAATTGCCTCAGGCTTATCCTCATTTAACTTCAGCATTTTGGTCGACATCTAGGACTTGATTTCTTGGCAGCACGACTCGATTTTCTGCACTGCCTCAGAAGCAGAGACACTGTCAGTATGAAATGAGTCATTGAGACCAGACTCATCTGCAAATAATTGTCGCCCTAACCTGTACTTGTCAATCACACGTCTCAACTTAGTGGTGTAAAGAGAAAACAGAACAGGCACCAAGACAGACCCAAGAGGGACCCCGCATAGTAGCCGGGTAACATCAGACACCACACCATTAGCACCGAGGTATTGGCCTCCTTGCCAAGCAGTCTGCTGAAGCGGCGGCATCAAGTTTAGACTGAACATGTTTACTAATAAAAAATGTGACCTTGTTCACGGTTTGGTACACAGACTAACTAAGACAGGTCTAGAGAACTGAAGAGCTACATGAACTGCTTGGTGTCCAAATCATTCTACCACGGATGGCGGCGGATGGATGACAAACGGACGACCACTGGCCCAGAACATACTCACTTCTGCTTTGCACGTGTGCCAAAAATTACAACATGAAGACCTTTTAACATCAGTAAACGTAAAAAAAAAACACTTTTTTTAAAGGTCTCACCAAAATCTACACCAAGCTCTGCTTATAACAATCTATTTCACAGGTCCTGATGGCATATTTCTATGAAAACAAGAAAGGCAAAGCCCCTGTGGCTCACCGGAATGTCCAATCTACGTGTGACCTTCATGATAATAAGTAATGGGATGGCGTCTGCACCAGCAAAATCCATGTATTTCAAAATTAAATCAGTTTTTCACACATCTGTCAAACACCTGTGATCCTTGACCATTATGATGAGTTGACTAAATTAGTATAGGTAGGAAGGTCTTATCGCCAGCCACCACGAGGACTGTGAGAAGATCCAAGTGCTCTCCGTGGTTCGTCCCTGACATTCGGACAGCGAAGCAAGAGAGATGTCGTGCTGAGCGTGCATGGCGTGCGTCCGGCTTGGAAGTACACTGCCAGATCTACAATGCCGCCAAGCATGCTGTCACGCGTCTGGTTCTTCATGCCAAGACTGTCTTTTTCAGCAGTAAGATAGCTGAGAGTGACACTTGCAAGAAACTGTTTAGTATTATGAACTCCTTGCTTGGCAAGTGCAAGACTTCTCCGCTTTTCATTACAATTCCTACAAGCAATCTTCCTCAAGTTTTCTGCGACTTTTTCTGTGTTCAGATCAGACATATCCGCGACGAACTGGATAAGCTTAGTTTGTCTGCTGTTTTGTCGCCGTCACCTTGTTTTTCGGTCATGGGACCTCTTTTGCATGCTTTGAGCCAGTTACGCAGGTGACTATTCTTGACATTTTAAAAAAGACGCCTCCCAAGATATTCGAAAGAGATCCCATACCCACGCCTCTTCTGTACCAACACAATGATCTGTTGATTGGTCCCATGACCCACATCATTAATGTGTCTGTCCACTTGTGTATTCCCGGAAGAGTTCAAGATGGCCTTAGTTGGACCACTGCTGAAGAAACCAAACCTAGATCCTAACGTACTGCAAAATTACAGGCCTATCTCCACCCTTCCCATTATTTCTAAAATCCTCGAGAAGGTTGCTTTATCTCAGATGTTGAAGTACCTCCAAGAAAATTCTCTCCTACATCCCTTCCAGTCCGCATACTTACCTGGCTGCTCCACTGAAACTGCCCTGATTAGAATCTTAAACAACCTTGTTTGCGCTGCTGATTATAATGAGCTGTCTGTCCCGACTCTCCTCGATCTGTCTGCAGCTTTTGATACTATCGATCACTCCATTCTTTTGACTTGTCTTCACTTTGACTATGGCTTCTCTGACCGTGCATGGATGGAGTCATATCTCACAAACCGGCGTCTAGATGTCTCTGTCAATGGCTGTCGCTCGTATATGCAGCCATTAGCTACTATTTTTTCAAAGTACTCTGTTAGACATCATATGTTCGCTGATGACACACAGTTGCACAATTCTGGTCCCGTTACTGAAGCTGGTCGTTTAATTTCCAAAATGGAAAACTGTCTGACAGAAGTTAAAGACTGGATGATTAGAAATAAACTCTGGCTAAATGATGGTAAAACAGAGTCCATACATATCACAGCTGGTGTGCGTCCTTCGCAGTTGTCCTGTCTTTCCAGTCACAACTCTGTCTGTCAAAATCAAATCACTTTCTCTGACAGTGTCAAAAACCTTGGTGTTTTCATTGACAGAGACCTTAAAATGGATAAGTATGTTAGTCATATGTGCAGATGAGCTTTCATCGAGCTTTGGCGCATTAGCAGTGTTTTAGACACCTGAAGCAACTGCCAACCTTGTCTCCTCCTTTGTTTTATCATGGTTAGACTACTGTAACTCCTTCCTTTCCGGCCTGCCTAAAACCCAGCTAGATAAACTGCAGAGAGTGCAAAACGGTGCTGCCCATTTAGTTTTGCGTGTGCGTAAGTGTGACCATTTTTGCCCCGCCCTTAAGAAACTCCACTGGCTGCCTGTAAAAGAACACATTCTGTATAGACTGTCCTGCGTGTGCTTTAACTCTTATCAGCCTGACTTCTCCTGCCTATGTCTGTGACTTACTCCATCTGCATACTCCATCTCACACCCTCCGCTCTTCCTCCGACATGTAAATTTCACCTTCCCAATTTCAAATGTAAAGCCTCCCCGCCCCTGTCCGTACTCTACGACGTTGCCTGTTACTAGTTCATTTCCCCAGCCATACACAATTCATCACCGCTGTCATGCGCGCGCGCGCGCGTGTGTGTGTTAGCTGTTAGCCTCTTTATTGTATCAGCGCTTAGAGCTACTTTTAGAATAAGCGCTTAACAAATCTATTATTATTATGATCATCATCAGCTACCGTTGTGCCAAATTTGATTGAAAAGTTTGCAAAACTGTTGATAATAAGTACAATTCTTTCAAAAATTGGCATTTTACACACATTTGCCGACCTCTTGTGACCCTTGACCTTTCCAAGGGGTCATCCAAATTAGTATGCATAGATAGGTCTTAACATCAGCTATCTCTGTAGCAAGTTTGGGTTTGAAGTTGTGAACAGTATTTGAGAAAAAAACATCTTTGTTTCTTCAAAATACATTACCGATGGCATTACTATATAGAATACACTCTATAGCCTAACGATTTCAGCCCAAAGTTGTGTCCCCTACACAACTGGGGAGGAGACACTGGGGATCCAAGTATAGGAGCCCGGGTAGCCTCCCCTTACCAACCTGTACCTGCATGCGTGTGGAGAACTCGGCTCAGTTTCACTCTTAGCTCAACCGTGTACGGTCGGGCGTTAGCCTTGCTCCGTGTTACGACCGGTTCTTGGATTTTCTTTGATCTTCCTTGGCTTTGCCTTGGTTATTCTACTGTGTCGGGCTGAGTGTACTATGAGGGACGTGGCACCTTCCGGCGTTCTGCCCAGTGCTTGACTTTCTGTGTACCCTTCCCCGGTGCTTGACTTTCTGTGTACCCTTACGTTGGCTGTGGCCTTTGGACTCGGCTTGTGACTTGTGCTCTCCTTCGTGACAGTGTGCTCTTGGAGAGCGAGTGTTCGGTGAGCACTTCCCGGCGGACTGTGTGCTATGGACTGTTGGCAGATTCGTTTTTGAGAACTTGCCTTAGTAGTGGCGGAGATTTCTAACAACTTCGGATGCTCACGACTCCTGCCTTCTGTGTTCGAGCTACTCTTCGAACAGGACCTGTAACGTGTGCACCGTTTGGAGAGGAGACCGTTGGTCCTGGCTTGGAATTTCTTCAGACGTGTCCATCCTTCCCGACCCTTGCTGGTTCCCCAAACTTCTGCGCAGGATGGCGTCGCTCCGTCAGCTCGGGGGACCCCACTTCGCTCCGTCGTCCGGGCCGATCCGGCCCGCAGGTAAGTCTCCTTCCTTAAATCTTTAACAGCAGACGGTAACCCCCCCCCCCCCCCCTGCTCCGAGTCTTCTGAGCGGGGCAGGCGAGTGTTGGGAGTCCCGCTCCCCACGCTCCGTTTCCTCTGAGCGTGGCTTGAGCTCCTTGAGTTTGCCCCCCGCTCCGTATTGTCCGAGCGGGCCAGGCGAGCTCAGCATTTGTTCATGCCCCCCACCCCCCTCCCCCCGCTCCCTTCGTCGGAGCAGGCTGGGCGCGGCGAGCGCAAATGTAGTAAGAATAGTGACTCTCCCTCACGAGTCCTCCGAGCGTGATCCGAGGGCTATACATGGGCCGCCGCCCCGCTCCGAAGCTTCCGAGCAGATCCGGCGAGCTACATCGACGTCCCCCCCCCCCCCCCCACCCCGCCTCGTGCTTACCAGGCGGGTTGGGCATGACTTGGCCTCGCTCACGAGCGTGGCTTGAGCTATAAGTTTTAAATGAGAGATAAGAAAAAGAAAGAAAGAGGTTATGATATGAATAAAGGAGAGATAAGTAATTGCTCCCCCCTCGCTCTGCTCCTCTGAGCGGCCTGGCGAGCAGAGATTATGTCAGCGCCCTCCCGCACCGTTGAGAGCGGTCTCGGCGCGTCGAGCGCACACACTAGAAGAGAGAGAAGTAAAGTAAGACAGAGGCTCTCCCTCACACTCCGTTCGTATGAGCGTGTCCCGGGACCTTATTGGGCCGCCTCCCGCTCCGGTTGTGAGCGGGCCTGGCGAGCTCAGCGTTCGTCCCCCCCCCCCCCCCCCCCCCCCCCCCTTCGTCGGAGCAGGCTGGGCGTAGCGAGTAAGATTAGAGACTCTCCCTCACGCTCTGAGTCCTCTGAGCATGACCCAAGGGCTATACATGGGCCGCCGCCCCGCTCCGAAGCTTCCGAGCGGATACGGCGAGCTACATTGACGTCACCCCCCCCCCCCCCCCCCCCCCCCCCCCCGCCCCGTGCGTACCAGGCGTGACTTGGCCTAGCGCCCCCCAGGTTCCGTCTTACGAGCGTGGCTTTGCGCTCCCTGAGCGTTCCTGGCGATCAGAGATTCGAACTCTCAGGACCGGCTCCCCCTCGCTCGTGTTCTCTTGAGCGGGCGTGGGTAACCAGGGTTCCCTTCCGCCTCCCTTCGGCAGAGCGCGTTTCTTGGTAACCCGCATTCCCTTTCCCGACCTAGCGTCGTAGTCGACTGGGGCAGCCCCCCCCCCCCCCCTCTTACCGCCTTGTGGCGTGTAGGGGGCGTCCAGAGCCAGGCTTTGCCTTTGGCCGTCGCTCGACTGCGGTCCCTCGCTCCCCGCGACGCCCTTCTGGACAGGCTTCGCGGGTGGCTCCGCCTGTCCCACCTTGCGCCGTAGCCGTCATCTTCGGCGGACCAGTGCTCTCGTAGCCGGTCGCCCTTCTTGTGACTCTGCGCGACAGGCGAGCCTCGGACTAAGATCAGGACTTTCTCAGCTTTCTCCCTGGGGATTCCGCTTCGACATTCTGCCTGCGGGAATCTCCCACCGGCTCCCATCCTCTCGCTCAGCGGTTTCGTCGCCGTCCGCCACTTCAGAGTTGTCGGCCCTTCGCCCGGCTCTCAGACCTTCGGCTCCTTGTAGAGGCCTCCCGTCTTTCCTCGTACTACCTCCCGCTACTGCCCGCCGTCGCCCTTTGAAGATTCGGGCTTCCGGTAGGGTTGCCTTTAGGCTACTAAGCATCGCAAGGCGCTCCTGCTACCAACCGGATTCTGGGACCACACGGATTATTCTTGGCGCAGCTCCGCCAGGACAGCTTTAGCGACAACAGGATTTTCACCATTCGCGGTTTACAGTAGATGTCATTATGAGCTTCCCAGGACTATTACTCGGGACACTCCCACTCCTTCTCCGGCTCCTCGAGGACACTTTTGACCTGCGGTCCGCGTCCCTCGCTCTACGACGTCCGATCCACCCTTGTGGCTACTAGCCGGGCTGCCTTCCAATCTTGTACTCCGCTAGGGCGGCGGCCGCCATTGTGACCTCTGGAGTCGGGACACTCTCCTGCGACTCGGCTCGGATCTCCCCTTGACTGTGAAGCTTCATTTCCGCCAGACCTCGCTCAGAGGTTCAAGCTGTTCGGGGACACGGGCTTTCGGGATGGAAGCTTCTATGTTTTGGCCTAGCCCTGCCTTGGCTCTTCTTCGTTTCGCCTTCGTAGGACCGCAGCTGTCGTTCAAGTCCCCTCCACCTTTACGCTGGTCCACATTGTGGACCCCTCGACCGGCTCAAGGCAGTCGCTCTGCAAAGAGAGGTGATGGCCTGGCTCAACAATACAGCGACAGAAGTGGTCTCCCGACGCGACTCGCCGGCGTTCTACATCCACCTCCTTTCGTTCCCGATCCATTGGGCAGGTGGCACCCAGTCATCGGCGCTATACAAGTCTCCTTTAGGCGCCACCCTTTCGGATGGAGACAGCCAGACTCTCCACTCAGCAGTCCGGCCGATGGATCTTGCTATCAGCCTTCAGACACGTTCACGTGCCGATTCATCCGTCTTCGCGCCGGTACCTACTTTGCCTTGGCGGGATCGTCTACCAGTTCCGAGCCCTCCCTGTCGGCCTCAACATCAGGATTCTTGCGGATCCTCGACTTGATGGTCAGCGTATGCCAGCGGTCGCTGAATCCGTCCTTCACTTCCTGGACGACTTGCTGCTGCGCAACCTAGTCGGCGCGACTCTCAGAGAGGACAGAGACGCCCAGGATTCTCTCCTTCGCCTCCTCGGGTTCTTAGTCCACCCAGACAAGTCCGTTCTCACCCTTTTCGCGCCGTTTCTGCTCGTAGGGACGGAACTCCTGACCGACTGCAACCTGTTCCGCCTGCCCTTGGCTCAGTGGCAGTATATTGCCGAACTCTCTCGGCGGTTGGAGTTAGGGGTGTCCTTCAAGGACAGTGGCTGGCTTCAACTCCTGGGACTGCTCGGCGCGGCAGCGGACTCGTTCCCCTTCGGCCAGCTTTAGAGGATACGAATTGAGAAGGCTCACCGTGGCTACTACACCTCCTCCTATGCTGGCGCCCCTTCGTTAGCACCCTGACGTATCCGTTTCCGTTACCCCACTTCCCACCCCCGCCTCGGACGTGGGCGGATCTCGCGGGGTGGGCGACGGGCGTGTCCCTGTGCTCCCCTCCGCCCTGGTGATCTCTCTGCACCGACGTGAGCCTGTCCAGCTGGGGCACACTACTGTTCACGGACCTTGCCTCAGACCTGTTGCCTGGGGACTTCGCAGACAGTCACATCAACTAGGAGTTATAAGCAGTTGGGATGGCCCTCAACGCCTGGCCAGAGACTGACCAACCAGGAGGTCCTCGTCTGCCAGACAACTCGACATTGGCAGCCTTGATACAGAACCAGGAGGCACTCGCTCGCCCTCCCGGTGCTTCCTCCTTTCCTTTCCTGCTCTGGTGCAAGGACCGGGGCATTGCTCTTCGAACCCGCCACTTCCCGGAGTGGTCCCTGCGCCCAGACGTCTTTCACCTGATCTGCGCGATGGGAGACGCCGCTAGTCGACCTTTGCCGCCACATGGAACTTCCAGCTTCCGCTGTTTGCCTCTAGTCCCGGACCCTCTCGCCTGGGCGGTAGACGCGCTCTCCTTCCTTGGGACGGACTGATCTCGTATGCCTACCCCACGTCGGTGCTGGTGCCGAAGATCCTGCGGAACTGCTGGATTGCTCCGCGGTTCTCTTCCTGGTGGCCCCCCTTCATTTGGACTAAGAGCTGGACCATGGATCGGCTCGTTCTAGCAACGGACCCGGCTCTACAGCTCCCCACCCCGACCACGATGCTCGAGCAGCACCGCCCGGCTCTCTTCCACCCGTGCCTGGAGCTCCTCCTCCTTCACGCCTGGAAGTTGCCAAGCAAGCCCTCACCGCTAGAGAGTTTTCGGATGCGGCAGTGGCGGCAATGGCCGCAGCCCGCAGACTGTCTACCAGAAATGTGTGCGAAGGCAAGTGGAGGATCTCTCAGTCGTGGGGCGCCGCCCAGCGGCTCCCGACCCCACGTGTCTCTCTACCCCCTACTGGCGGAATTCCTCATTTGGCTCTTCGACAACCATGGATTAGCACCTTTTACCGTCGAGGGTTACCGCTCCGTGATCGCACACACTTACCGCCACCTGGGCCTATCAGATCCGGTCCTTGCAAAGACCTTCGGACCTGTTGGCTCTATTGAACTCAGATGTCCTCTCTCCTGTTCTCTCATACCTCGGTGGGACCTCTCCTGGGCACTGACGTGACTAGATACAGCCCACTTCGAACCCCTGCCTTTGGCACGGTTCTCCGATCTCACCCGGAAACATGTTTCCTCCTGGAGCTCACCATGGCTTCAGCGTGAGCGAGCTTCGTGCGCTATCGGTACGCCCCGCAGGTTGGCAGTCGAGCCGTTGGCTCAGCGCATCTTCTCACCGACCCGTCCTTCAGGCCAAGAGCCGGCCTTCCTCGACGGCGCCCCAGACACTGACCTTACGTCCATTCAGAGGGACGACCAACCCCACGGGTCGCGTCAACAGGACCCAGTCCGGGCACTGCAGAATTCCTGCGTCGCTCACAGCCACGCCATCTAAGGCGTACCCGCCTCTTCCTACCTCCTTCATCAGGCAGGCCGGGTTTCTCGGCCTAGACAGTTCGCCCTGACTGGGGTGGGTGACTCTTTGGCCTACCAAGACCTCTCCCCAGACGGGGATAGACGGTTACAGATCCGGGCGCAATAAGTACGAGCAGTAGCCCCCAGAGTGGCCTTTGAACGCTACTGCTCAGTTAAAGTCATTGTGACGGCGGTAGGCGGGCTTTCAGGCTCAACCTTCACCCGCTTCTACCTCCGCGACCTATCAGGCCAGCGTGACTCCCTGGCCATGGTGGGCGACTTCTCCGCGGCCCAGCACTTTCTCCGCGCGCCGCAGGCGCCATAGGCACTTCTAAACTGAAATCGTCAGGAGTGCTCCTTGTGGGCTGGCGGAAGGTGTTAGGTACAGGGGGTTGGGTGTCGGCACCCTCCTCCTCTTTGCTATTCTTCCATATAGTAATACCATCGGTAATGTATTTTGAAAAAACAAATGAATTTTTTTTCTAAAATGTATTTTTTTGAAAAATACTTACCGATGGCATTACTCGGATGGCCCTCCCACCTGCCCCGCTTGCCTCCTTGGCTAAGTGTTTTTGGCTAAGTGTGAAATTGAGGTGAGGTCTCCACACGCATGCCGGGATAGGTTGGTAAGGGGAGGCCACCCGGGCTCCTATACTTGGATCCCCGGTGTCTCCTCCCCAGTTGTGTAGGGGACACAACTTTGGGCTGACATCGTTAGGCTATAGAGTGTATTCCATATAGTAATGCCATCGGTAAGTATTTTTCAAAAAAAATACATTTTAGAAAAAAAAATCATTTTTTCAGGATATGGCTATTTTGGACCCATTTCCTGAGCGCGTGTAACCCTTGACCTTTCCGAGGGGTCATCCAAATTAGTATGCACAGACAGGTCTTACCATCAGGTAGCTCTGTAGCAAGTTTGGGTTTGAAGTTTGATAAAAAACATCTTTTGTCAAAATTGAACCAATTTCTTGATCTCTTGTGACCCAAGACCTTTCCGAGGGATCAACCAAATTAGTATGCATAGAAAAGTCTTACCATCAGGTATCTCTGTACCAAGTTTCGGTTTGAAGTTTGAATAGTATTTGAGAAAAAGTAAATTATGTCAACATTTTTTTACCTATTTCCTGATCCACTGTGATCTTGACTTTTTTGAGTGTCACTCAAATTGGTATGTTTAGAAAGGTCTTGCCACAAAGTATCTTTGGGCCAAGTTTGAAGACTGTGGTTTGAATAGTCTCCAAGAAAATGCCAACGTAAAAGTTTACCATGGACAACGGCTGACGGCCGACAGCAGGATGACCACTGACCCAAAACATACTCACTTTTGTTTCGCACGTGAGCCAATGAGTATGTACATGTATATAACAAACTGCTAATATAAAAAACGAACTTATGAACCCCTTGTATTCTGTGGTTTTAATTAAAAAAAAGTCCCTGAAAATTAACCTTAATTTTAATTTTTATTTTCAAAGTTCACAATTAAAAATGCAAAACAAAGGACAGATGATGTACACTTCATTACAAAACCGCAGGATACGTAGATACATGGTAGCCTAAGACTTTAATTTATACCTGCATGCAGTTTCTTCAGTGTCTCGTAAGTGAAAAAGCTGATGCCAGAGTAAGGAACTGAACCCAAGATGGTGGGCATGAAGCCGCGATACACGGTCCTCAGTCCTTCCTCTCTGTACATCTTGAAAAACACCTCCAGGATGTTGGGATATCTACACACAGACAGACAAGTTTAATCATCATGATGACACCTAGGAAACACTGATATTTATTTTATTTACATAACCTTTGGCTGTCAGTAGTGCTTTTAGTTTGAGTATATTCCCATGAATCAAAAGCGCTACTGATAACCAAAGGGTTTATCATTAACCCATTTAGGTCTGATGCATTACAGCAGGAGATGGATCTACCATGATAGCTCATGCAAGAGCTAACAAGAATCATGCCTCTTCAGTGCCTGCCTCATGAATACATACTGGTCCTCACAGTGAGGATGCTGCACGACTGAGATTATTCAGAGAACACCTGCCATTGTCTCAGTGCAAGACATGAAATATGTCCAAATGGGGCTGCTAGGTTTCCTGAGAATACTATACCTTACACACTTTATTTACGTCTATGACCCTCATTCGGCATCGGAATCGGGTCTACTCAATGTAATGCATGACACTCATCACTTGTTGACAGCAAGTTAAACAAGCCGCTCGGTAGGGCTGGTGGGACGGGAAAGAGCGCGGGCGTACATTCCATCGAATCAAAATGATTAGGCATTTCGGAGTGAGTTAGAACTCACACTCCTAAAATTTGAGAAATGCAGCCTTGGGGTTAAATGGATTAACTCTTTCGAGATGTGCTGCATCCAGATTCATGGCGAAAAGCTGCGAATGCGGTTGCGGCACATCTCGAAAGAGTTAATGCTGAAAAGATTGCGACTCAAAAGGTGCACATTTTTCTGCATGTACATAATTTACGTAATTTAGACTCAGTGTTCATGTTAACCAGTAATTCTCTGCATTTTAGTGGTTTGGCATGCAAATACTTGAAAGTAGCAGCCAGTTACAAGGGGCCAACCAGATTTGATAACAAGGTGGGATGAACCATAACCCACAAAGTCTCTTCTATATGAGAGCCATAACCCACCAAGTCCCTTTTATATGCAAGCTGTCCTCGCTGTCAAGGGCCTGCTGTCTTTGACCTGATTCTGAAGTTGAAATATCTCCTGATGAAAAAGCCTCGCAGATTTGGCAATGCATCAGTGAGCTCTGTAAGGAGCACAGTGCATATACGTCACTGGTTTGAAAAAACATCATTGACATAATTTTAGTTTTTACAGAATTTTATATTTTACATTATACAAGGTCAACTTTGCCTTCCAGAAGCTTGAGAAACAACGGTGACAAAACTAGAATTTCATGGTGCAGTTTCAAGTCTCAATAATGTGTAGGTGTAAAGAGAGGTTTTTTTTTTTTTACTTTTCAAATTTGTTTCTTCAAGAAGAAATTTCTCGAATTAAGTTCAAAAGATATAAAGTTGGCTAACAAACTTAATCAATGTCTTTTTTCAATCTACCTATATCCAGAATTTCAAGTGAACATGACAAAAATTATGGACTCTAATGTGGTACAACCAAGTACAACAGTCTTTTAATACGGAAAGGAAAACAGAAAAATAGAAATTGAACCTTAAAGATAGAAACATGAAACACGACATTTCAGATCAAAGATCTTTCTTCACGGCGATATGGAAACAACGTAGAACAGAAAAGAACACACAATAGAAAGAAAGACGTCATCCTGAACAGAGAAAATGTAAAATGACGTTTAAAAAAAAAAAATTCACGAGAATGAGAGAACAGAAGATACAATCATAATGATGCAAACATGCACGCACAAAACACGTGGCACGAAAGGTTTTTGTCTTGGTGATTCCTTGTAGTCAAAACAAAATCCAGACATGTCATTGCTTTTTATACGCACTTGTGTCAGCCAGTGATAAGAAATTCACAGTTAAAATAAATGTGAAAGAGCACATTACAGAAAGAAAAGACGTCCTTTATAGAAAACATTTAGAATGATGTTAAAAAATTTTTTTTTTTTAAATTTGCGAGAAAGAGAGAACAGAAGATACAAAATGATGTAAACACACACACACAAAACATGTAGCACAAAACATGCGTCTACATACATTCACGTCACTACACGCATTCACTCATCCCGGCTTGCCGCTCACATCATGCACACACACACACACACACACACACACTAATCAGTGCAACGGTACATCAAGTATCAACGGTAGCATCAAGTATCAGCAGTGAGGTCAAATCTGGCACCAACCACCCATCAGCCCGAACACACGTCCCTAAACATGGGTTTGTCTAGGGGCGAATGTTGAAGCCACATGGATTGTAAGTGCCAAGCCTGTCTGAGAAAAATGATTCTGTGATTTTGCGGCGGATGAAGTTGGATGTATTTTGCCAAAGGATGCGTATGCTGAAATGTGTGAGGCTATGAGGAGGTTTGTTGAAATGACCTCCAACCTGGTTGTTGTATCAGAGGTGGATAGAACGGACATGCTCCTTGCAGCGTTTGGGGAGTGTAGGGTATGTCTCCCCCACATACAGCATCTTTGAGCAGTGAGAACATGAGATGACATAGACGATATCCAATGACTGGGATGTGAATGATCGGTGGACAGTGAAAGGTGACAGGGGTCCGGTGATGACAGGAGATGATTAATGTGCGGACATGCTTTGCAGTGAACTGTGAACAAGATGATCGCACTGGTTTGTGTCGTGTTTGGGAGAGGTTCAGGAAATATTTCTCAAGCCTTGAACTAGTTGAAGAGAAAGTGAAACTCATATCACATAAAATATAAAATTATGTAAAAACAAAAAAAAAATGTCATGACAAGTGACGTTTGACAAACCAATGATGCGTATGTACTGTGCCCCTTACAGAGCTCACCGATGCATTGGCAGATCTTTGAGGCTTTTTCAATAGGAGATATTTCAACATCAGAATCAGGTCAAGGACAAAAGACAGCTCTCATATATATAGAAGGGACTTTGTGGGTTATGGTTTATCTCATCTTGCTATCTGGTTAAAGGTGTCAAACTTTCAGACCTGCTCGCCTTTGTTGTCATGGGCATTTTTTAAAATCTGCTCCACTGCGACCCATCCTAAAAAGTCTCTTCGATAAATAAGAGACTTAAAAACTGATTGAGAAGTTAGATATATACAGTACTTTACACCACAAGAGTACCAGAAGTTATGAAGAGAAATGACAGATTTTCGCCACAATGTTTTTGGCGAGGTGGATGGTATATTGGTCAGGTACATAAAAAAAGCAAATACTGCTTTAAAATACAACAACAACATGAACAGCATGAACACTAAATACCTGTCACGAGCAGTGACTGCCATCCTCGCTCGAACCAAGTCCAGGGGATAGGTGAAGGCCACTGACGTCACACCAGCTAAGGACCCCGCCAAGAATCGGCGTGCAGGTGGCAAGTGCCTGAAACCGAAAATACTTCATAACAAACACATTAATTAACCCACTCATCCCTGACACACAGCAACAGGAGACTCATCAACCATGACAGTTCAAGGGTGGTGCCAACAGGATTTTCCTAAAAGTTTCACATCTGGCTGGATCCATGTCCAATCATGTTTCACAGGCAGAGGAGCTCATGCATAATGGAAAGAAAATGGTCTCATATTCAAAATAAATTTACAAATTCACACATGGGATCAACCACCCCAATCCGCTCAAATATATTTATAATCAAGTTCTATAGGTGATGGAGATCATTTATGCTGGAAACAGGTACCTCAAACTATATTAACAAGAGAGGCAAAGCCCTTCTGGCTCACATGTATGACCAATCCACACAAGTGTGATCTTTGTGACCTTGACTTTCCAACAGGTCACTGAAATGAGCAAGTGTCTACATTAGTATGCATACTCTTATCATCAGCTATCTTTGTGCCAAATCTGACTGAAAAGTTGGCAAAAACTTTGATAACAAGAAAGGCAAAGCCCTTATGGCTCACATGTATGATTGATCTACATGTGTGACCTTTGTGACAATAAGTAAATGGATGGCTTCTGCACCAGCAAAATCTATGTCAAACCCCATGACCCTTGACCGTTGCGATGTGTCAACTAAATTAGTACACATAGGAAGGCCTTATCATCATCAGCTACCTTTGTGCCAAATTTGATTGAAAAGTTTGCAAAAATGTTGATAGTAACTACAATTCTATCAAAAATTGGCATTTTACACACATTTGCCAACCTCTTGTGATCCTTGACCTTTCTGAGGCCTCATCCAAATTAGTATGCATAGATAGGTCTTACCATCAGGCATCTCTGTAGCAAGTTTGGGTTTGAAGTTATGAATAATATGGCTCACATGTATGACCGATCTACATGTGTGACCTTTGTGACAAGTATAGGAATGGCTTCTGCACAAGCAAAATCCATGTTTTCTCAAAATTTAATCAGTTTTAACACATCTGTCAAACCCCCTTGACCTTTGTGGTGAGTCTACCAAATTAGTATACATAGGAAGGTCTTATCATCAGCTACCTGTGTGCCAAATTTGATTGAAAAGTTTGCAAAACTGTTCATAATAATTACAATTCTATCAACAAGAAAGGCTTACATGTATTGACCAATCCCTATTTCCTGAGCTCTTGTGACCCTTCACCTTTCCAAGGTGTCATCCAAATTAGTATGCATAGATAGGTCTTAATAATAATAATAATAATAATGTATATTTTTTTAATGCACCTATACTTTAAATAGAAAAGCTCTAGGCACCGTACAAATGACATACTAACATACATACACCTTACATCCTACAACACATATATTCCCTAACATACAGACTCAGGCAACAAGATATACAAGGAAAATAAGCTTAGCAGAGTGAATACACCAACAAGAAATGCTCACACACACAAAGATATACGTGCACCATAAAACTAATAATGGCTACACTTCGCAGCTCTCACCATCTCCCATCAGGTATCTCTGTAGCAAGTTTGGGTTTAAAGTTGTGAATAGTATTTGAAAAAAACAACATTTTTTGGTAAAAATATGGTCATTTTTTTACCTATTTCTTGAGCTCTTGTGACCCTTGGCCCTTCTGATGGATCAACCAAATTATCGTGCGTATAAAGGTCTTACCATCAGGTATCTTTGTAACAAGTTTAGGCTTGAAGTTGTGAATAGTATTTGAGAAAAAAGAAATTATGTCCCAAAATAGCTATTTTTCACATATTTCCTGATCCCCTGTGACCTTAACCTTTGTTAGAAAGGTCTTGCCACAAAGTATCCTTGGGCCAAGTTTAAAGACTGTAGCTTGAATAGTTTCCGAGAAAATGCCAATGTTAAGTTGACCACAGACGACGGTGGGAGTACAACGTTACCATTACCCCAGAACATAGACTCACTTTTGCTTCGCACGTGAGCCAAAAATTCGCATTTTACACGCATTTGCAGACCTCTTGTGACCCATGACCTATCTGAGGGGTCATCCAAAATAGTATGCATAGATAGGTCTGAGTTATCTCTGTAGGAAGATTAGGTTTGAAGTCGTGAATAATATTTGAGAAAAAACATCTTTTGTCAAAATATGGCTATGTTTGACCTATTTCCTGAGCTCTTGTGGCCCTTGACGTTTCTGAGGGGTCATCTTTGAAGACTGAGGCTTGAACAATCTCCGAGAAAATGCCAACAGTAAGTTTACCACAGACAACAGACGGAAGACCACTGGCCCAGAACATAGACTCACTTTTGCTTTGCATGTGAGCCAAAAAACATCTTTTGACAAAATATGGCTATTTTTTACCTATTTCCTGAGCTCTTGTGATGCTTGGCCTTTCCAAGGGGTCATCCAAATTCATATGCATAGATAGGTCTTACCATCAGGTATCTCTGTAGCAAGTTTGAGTTCGAAGTTGTGAATAGTATTTGAGAAAATCATCTTTTGTCAAAATATGGCTATTTTTGACCTATTTCCTGAGCTCTTGTAACCCTTGACCTTTCCAAGGGATCAACCAAATTAGTTAGCATAAAAAGGTCTTCTCATCAGGTATCTTTGTGCTAAGTTTGGGTTTGTAGTTGTGAATAGTATTTGATGTCAAAATATAGCTAATTTTGACCTATTTCCTGATCCCCTGTGACCTTGACCTTTATGAGAGGACACTAAAACTGGTATGTTTAGAAAGGTCTTGCCACAAAGTATTCTTGGGCCAAGTGTAAAGAGTGTAGCTTGAATAGTCTCCGAGAAAATGCCAACGTTAAACCTTACCAAGGACAGATGAAGGAGGACGGACGACCACTGGCCCAGAACATACTCACTTTTGCTTTGCACTCGAGCCAAAAACTACAATTCTATCAAAAACTGGTATTTTCATACATATGTGACCCTTGACATCCACATTAGTATGCATAGAAAGGTCTTACCATCAGGTATCTCTGTACTAAGTTTGGGCTCAAAGTCAAAAATATTACTTAAGGAGAAACTATTTGTGTCAAAATATGGCTATTTTTTTTACCCTTTTCTGGATCCCCTGTGACCTTGACCTTTGAGAGGTCACTGAAACTGGTATTCTTAGAAAGGTTTACCACAAAGTACCCTTGGGCCAAGTTTGAAATCTGAGGTTTGAACAGTCTGCGAGAAAATGCCAACATTAAAGTTTACCACAGACACCAGATAGACGACGGATGGCCCATTACATAGACTCACTTTTGCTATCACAGGTGACCCAAAAACTAATTGAGCAATTCATACATGGAAAGCACACCATTCCATTACAGATTTGGAGGGGGGATAGATTTCTTTTATGCTTTTCACATTGTATACACAGCCCCTGCCCCATGTCATTGACCCTCACATTGTTTCTTATCATTCATTTTAAACAGACCTGCCTACCGTACGATTTTTGGGCGTATTATTACGATTTTTTTTTTTTCAAAAAAAGAAAATACGATTGATGCCTAAAATTTACGATTTTATTAATTTTTTTTTTTTTTTTTTTTTTTGGGGGGTGGGGGGTGGGGGGGGGGGGGGTGCGTGTTGTGTCAATCAATAAAATCTCAAAATACAAAATGTCAGAGCAAAGTAGGGAGGAGAGTGGATTTTTCTAGCTCAAAGAAAGAAAGCGAAGCACCAGAATTTTTTGCCACACTATGCTAAAAAGTGGACATTTTGGCGACTGTCAAAGAAAGGACCAACCTATGCATTCCATTCTGCATGGTATGCATTAGTGACATCTCATGTGCCCATGGTGGCAGAAATGACTTTGAAAAGCATTTATCAACTAATATCCATAAGAACTGGCAGATGCCCAGAAACGTGTGCCTTAATTACAGGCTGTGTTTTGTAAGCAGTCTCATGAAGCAGGTGAAATTTTACAAGCAACTAGTGCTGAAATCTGCATGGTTCGTTTTATAGTCGATTCAAATCTTCCTTTGTCCTGTGCGGATTCCATGTCCAGGATGTTTAAGCAAATGTTTCCTGTTGTTGTACGGAATGGTCTAGTTTATCAGTATAAATTGATTTTTCTATTGTTTGTACGATTTGATAATAGTCTCTAACAATTTTATGAAAACACTATTTTTCCCCCCAAGAATACTATTTTTGGTGATTATGAATACTATAAAAAAAAAAAAAAAAAACTGGTGGTAGGCAGGTCTGCATTTATATGCTGATGATACAGAATTGTACAAACACTCCCCCCCCCCCCCCCCCCACACACACACACACACACATTGTTGATCAGATGGTGCAGTCTATGGAGGCTTGTATTGGTGATGTTCAGAAGCAGACCACACAGAACAAACTCCAGCTGAACAGCGACAAGACATGCTCTACGTTCAGTGCTGATCTTCCTGAGTCAATGATGGTGGGTGAGAGCAATATCTCCTTTTCTAGCTCCGCCCATAACATGGGTGTCATTTTCCACAACAGGCTGACAATGAAGGGACAAGTGAAGAAAGTTTGCAAGCTTGCCTTTTTCTGAACTCAAAAGAATCTGCACTGTTCGGCATCTGCTGACTGTCAAAGTTACTAAAACACTGATTACCTCCCTTGTGCTGTCCTGCTTAGACGATTGCAATTCTCTTTTGTCTGGTGTTCCACAAAATCTTCTTGATCAAATCCAGAGATTTGTCTGATTTTTCACGTACCTAAACATGAACAGGTAATGCCTCTACAGGCTTATTTGCACTGGCTGAGAGTTTTATACAGAATTCAGTATAAAAAGTCTGTGTTATTTGTTTCAACGTCATCTCTGGTTCTGCCCCTCCTTTCTTATCTGAACTTGTCCAGCTGTATACACCATAATGCTCACTATGCTCTGCTGCTTCAGACACTCCTATTTTCCACATCCCTAGACATAATATGGTCACTCAAGGTCATTGCGCATTTTCATATTTTGGTCTCATTACATGGAATGCTCTCCCAGCTGAAGTGTGTCATGCATCATCTCCCCCCCCCCCCCCCCCCTTTTTAAATCCAAGCTGAAAAATGCACCTTTTCTCTGTTGCATATACTCAAAGACCTTTTTGTCTGCCTGTTCCACGTGTGTGTGTGTGTGTGTGTGTGTGTGTGTGTGTGTGTGTGTGTGTGTGTGTGTGTGTGTGTGTGTGTGTGTGTGTGTGTGCGTGCGCGCGCACGCAACGTTTTTAGTGTCAGCTTGTTTTGAGCTTTTTTCTGCTCCTTGTAATGTATGTTTTTGTTCATTACTGTCATTGTAAAGCGCTTAGAGCACCTTGGTCGTAAGCCAGTATAGAAATTACCTTTATTGTATGTGAGTTCCATGTCAATGTTGTTAAATTAGTTTTGTCTGCACCCACCACCACCACACAACGTAAGGTAGAACTGTGCCATTACTTCAAACAAACTTACTTTTTCGTCTTGCTAGGATTGAGGAGAATCTTGAACTGCTCATGAGCTGCATACTGAATGGCAGCGTAAGGAACGATGCGAGTAACCGTTGCCGAGTTTCCACGCCACAAGGCAAAGAAACCTTCGTTCTTCAAAGAGCGACGTAGAAACTTGAAAGCACAGGGGAAGGAGAAAGGCTTGTTGTTAACTGGAAAAAGACACAAAAGCATTATACAATCAAAAAGAAGAAACAAGAAAGGCAAAGCCATTATGGCTCACGTGTGACCTATTTAAATATGTGTGACCTTGTGACAATAAGCAAAGGGCTGGCTTCTGCACCAGCAAAATCCATGTTTTCTCAAAATGTAAGCATTTTTCACACGTCACCCCCCCCCCCCCCACCCCTCCCACCCCCCCCCCCCCCCCCCCCCCCCCCGTGACCTTAGCGATGAGTCGACTAAATTAGTATGCGTAGAAAGGTTTTATCGTCAGCAACCTTTGTGCCAAATATGATTGAAAAATTTGCAAAACGTTTGATAATACCTAAAATTCTATCAAAAATTGGCATTTTACACACATTTGCTGGCCTCTTGTGACCCATGACCTTTCCGAGGGGTCATCCAAATTAGTATGCATAGATAGGTATCTCTGTACCAAATTTGGGTTTGGAGTTGTGAATAGTATTTGAGAAAAAACATATCTTGTCAAAATATTTGCTATTTTGGACCTATTTCCTGAGCGCTTGTGACCCCTGACCTTTCCGAGGGATCAACCAAATTAGTATGCAGGGAAAGGTCTTACCATCAGGTATTTCTGCAGCACGTTTGAGTTTGATGTTGTGAATAGTATTTGTATGACTGATGTACATATGTGTGATCTTTGTGACAAGGGCTGGCTTCTGCAGCAGCAAAATCCATGTTTTCTAAAAATATAAGCATTTTCACACATCTGTCAACACCCCGTGACCCTTGACCTTTGTGATGAGTCGACTAAATTAGTATGCATAAGAAGGTCTTATCATCAGCTATCTTTGTACCAAATTTCGTTTAAAGATTTGCAACAATTTTGGCAATACCTTCAATTTTTTAAAAACGGCATTTTACACACATTTGCCAGCCTCTTGTGACTTTAACCTTTCCAAGGGGTCATCCACATTAGTATGCATAGATAGGTCTTACCATCAGGCATATATGTACAAAATTTGGGTTTGAAGTTGTGAATAGTATGGCTATTTTTTACCTATTTCCTGAGCTCTCGTGACCCTTGACCTTTCTGAGGGAACAACCAAATTAGTGTGCATAGAAAGGTCTTCCCATCAGGTATCTCTGTAGCAAGTTTGGGTTTAAAGTTGTGAATAGTATTTGAGAAAAAAACATATTTTGTCAAAATATGGTTATTTTGGACCCATTTCCTGAGCCCTTGTGACCCTTGACCTTTCTGAGGGGTCATCCAAATTAGTATGCGTAGATAGGTCTTACCATCAGGTATCTCTGTAGCAAGTTTGGGTATGAAGTTGTGAATAGTATTGGAGAAAAAACATCTTTTGTCAAAATATGGCTATTTTTCACCTATTTCCTGAGCTCTTGTGACCCTTGACCTTTCCGAGGGATCAACCAAATTAGTACGTATAAAAAGGTCTTACCATCAGGTATCTTTGTATCAAGTTTGGGTTTGAAATTGTGAATAGTATTTGAGAAAAAATAAATTATATCCAAATACAGCTATTCTTTTACCTTTTTCCTGATCCCTTGTGATCTTGACCTTTGTGAGAGGTCACTACAATTGGTATGTTTAGAAAGTTTTTACCACAAAGTGTCCTTGGGCCAAGTTTGAAGAATGTGGCTTGAATAGTCTCCGAGAAAATGCCAACGTTAAAGTTTACCACGGACGCCGGACGGACGACCACTGGCCCAAAACATAGCTGCACTTTTGCTTCACAGGTGAGCCACAAAGATAAAACAACAATGTTCAATTAACTCCCTTGTGCATGCAGCCACCTGTACTGTTTATGGTATCAGAGGGGACTTGCACAAGGGAGTTTTAATAAGTAGCCCCCCCCCCCCCACCCCCCCCCCCCCCAACAACTACCAACAAGAAGGGCAAAGCCCATATGGCTCACGTGTATCGATGGATCCACACGTCTTACAAAAAAAACGTTTCTTGTCAAAATATGGCTATTTTTTACCTATTTCCTGAGCTCTTGTGACCCTTGACCTATCAGAAGGGGTCATCCAAATTAGTATGCATAGATAGGTCTTACCATCAGGTATCTCTGTAGCAAGTTTGTGTTTGAAGTTGTGAATAGTATTTGCAAAAAAAAAAACATTCTTTTGTAAAAATATGGTCATTTTGGACCTATTTCTCGAGTTCTTATGACCCTTGACCTTTCCGAGGGATCAACCAAATTAGTGTGCATATAAAGGTCTTACCATCAGGTACCTTTGTACCAAGTTTGGGTTTGAAGTTGTGAATAGTATTTGAGAAAAAAGAAATTATGTCCCAAAATAGCTATTTTTCATATATTTCCTGATCTGTGACCTTGACATTTGTGAGAGGTCACTGAATCTAGTATGTTTAGAAAGGTCTTGCCACAAAGTATCCTTGGGCCAAGTTTGAAGACTGTAGCTTGAATAGTCTCCGAGAAAATGCCAACATTAAAGTTTACCACGAACAACGGCGGACGGACGGATGACCACAGGCCGAGAACATACTCACTGTTGCTTCGCACATGAGCCAAAAAGCAAACAACCCAGGTCATGAAATGTCTGCATATGATTGCAATCAAAATGTTTATACAAATCTGCTGCTACAGTACTGCCATTATTGCCACCCACTTTGGTGTATGTGCATGTGGATGATTGTCAGCTGCAAATGGTGACATGTTAGGGATGAATGGCCATAACCCATATCATACCGAGGCTGAATGCTTCAAAATTTGTACACTGCCATACGCAAGCTTAGTTACAGATAAGATATAGATCAATGGCTTTAGTTCAAGGGTGGTGCCAGAATACTTGGCGCCTACAGGCGCCAAGCTATTCTGGCACTTGACACTACCCTTGAACTATTTTAGTCAAACTTATTTCACACACTGGTGTATTCCGAATGACAAGGGTTAAGTCACCAGATACTGCTGAATGTAAGAAATTCACTGACTTTGGAAGTTGATTTTTGTGCGGTCTAGTGGAGCAATGACAGTCTTAGCTACAGCACCGGCAACAGCACCAGCTGCCAGAGACGTCAGGATCTTGTTGTGATTCGCCACCTGTCACAAGAAAATAACAAGATGGGATTCCCCAGCCCAAAGTTGTTCCTATTTTAACTCATTGGAGACGCGCTGTATATAGATACGCGGTGATTCGCCGCGTATCCGTATAAGGCACGTCTCCAATGGGTTGGTCAATTCGGGGTTTAACGTCAACGGCACCAAAGTGATAATGGATGGCCCTGACGGGCGGGTTATGGGGGACAGCGAAATCTATTACGGAGTTAAGCCCATTCTTTTGAATCATCTCTCTGCACCCTAACCCACCCTACCCGCTTATCAACATACACTAGCACACACAAACGCAGTACATACACGATGCTTTGCACCAGTGGTGCATTCTGTGGGCTGGCATAGCAACAGTCAGCCTGAAGAAGAGTAATAGTGTGAGCAGCAAAATTAATTACATCACTATAAGCTTTAAGTCTGGGGATTGTTAATCCCACGACGCCGTGTACACAGTGACAAAATTGACGTTTTATGTCACTCATCGTAGTGCTATGATTTTATGTATGAGAGGGTCAAATTTGTAATTGTGCAGCTGACTTTCAGAGCTATTTGGTCACAATTTGACCTAATCATACAGACAGCAGGCTTATGTACATACTGTTTATGAAAAATAATTCAGGTGTTAATGAGAAGTTTGCTGTTTCTCAGCAGTAAAGATCAAAGATTTTTTACCGTTTTAAAAATAATCTGCAAAAAAAAGCGATGCCAAAAATCACAATTTGACCTAATCATATCCGAGAAGTGGGACAAACTGCAGATTTATGTAAATACTGTTCATGAAAAATCATTTGTGACTCTCAGGGGCAGATTTGGAGTGTTGGGAAAAGGGGTTGGGGGGGGGGGGGGGGGGGAGTACTGGACCCCAGTCACTCCCCCCCCCCCCCCCCTTTTGTGGGGAGTTCAAAAAAAAACATCCTCCTCAGAGAAGAGAGCAGAATCCCTCTCCTTTTGTGTAAGATACACATCTCTCTGACCCCCCCCCCCACCCCCCCCCCCCACCCCCGCTCCCCCATGGAGAGGTCCTCTTTCTCCCCCCCCCCCCCCCCCCACCACCTGGTCTACCCCCTTCAGTCATTTGATATTTTGAGGGTACGAAGAGCAAGGTCTCATTGCTACATCCTTCATCTTAATTAGTTTATAAATCTTTATCAGTTTTTTTTTTTGTTGTGAATAACACTTCCTTACAACGGTCCGTGGCGCAGTGGTTAAGGCGCCTGCCACCAATGCTAATGGTGCGAGGTTCGATTACGGGTTCTGGCATCGGATTTTTCTCCTCTAGTGTCATCGTTAATTCGGGCGGACCGTCGGGGGTTCTTTCTCCGGTTCTTCCTCCCCCTCCACTTTGGTATCAGTTTCAGTCCACTTAATCAAATTTCAAATACAAACGATTTTGAATTTCCAAAAACTACAGTAGCTCGCTTGAGCTTGCCCTTAGCACCACGTGAAAGTTCTGTGTTTACGTTCAGTGTGTGAGTGAATGCGCGTGATTCACGTGAGCGTGCTTGTTGGGTTCAGTTCGCGGCGGCGCTTTGAGCCGATTTTCAATTGGTATAAAGCGCCTATTTAATGCGCTTATTATTATTATCATCAGTTTCAGTCTGAACCATACTGGTCTCTGCTTTCTGAGGTATTGTGGAAAAATACATACATGTACATATAGTGTGTTTATGACGTGCAAACAATCTTAAAAGTCATGGTACCTTCGAGATTGCGTTGTAATTTATGCATTGTAATTCATTCATGCTTGACAAAAAAAATTATTTTGTACATATCCATCAAGCACATTTATCAGGAGGACTATCATAAAAAGGCAAAACGCAAATATATGCATGGCAGCCATGACCTTGACCCCATATGTAGCAACGTGATTGTTATTCTTGACACTTCTTTTCAATGAGGACTATTGTCAGGTAAAGTTTCAGATAGATCAGTCCAATGCTTCCAGGGGCACATGCCACTGCCTTGACCTTCCAAATTGTGATCTAATTTCTGCACCATGAAAACATGCTCTTATGTTCATTTCTGTCAATGTAATAAATCTGAAGTAAATCAATCGAGTAATTTAAGATATCTCACATAAATCAAACCAAATTTCAATATGGCCACCATTACCTTGACCTTGGTGCTAACCATTTTTATTTTATTCAATACATATTTTTTACTAAGGTCCATAACCAGCTCAGTTTTAAGTGCAACCAGTTTGATGGGCTTAGAGATACTGTCTGTATAAAATACACCAATTAAACAAGATGAGGATTTCATCCCAAAGTCTATCGTATTGTTTGGCGCTCAGATGCGTTTATCTTTTAGGAACATTCCGAGTTGTTTATATTTTTAGGCTTATTATGCTGATCCATTTCCCTCCTCTCTAAGCCAACCTCTGATCAACACACACGTTGGCGCAAACAAATAAAGACGGACACATGGCGCTTCCTGCCATTAGTATACTCTGTGGCTGGCTGGTGTAGCGACAGGAATCCATCTACTACTCTAACCCACTCTCCACACACACATAAATAAAGACGAGCACACAGTGATTTCAGCCATTCGTAAGCTCTGTGGTCTGGCGTAGCATAGCTATTCTGAAGAAGAATAATAGCATGAGCAGTGAAATGATATCACTTCAAGCATCACATCATGGCATCATTAGCCCCACGATGCCGTGTTCATCGTGACGACTCGATGTTATACGTCATCATCGCAGTACTAACATTTGACATATCAGAGGATCAGCTTTGCAATTTTCTTGGTGATTTTCATGCCTAGAGCGAACAGGTAACAATTTGACCTAATCTTTCCCCAGGGCCGGGACAAATAGCAGGCTTATGCAAACACTGTCTAAGAAAGATCATGCACGCATTAATGAGAAGATAGCTTTTTCATAAAAGAAAAACTGAAGTTATGTTAGCTGTTTTACAAATGACTCCAAAACAGTGGTGCAGAAAAACTGATTTTCACACCTGGGGCATACAGGCCACTATTGAACTAACTGTACCCGACAGCCGAGACAAACTGCAGGCTTATGTAAATACAGTATACAAAAAAATGATGCGATTATTAATGAGAAGATTGGTTTTTTTTATAAGAAAGATTCAATTGTTTTAAGATTAACCCATATAATTTGTGAAAAATGTGAAAATAATTTTTTTACAAAAATATTTTAATTATCACTCAAAAAGTTCTAGAGGTACAATGCTGGTTAACGAACTCATTCAGTATGTCCCTTTTATCCATCTATCTATCTATCTATCTATCTATCTATATCCCGTAGTCTTGCCGACCTTTGGGGCACCACTGATGACTTGGCAACCAGCTCCCTCCATTCCTCTCTGTTCTCTGCCATTCTCAGCATATCGCCCAGCTTCAGTCCTGTCCACTCTGAGATATTGTCCTCCCATCTTTTCCTCTGTCTTCCTCTCCTTCGTCCTCCTTGCACAGTGTCTTGCAGGATTGTTTTGACAAGCCCTGCTGAACGCGTGACATGCCCATACCACTTCAGTTTGCGTTTTCTCACAATGGCTAATAAGTCTTCATAGGGCCTGATGGCTTGGATGATTCTGCTTCCCACTTCCTCGTTTGTGATGTGATCTCTGTATGAGATGCCAAGCAGCCTTCAAAAACATCTCATTTCAGTGGCTTGTATCCTCCTTTCAAGGTCTGCTGTGCGGGTCCATGACTCGCAGGCATACAAGAACACTGAGATGACTAAGGAGCGCATCAGTCTGATCTTGGAGCAGAGTGTGATGTTTCTATCCTTCCATATGGTCTTCAGTCTTGTCAGTGCTGTTGTTGTCTGCGCAATCCTGGACAGTATTTCTGGTTTTGATCCCTCATCTGTCACAATGGCTCCTAAGTATTTGAATTTCTTAACTGTTTCCAGTTTTTGGCCTCCAACCATGATTTCAGTGCCAATGCCACTGGCGTTATTGGTCATCAGTTTGGTCTTCTCTGCACTGATTTCCATCCCATATGCAATGGCTGTACTATCCAGCTTTTTCACCAGCTGAGCTAGCTCCTTCTCTGTTCCTGCAAGGCCATCAGTGTCGTCCGCAAAGCGCAGGTTCGTGATTGTTTTGCCTCCAATTCTGACAGTTCCTTCATGATCTTTCAGAGCGTCCATCATGATTCTTTCCAGGAAGATGTTGTTGGTCACGGGTGGGTTGACAAGTATGCCTGGGTCCCCTGCAGCTCGGTGGTTGTACAAATCTGAGCAGTACTCTGTCCATCTCTTTAGTATGTCTTGGTCTTCACTATCTTGAATGATCGAGGAGCGTCCTTGTTTTACACTGGTCAGGTCTTTCACCAGCTGGTATGCTTTTTTGCTATTATTTTTGTTCAGGTTTTCTTCTACGTGTTTACACTGATCTTCAATCCACTTATTCTTTGCCTTTTTCATGCTTTTCTTGATATCCTGGTTAATTTCCCTGTATTGTTTAGCTCCTTCTACCTCTGATTTCTTTTTCTTTAATTCTCGACGCCTGTCACATAGAACAAAGATGTCAGCTGTAACCCAAGGTTTCTTTGCTTGTCGGTGTTTGCCAAGGATCTCACTGGCTGTTTGGGTTACAACAGTGTTAAATGTGTCAACCAGTGTGTCCACGTCCGTGTCTTCTGCACCTAGAAGTAGCAGTGGTGCAAATTTTCCTATCTTTGCCTGGAAGGCTTCCGCTACCACTGGGTCTTTCAGCTTCTCGAGGTCAAACTTGATTCTGGTGGGACCCTGCTTGTTGACCTTCTTTAGGCGGAGTCAGAAGGTCATCTTCACTTTAGTCATGGTCGCTTCCAATATCTGCTCCTGGAAAACGTCTTGTCTTGGCAATGTTCACACTAGTTTGGAAGCGTCTCTTCAACATGATGTAGTCAATTTGGTTATGGTGCTCTCCGTTCGGGCTGTGCCATGTCCACCTTCTGGATGCTTTGTGCGGGCCAAACGTGTTCATCAGCTTTAGATCGTTTGAACTGGCAAATTCCAGGAGCCTTAAGCCTCTGTCGTTGGTCTCTGCGTTGCAGTAGCGTCCGCATGTGCCTTTCCAGTTCCTAGCAGCATCCTCTCCTATTTATTCCAGTCTCCCTGCACCACAAGAATGTCTTTCTTGGGGGTCTGGTCCAGAACTTCTTGCAGTTGGTCATAGAAGTCTTCTATTTCCTCATCGCCGTAGTCTGTTGTTGGGGCATAAAATTGTACAATGGTGATATTAAATGGGGTTGCCCTCAAGCGTATGGCGATAAGCCTACTGGAGACTGGCCGACAAACTCATGATCTAGCTATTTGCAAAATATCTTGTAAAAATTAAAAAAAAATTATGGACTCCAGTGTGGATCAACCGATTTTTGTGAAATGGCCATTTTCTCGCCAATGAGCATCTTAATCAAAACATTTTAAAATTGTCCCAAGATAATTCTTTTAATTCAATTCAATTAAAAAACTTTATTGTGTCAGTCTGGCCGACAAATTTTCTTTCGTTGGGATCACATGCGCTCATACAGTTTTATCCACATTATGACAATAGTGTTAAAACAAAACACACAAAAAAACACACTATATGACCACAGTGTTAGTGGTATAGGAGTGAGTCTACCACTTGCAAGATGCCACTGCATCATCTAAGGTGCAAGTTCCTCGACAGCGTCAACAGGGAGAGAGAGATACGCTAGTTAACACACTCCTCATTTATGAGACGGATGGCCAAGGTTACAATGCTGCCCTTGTAGTGTTTGGTTTTAACAAGAGGAGCCTGGAACGTACGAGCAGACGGGAGCTTTTGAAGGTGCTTAGAAAGGCAGTGGGAAGTGTCAGCTGCCAGCCTCAGGCCCATTTTTCGTCCTGTAGAGACCGTCAAGGCTCTCCAACCTGCCCCCAACGATTTTCTCACTATGCTTGATTATCTTGTTCAGCTTCAAGTTCTTCTCGCCCAGGAAGCCGAACCATGAGACAAAGGAGAGCGTAAGAAGGCTTTCTATAAAGCAGAGGTAGAACTGCCTGAGGATTTTGGGGCTCACATCAAAGGAGCGGAGTTTGCACAGCATATAGTCACCCTTGGGTTTTCTTAAAGATGAGGTCTGTGTTGTCGGTGAAGGATAGCCGTGAATCAATCAAGGTCCCTAGGTATTTGTAAACATCTGTGCGAGTGACAAAAGTGCCCTCAATCACCAGGGGCTGAGGAGGTGGGAGTGGGCTCCCAGAAGTTGGCCCACTGCCAGGCTTCTGAAAGTTGACTACCATCTCCTCAGTCTTGCCCACATTCAACTGTAGATGGTTGTTATGACACCATGAGACAAACTGACCCACTTCTGCAAATAGGGACAATATCCTAAAATTTCAAGCTTGTCCATCCTCAAACACGAGCTCTAGTCGCTGTCACATCCTCACACACACTATGGGGTAGACCATCGAAAACCGATGATGTCGTCATTGTGCATGTCTTCTATTTGTGGTTGCAGGTGTGGCTGGCCAAGCCAATTCTGGAGCCACACCTGCGAGGGCAATGGGGCCACTGGAACGTAGCTGTGGGGAGAGTCGACGCTGTCTTTCTGCGAGCTCTGGCATTGGTGATCTTTTCGCGCCGATTGTCTTCAAAGAGCATGCAGGCTTTCCTGGTGGCGGCATGCCAGCCAGATCTTGAGCTTCATGTTCCTTTACCGGGAAGACGCAGTACTTGAGGCTGTCTTTTATGCAGTCTTTGAAGTGTTTCTTTGGCCGTCCTTGCTTCCTGTGGCCTTTTGAGAGTGCACCATACAGGAGTTGGCGTGGCATGCGAGAATCATCCATGCGTATGACATGACATGTCCAGCAAAGTTGTCTTTAACTCTTTCATCCCTGAGTAAATAAGAAGTCTATATACCTTTCAGTCCTGACTTTATATGAAAAATTTCTGTTAAAAATGGGTGTGCACTGTAAAATATTTGTAAATAATACTTTACAACAGATATCCCCATAAAGTTATATTATGTACAGATTTGCCATTGGATGGACTACCGTTTTCTGGATTTTACCACACTGTGTCACATGTGTCGTAATGCCCGGTGACAAAAATAGTGACAGGTGACAACAAACTTGGAAAAAGTCTTGTGTGCATGACAGGTCGCTGGTACTTAACATGCATCACTAAATAGGGCGTCTGTTACTGTGACACATAAGTGTCCATGCATTTCCAGCATGCCGATACAACGCAAGGCCCCTACCTTGTCACCAGATGTCAATGTTTACACCTGCCACTGATAAGGTATATCCACGGTCTAGACAACATGTAATAAGCGGAATCGAATGATGATCAGTGTGTCTGTGTTGTGTCTCGTACACGATCGGATGGAAGTACCAGTGTTGTAAAGACTATACACGTACTACACATGCGACCAATGTGTGTCGTTGGTGTCCAAAGAGTCACCTACAGGTGCACCAAGGTGTGGCATAAAAAAAATGGAATATCAATAAGAACCTCCGAATTTAGCATCAGAATCAAGCTGTAAGTCATTGCCGTTGTCAGTGCCTCAAATGGCGATCGCTCCAGCTAACACTGCCAACACGTGGTTATGCTGCCACGCGGTAGGTAGGCACACATGTCCCAATACATCAAAGCTATCTGCTTTTGAAACCATGTCGCCAAACACAAAATTGTATCACTCCAAATATCTACACATCCACTTGCCATTCCGGCCATAATTCCCACGCTTGCGCCACAAAACTGACCGCATACCAAAGACGAACTACGTGCGCACTGTCAGGCCATGTACTGAGTGTAAACAGGATGTGTCAGTGTGAAGGGCGAGGTCACCACACGCGCAGTGAGGCTCGCGGGTCACCGGGCGCGCGATACTAAACACCTGACACCGCTTTGGCTGAACGGTATACGAGGCCGCCAACCGCTACTGTGGTTTGCCGGGTTCAAAAGGTTAAGATCAAGGCTTCAACACTCACTAAGCCAGCATTGTCCAGGACTTCCAGGTTTGTCACCTTCTTCACGGGCAACAGCTTCGACTAGCTGGCTAAACCAAGTGAGGGGAAACCAGGGGTCTCAAATCCTTGGTGAGGCAGGACTTGCTCGTCCTAGCATGCAAAGTCTGTCACCGGCTGACTGGGCAGAGGAAACAATCTAGGGTTCAACGGCCAAGAGGGCGAGACAGCAGTGCACTGTGGAGTGCAAAGGGCATGTCAGAGCACAGAAGAAGACATGGCCATCCACTGCCACCAAGGAAGTTACCAGTTGTAACGCCCCCTCGTGCCACTGGACTCTGATTTCTGCGGCCGAGAGGGTGGGGTAGTGCGCAACATCTTCTCCACCAAAATCTCCTTCACACGCAGGTTTTGTGCATGGATCTTCACCAAATCTGCTTCTTCATCTTTTTTTTTTCCTTCTGCCTCCTCCAGAAGCCCTGCGGCGATGGGGAACAGGTGAACCGACAGGTAGAGATTACTACTGGGAGTCGTAGCTCCGAACCTGCACCTAGGCGGCCTGTGGACCAGTGGTCGCTCTTCCCTGTACCAGGGGCAGCAGGGAAGTTCGGCAGCATCCCAGGCGACTGAGCAGCCCTCTTCAGGACAGCACTGCTCACTCTAGTAAGTGAGGGAACTAGAAAAGGTGTTCCAAACATTGCCTGCCCTACACCAAACCGGTCAGCTTACCGTGGCTGGCGGTTTAATCCTTTTATGCGGTCAAAAAGAAAAACAAAGAAAGAAACCTATTATCGGTACGTGGAATGTATGAACCCTGTTGGACAGAGATCACATGCAGAGACCGCACTTATCGGTACGTGGAATGTATGAACCATGTTGGACAGAGATCAGATGCAGAGACCGCACAGAAGAACAGCCCTCATAGCCAGGGAGCTGGTGAGATATAAGATCAACATTGCAGCTCTTAGTGAAACCAGATTTGCTGACGAATGATCGATCTGTGAACCTGAGGGTGGGTACACCCTTTTCTGGAAGGGCAAAGCTGAGAATAAGGACAGGAGACACGGAGTTGGCTTCACCATCCGCACCACGCTCCTCCTATGAGTGATGAAGCTCTGTTTCCACTTCTCCCACACCAGACATGTCATTATCATCAGCGCCTTTGCTCCAACACTCACCAGCGCCGATGACAAGGAGGCATTCTATGAGAGCCTCGACTCCCTCCTGAAGTCCACTCCTGCAAGTGACAAACTCAACGTGCTTGGTGACTTCAATCCTCGAGTTGGGCAGGAATGTGAATGCTGGGAAGGAGTGATGGGCCCACACTGGCTGGGCAAGATGAACAGCAACGACCTGCTGCTGCTGACATCGTGCACTGAGAATGGACTCGCCATCACCAACACCCTCTTCAGGCTGGCTAGTAAGTACAAGACAACATGGATGCATACCAGGTCCAAGCAGTGGCATCTCATAGACTATGTCATTGTCTGCCAGTGGGATATTCATGAGGTCAGAATCACCAGAGCCATGAGAGGAGCCGAGTGCTGGACCGACCATCAGCTGGTGCGGTCTGTCCTCAACCTGCACATTCCACCAGCACACAGGAAGAGGCCGAAGCTCACTCGACCTTCATTCAACCTGGCCAAGCTGAAGCACCTGGACATCAAGGAAAACTTCCAGTCCCACCTTGATAACCTGCTAACTGCCCATGGACCATTGACTGGCAACCCAACTGAAATGTGGAACCAGTTCAAGGGGGTAGTGACAGAGTCTGCGAAAGACATGCTTGGACCCAAGCAGAGGGCACACCAGGATTGGTTCGATGAGAACAATGAAGAGGTCAACAAGCTACTGGAGCAAAAGCGCAGTGCCTTCATCGAGTGGCAGAATGACATCAACTCCATGTCCAAAAAAGACCACTTCAAACACCAGAGAGAGCTCCGCAACATACAGGACACTTGGTGGGACAGCAAGGCAAAAGAACTTCAACACTTTGCTGAATCCAACAACTCCAAGAAGATTTTCAGCGCTATAAAAGCTGTATACGGCCCTGCCAGATCAAGCACAACACCTCTCTTTTCTTCTGTCACAGTAACACACACACACTCTGTACACATACGGCGCTTTGGCACAAAATCGATGTTCTCTAGCAAGGTTTGCATAGCTACTAAGCTAGACGTGACGTCATTTTATCTTGTTACTTCTTTGCCAGAATTTCTGCATCGCATGCCAAAAACGTCATGTGCATGCTCCAGAATGCACCCGACTCAGCCCCATTTCAAAGTCTACCATATTTTTAAAATACGATAGACAAAAAAAAAACACATGGCTGCCACGGCCTTCACCTAAAAGGTAGTGACGTAATTCTTATGCTAAACACATTGATATTTATCAAAACACCAAGTTTCAAGCAAACTGATCCATTAGTTTCAGAGATCTCATATGTACAGACAAATCACAAATGTTGCCTCTATAACCTTGACTTTGGCGCCTTTGAATTGATTCTTGAATCTCAGCACACCCTGTTACTACGCACTATCATTAATCCAAGTCTGAGCCAAATCAGGCCAATGGTGTCAGAGATCTTGCACACATAAGTATGTGACAATAAACTAAACATGGCCATCACTATCTTGCCCTTCAGGTTAGCAATCTAATTCTTGCAGTAAACACTTTCATTTGATAATCTCTATAAAAACGCAGATTTTTTAAGTACCATTATGCATAAATCTGGACACTTTTCTGCACCATTTGTGTTTGTTATGTCTTGTTGACACACCTAATGAACTTTAACAGCAGTTTGGACATGCAGCAAATGCACATGCATAATAGCACTTATTTATTCTGTGCAACCGTTAATGTTTAAAACTATTTTTAGCCGTTTCTCGTACTGATAGCACTGTATTTATAGAACGGAGTGGAGTTATTGTCAGGTTACTTGATATTAAGACGACCTGTGCTGAACTGGATTTTCCTGTGTCTAAATGAACAATAACTAGACCTGTGTGTAGCGTTGTGTAACTGTTTGTTACAGAAGTGTATCTTGAACAGTTACAGTGGTAGTGGGCATTTAAGCAATTTCATCTGAAGTTTCGTTGATCTTGTGTTTGTAGACACAAACATGGCCACCATAACCTTGATCTTGGAGTTAGTGCATTGTTTCTTGTTTATGATACACCATTTCAATGCTGACTATCATCAGTTCAAGTCTGAACCAAGTGGTCAATGGTGTTACAAAAATCACTTGGACAAAGAAACTGACAAATAAGCTGAGAATCATATGAAATTGCATTTTCATCCAAGTTTGAGTACATATAGCATCACAATTTGAACATGTACACTACATTTGGCTCTATAAGTAGATGAAGAACCAATACAAACTGTGCGAATATGCATCCGAAATACATGCATTCCATTTGATACAATTACAAGAGTTAAGCTGCAGTAAAGTTGGTCAGACTTTACTGAGATGACTGTGGACATAAAAACAATATATTTGTCCGCATGGATCCTACAAAGCTTTTGGTGGATGTTTTGTTGTGCTTCCTGTATTTTATGATGCCATATTAAAAATCCAAACATTACTAAAGCTATGTCTACATTATTTCAATTTTTCTGAATTGGCATAAAACATTTGCCCAAGTCCATATTCAACAAATCATTTTGTCCACTTTCGAAACACTGTAATTTTCACATTAATTATTTGAACTACTTCAAATTTGCAGGAATGTAGTGCTACACATATAGAACACATACAAATACATTTTCAGCTATCTTCCATACTGTGTAAGCATGATGGTCTCTACCTTATCATCACAAAAACTAGACAAGAAAGGCAAAGCCCTTATGGATCATGTATATGACCAATCCACATAATAAGTGTGACCCTTGAGTGTTCATGTGTCTAAACATAAGGGTTGGCTTTTTTACCAGTGAAATCTGAGTTTTCTATAAAAGAAAAAATTGGATGAATTTTTTTACACATTTGTAGCCCTCCGTGACCCTTAACCTTTGTGTGTGTGTGTGTGGGAGGGGGGGGGGGGAGGGAACTAAATTAGCATGCATAGAAAGGTGTTATCATCAACTACCTTTATGTCAAGTTTGATTAAAAGTTTGCAAACAACTTTGATAAAAAGTGCAATTCTATCAAAAACTGACATTTTTCACACACTTGCTGACCTCCTGTGACCCTTGACCTTTCCGAGAGGTCACTGAAATTGGCATGTTTGAAGTACAAGGCTTGAATAGTCTCTGAGAAAATGCCAAAGGTTAAGTTTACCATGGACGATGCAATGCAACTGTTAAAACAGTCACATGAATACTTTGAATTGTTGGCGTATATGTAACACTTTTTGTATCCTTGACCGGAGCTGAGCATACAAATAATATGACTTATTGCCAAAAGGTGTGCACAGATAGACTTGCATAATTTCACTGCCAAATAAAATATTAGCTGAATGACAAATCAATTTCAGTCCTGAAATCAGGGCCCTGAAAACGGACAACAGCACCCTAACCAATTTCATTACCAAGCTGCCAGAGAGGCAGTACAGAAAAACAACTTGAGAACATGAAATGTTGCAAACAAAACACTCCTTGGTAACATGTACCAAGCCCAGACACTTACTAGTTACAGGTTTGATTTGTGGCCAAAATCACATACAAAAGGTCACAATTATGGACGTCAGTTCTGTCATCATACTTTGATCTAAACTTTCCAGATCCAAGGCATCGTCTGCTAGACACTGAAAATCTGGAAGCCGACGTCATTAGCTTATTAGAATGCTGCATGGTAGGAACAGTATCATATTTTGGTTTCTAGCATACATGCGGCTTTTCTACAACGGTTCTTTGTAGGGTGCAGATCCTGTTGTAAGAAATGATATCGTCATCACAGCTAATAAAATCAATTTACATAATACATATGAGTTTATGACCTAAAGTTTTTACTTTTACACCCGATCTTCGAGAACATATGTTCTGTTGAAAATGGCGCAGCTCGTATCAGAGGCCACATGAAAGAGTGAAAAGGTATGCTGTCATATTCTCCTAACGTTCGTCATCAAAATAACGTTAATCATTAGATTGGACCAGTTTTGTGATCTGCAATTATACCATCCAGTTGCAAAGGCGAAGTTCTTTGGAAACATTACAATTTGAAAGCACTATCTCGGCATCGTCCAGGATTTGTCATTCTAAGTTGGCTTTTTTCATATGACAGAAAAGATTTTCTGGGAATATCACGACATGTCGGTATTGTGTAAAACCGACGTTCCCGAGTATCAAAATTTTCGACCTGCCAAGTGGTGAGATGACTGGTTTTCTGAGGAATTTTGTTGGCTCGCTGATTGCATCGCCTAGTAAAATGTACTTTTGTTGAAACTACAGTTACTTTGAATAAAAAAGACAGTACTGTTCTAATACTGACATCTGCCATATTTTTTTTTTTTTGCTGGCTTGATGTTGAAAAAAACATATGGAAAATAAAAACTATTAAGTGGAAGCATTATTCATGTGTGGTTCTTGTTTCCAGTTGCATCCTATGTTGCTGAAAGTCTGAAGAGCTGTACTTTAACAAACTTTAATACTGACTTGATGATGAACATCAGGTATTGCTACTTACGTCCTCTGCCCAAGCACAGGTCAGCAGCGCGGAACTGATTTAGATGAAAACATGTGGCAGCATTCTTGTGTTTGGAGGGTGCTAACAAATAGTCAAAGAGACAGTGCAGACAGAATCAGCTTTGCTTGTGAAGAAACATTCGTGGACTGTACTGTTTCCAGCATCTTCTTTTCTGAAGTAACGTACACTTGCTTGTTTGTGTCATAATCACTGATGTCTGTCATACCAATAAGGAGATATGTTATTACTGTTTACTCTGAAAATACTTCAAGGATTGTCCTGCAATTTCAGAGACTGGTTGCATGTGGTTAACCAATGTATCCTTCAAGAAAATGTCAATCCTTGTTCAACTCATTTTCACTGCCAATGTGTCCACTTATCATCCACACCTTTTGGCACTTAGTCATATATGGGCAAGGGTCTGAAATGGCGTCGGACTCGATTTTCGCTAGTACTGTTACTTTGCGAGGAAGCTGTCTCTGTAAACCTTATCATTTGACAAAACATACGATGTGCATCTGGCAGAGAAAAGGTCGTTCTTCATTATGACGTCAAGGAAAGATCGATAGAACACATCAAAGAAGAGAAAATTGACGATGAATGACATGACGTTCAGCTGTTTTCGTCACACTTTTTGTGACATCGTAAACAGTGTGTTCGGTATTTGACGACTGGTATAAAATTGCTTCAGAGAATATCCATACAAATTTCATTTTCGAAAGTAAAAATGTATAAAGGGTACAAAAATAATTAAACTTTGAAAATCGCTTTGTTTTCTGCGGAGTTATGCATCAAAACCGGCAACTCTTGAGTACGTAACGTTTTTTCGTGATTCCGCCATAGGGCATATTAATCCGCGCTGATGTTGTAATGCACTTTATTTCTTCTGCTAATCAATTATCAAACATGAGTCTAAACCTTAATTGAAGCTATACAATAATCAGTATAATGATATAATTCATCGAACGAATAAGATAGGCAAACCAATTTCTGTCAACTTTTGTGTCATGAAAAATAAACGTAACATACTCTTTTTTTGGGACGCTATATTTTCTTAATAATGCGGTTAGCGGGAATTTTAACGCGCGAAACAATCGGTCTTTGTTCATTTTCTACGAGACAATGGAGGAAGAAGCAAGTACGGAGATCAGTTCGTCCAAAAATGAAGGTAAGTCAAGCGGTGTGAATTTTTTATCTACGTTATGTACTCAGATTTCTGGTAGTTTGGTCAATGTTTTTAGTCTTTTACGTCGACATTCACGGAGTAAATCTTACGCTTTTATGATAAAAATGTAGGTTTATTTCAAGTCAACAGCATCACTACAAAGATGTTTGAGAAAACGTTCTTGTTCGTAGATAATAATAAATTATATTTGCACCGGTGTAAGGTAATTTGTCGTGAAGCTACGTACTCAGTTCTTTTAAGAGTATTATTGTCAAATCAGTGTAAAACGTTGATATTTTTAAACGGATGATATTTTTTTTTGCGGACAAATAGACCACTAGCCAAATAAATTCCTGTGGCAAGTTTTGTTTGTGTAATTCATTTGTGTGCGTAACTTTACAACCGGAAAAATCTCATCTTAGAAGTTAGAGGTGGTATGTTAATTTGTAAAAGGCTCGAATATTTCTTTTCATAGACTAATAATTATGCATCACAAATGTTTTCATAACATGATACTTGATTTCTTTCTGGTTGTGGTCACTATCGGTTTTAAATTTTGTGATACCGGCCACGTGCATAACGTCACACCGCTAGATAAAAATTCCTAATGCTGAAAGTTGTGTGAAGTGACGAACTCAAACCATCCTTGAAAGAATCTAGAGTAATCTAGTTTTTCTCACTTTAGGATTATTATGAAGCTTAATATGTGAACACGTACCCCACTTATTGATTTCTTCTATTCATTGTGAGATAATTTCTCTTAGTACATAACTTTACTACCAACTTCCAAAACCAGACAAGTAAGTGGGTTTGTGAAATGATGAACACAATTCGATTTTTTTAAATTTTAAATTTGAAGTGATACGTTGTCTTTTAAAAGATACATTGTATACATTATTTACCCTTGAAAGTTAAATGAATATCAACACACACACCACCACCACACTATTTTATTCCACTCCTTGTGCATAACTTCACACTGTATTTGTCCAAGCAAACCTGCATTAAAATGGTTAAGTTACATACACCATTATTTTTCAAGATGAGCTCTTTAATTATGTATTACACATTATAATAAATGAATAAAACTAGTTTTGTTCAACACATGTGGTTGATAACTTTTGGGCTTTAGTCTGCTTGTATTTTCCCATTCCTATGGGACTGTACATAACTTCATGACCAGACCCATTGCATAGCATAGTGTAAAGTTATGCACACACATTTCGAGCCATTAAACATCGCTATTGTGGCAATGCATCGATTTAATTGCAGTTTACAATGCTTCCTTACCTAAAAAGTAGCTAATTTTAGTAAATTGTCCTCCAAGGTAAACTGCCCTTTTGATCCACTCTTTGTGCATAACTTCACATTCTCTGTCAAAGCTAGCTTACATCGAAATGGTGAAGTTACATACACCATTACTTTTCAACCACAGCTCTTCAATCAATGTACTTGACCTTTTTATCAGTTTATTTTTCTTAGTTCAGTGTTAATAGTATATACGCACGTGTTTACAATTGAACATTCGTATAACTTTAAGCAGTTCTTAGGCAGTTTCCTTGCTCTGTTTTGATTCTTGTTTTGCTCTATATTCAGGTAAGAAAGAATGGCATGAGCATGGGGATGTGGGAAGTCCATGCCCTCAGCAGTGTGCTGGGTAGGCCCCTCTTCTCTATCTACCCTGACTATGGTGGGGCAACTGTACGCCAACATCTGCACAGGAAGGTACTGCCCCGTGACGTTGTCCATGAGAAACCAGGGTACATCATGTGGACTAGCACACATGGAACACTGGCCCTGCCACAAAGCTGGGTGCCAAATCATTTTGTGGTCTGTGTACCCAAAGAAGGTTGGTTTTCTTGATTAAAATAAATGTTTTGTTTAAAATGTCAATTGCTAGGGGTTGAATTGGTAATCAAGTTTCAAAGTCGATAATTTCTTTCGTCTACTTATCCGCTTTTCCTCATCTGGTATTGATATAATGATTTTAGTATGTTTAACAGTACTTAATTCAGTCCCATTGGTTCATAGTCTGATGACACTTTAGACACTCATTAAGTAGTACAGGTGACGCTATGGAAAACCGCCAACTGTATTACAGGCACTGTGGGAAGAGCTAACTGTAGTACTGACGCTATGGGGGAGAGATAGGATGGTTCTGGTTTATTAATGTTCAGTAAGCTAGTGAGTCATTCCACACTAATGATGACTAAAAGGGGGAATCACTGCTAAAAAAACAAACTCAACTTTAAATGTTAGCACCATTGTTAATTATTGTGTTAATATGTGTAGTTTATAACCTGTAAAAAGAAAAGCAGACCAACATACCAAACTGCCAATAGACAGGTAAATATGAAATATGTCGCTGCAGTGTAACTGCGTTACACTGTGACAGAAATTCAGCTGTGAGCAATGTACAAATCATGCAAAATGTCTTATCAATCATGGCTTACTTGAACACAACAAGGAGAAAGGTAAAAAAACAATTCTTGAGTTATTAATAATAATAATAATGAGTATTTATATAGCGCTTAATCTTACTCAAAAGCTCTAAGCGATTTACAATCTGTACACAAAAATAAAAAATACAATGACATATGCACATAACAAACAAAGCACAATGCCCGAACACACCACTTTTACAATAAACTAAACAACAATACATACATAATAATTTATATTCTAATTAACATTCAGTATAAACAAGGAGGATTGCAGAACTACAACTAAGGCATCAAACACTGGCAGTTATTCAAAGTAAAGCTTGAAGAGGTGAGTTTTCAACGACCTCTTGAAGTCAGAGACAGACTCACTGTTTCTGACCTCAAGAGGAAGTGTATTCCATAACACTGGGGCTTGATAAACAAAAGTGCGCTGACCAAATGTTTTAGTTTGGACAGAAGGTACACACAACTTCCGTTTATCAGAAGAGGAGCGGAGCTCACGAGAGGGTGTATACACATGCAGCAAAGAGGACAAGTATTCTGGGCTGGTGCCTGAAAGGCAGTTAAAACAGATTGACATAACTTTATATTGAATACGTGAGGACACAGGTAGCCAGTGAAGGGACTTCAAGATGGGTGTGACATGCTCAGTCTTACGGACTCTCACAACAAGCCGGGCTGCATTGTTCTGAATTTTTTGGAGGCGATCAATGAGATACTGAGGGCAGCCACAAAGCAAAGAGTTACAATAATCTAGCTTGGACAGCACAAATGCACAAACTAGTGTTTTAGTGGCTTCCACGGTCAGCAGGTGACGAACTGAACTAATACGACGAAGTTCCAGATAAGCGGATCTACACACTGCACTGACATGCTGTGACATAGATAACTCGCTGTCAAGTGTAACACCCAGGTTTCTCACACTCGCAGAGAAGCCAATGAGTGTTCCATCCACAGACAATGATGACGGTAAAGGCAGGGACGAAGATAATCTTGGATTAGCTACCAACATTGCTTCAGTTTTGCCATCATTTAACATCAGTTTGTTGGTGGTCATCCATGATTTGACATGGTCAATGCACTGGCTTACACTTTGGACGGCATTCACAGCTCGCTCGACAGTATCACTTTTGTACATCTGCGTATCATCTGCAAATGCATGATGGGAAATGGAGCGACTACAGATCAGGTCGGACAGGGGCTGAACATACAGTAAGAACAATACAGGTCCTAGGACTGAGCCCTGGGGTACACCAAACCGAAGAGGTGATGGCTCAGAACGACAGCCGTCGACAGAAACAATCTGGGATCGTTCAGTCAGGTATGAACTAAACCATGCCAAGACTGTGCCTTCAATGCCAAATACAGATTGAAGACGGCACAGCAAAATTTCATGGTCAATAGTGTCGAACGCACTGGACAGGTCCAGCAAAGCAAGGACTGTGATCTTACGCTCGTCCAAAGCACAAAGCAATTTGTTTTGGAAAGAGGTATATTTTTTCTTCGCGACACCGTAACACAGTTACACCCCCATACTAAAACGTTTTTGTTTCAAACTTTAGGGTAAAAAAATATGAAACAAATATGTAACATATTTACTTTCAGTGGTCAATGACGATGCTAAAGGTAAAAGAGACAAAAACTTGTACTCGCTTTGATGTTATACAACATCAATACTAATCTGTAACTGTGTAACATGGGACACAAACTACAAAGTAACTGTGTTACACCGTGACAGAAATTCAGCTGTGAGCAATGTACAAATCATACAAAATGTCTTATCAATCATGGCTTACTTGAACACATCAAGGAGAAGGTAAAAAACAATTCTTGAGTTATTAGATGCAATTTTTGTCGGAAAGAGGTATAGTTTTTGTTCGCGACACCATAACACAGTTACACTCCCATTATAAAACGTTTTTGTTTCAAACTTTAGGGTCAACAAATATGAAAGAAATATTTAACATAAAATGTACTTTCAGTGGTCAATGATGATGCTAAAGGTAAAAGAGACAAAAACTTGTACTTGCTTTGATGTTATACAACATCAACACTGATCTGTAACTGTGTAACATGCGACACAAACATACATATCCATCCTCGGGGGCAAGATTTAAGAACTCAACAAATGCAAAATACTTGGGACAGTGGAAATCATTTATTTCTGACATTCATGTATTTATTCCATACACCCCTCCCCACCACCACCAAAATCCTGAAGCATCCTGACAACCCCAACAAAATTTATGAAAAGAAGTGTTGTCCACGGCCGTTGATGGTGGGCGGATCCAAAAGCGTGACGTCCTCCACAGAGACCCATGATAATGTCTTCAACATGGGGGAAATGTGTACTACCTCTCATGAATCTTTAAGAACTTCACCAGCGCTTCATCACCATTAGTCTCCAAAATCTGGGAAGAAAAGGCTTTTTAAGTTTTTATGTGATAAACACCAGGAAAAGATTATTAAAAACGCTAGAATGTTTACACTTAATCAAAATTCGTGCTATGGATAAAGGTAAGGTCAATGCAAAGTAAACATATGTGAAAAACGTTCTTTTTTGTGTTACATAGTAACAACATAACATGCTACATCATCTTCAGGTAACTGCATTTTTTACCATGCGACTCGTGAAAAGTGTAATGCAGTTACGCATGTTAGATTTTTATGAAGTAACATGCTTTTACCCAGATTTTGCAACTTGAAAACAGCTTAAGCGATAAGGTTTCTCTGATAAACGCCCCCCAAAAGGTATCTAAAGCATTATTCTTCGTGAAAACAAGCAGTTCTGTGCACTGCGTAACATGCGACACCAGCATAGTCAATGCATCGCGTCATTTAAACTAGGTATTTCTCTACAATCACGAAATAAAACATGCAGATAACCATGTAAAATAGTAGATAGGAGAATAATATGATCAGTTCCGCTTACCTTTTCTTCCAATGATGTCGTATATCCCAGGATTTGGTACCATTTCACGTTCACCACCTCAAACTCACTTTGTGCGTAACTGTGTAACCGCGTGTTGCATGTGTGACACGTCACACTTTATTGTTGTGTACACACTTCCATATATGGAAACCTTGGGCGAAACGTCATCAAATCATGTGCTGATATGTACCCTTGTTGTGGATGAAGGCTTCCCGCTCAGCAGACGATGGTTTCGTCATTGTTTCATTTTGAAAAATACAGCGTAACTGTGTAACATCTGCGACACCATAACTTAGAAGCCGGTCATCTCTTTATTCTGTGCATATACATTCAATGTGTGTAGTTGTACAACTTTAGTTTTTTAATATGTTAGTGATTTTCGTGGCTTTGTTTGTTCTGTGACCAGCAAGAATGACTTGTAGTTTATTTTGTATGTCTGGAGACGTGTGACGCCGCTTGTTACGCAGTTACGCTCTTTGAAAACGAAAAATTTTACAAAATCCCTTTACTGAAATAAAAGATTTCAGAAATATCAAAGAAAAACAACAACAGTTTCATAACACTGTGCGGTTAAAAGGTTAATTTACGTAACAGAAACCTCTCAAGTAGCCACCAAAGTTGCCTCCTTTCGGCGTTCCTGTTTTGCGCAGCCATTTTGAGTTGAATTTCGCTCTTTTTTCGTTCATAGTTAATAGTAGACTTAACTTTTAACAGTTTCTTTGCTTGACCTGCTTAATCAACATCTGTATAATCCCAGCAATGGTTCTGAGTGCAGTTGGTCGTTTCTTTTGGATGAGAAATGCTGTTAAGTGAGAGCCCCCTAAAAAGTCATCATCAGTGTGGAATGACTCTAGTATATTCCTGTGAGACAAAGAGTAGCCCCTTATAAAATATATCGCTGTTCAAACTCGTCTCTTGTGCAGGTTGTGATGTTGATCCTGTGGCTCCAGGGCAGTTTTTGTTAGTCAATGTGGAGTCCAAGAAAGGAGGAACCTCTCAATTTGTGGCGCAGGTATGTATTTATTTGTTTGGCTTTCATAATTTTCAAATTGGGGTGAAGCTGAACAGTATGACTGATAAGAGATGCCCAGTTACTGACCCCACTGCTGCATGCCGTTTCGATAACCACCATGTACATGAACGTCTGGAACTCACTTCCACTGCATGTTCATCTTTCCCCTACCCTGTTGACCTTCAAAACAAATTTGAAGACCCATCTTTTCCAGGTAGCATATCAAGATTAGCTTAGTCTGGATGTGCTGCCTGGAAATGTTGGTTGTTTTCCCCATGTAGATAGGTTATGTGTGTGTGTGTGTTTCGTGTTAGGAATGCGCCTACATGGTGCGAGCAGATGTTTATTTAAAGAGTGAGTGTGTTCTAATTTTTCTCCTTTTTAATATTTTTTTTGTGTGTGCTGTAAAGCGCTCCGAGCTTGCTGTTCGTGGGGAAGGGCGCTATATAAAAACTATGTATTATTATTATTTTTTTACATAAAGAAGAAAACGCGCCAGCAGTTTTATTTGAAAGGGTAGCATGAGAGATTCATTTTGATAGATTATAATTTGCTGTTTTCAGGTCACAAGAGTAACCGAGGAGGGTGCTTGGGGTCGTTACTTAGAGAAGTATGGAGAAGGCTGGAAGTGGCCAGAGAAAGGTCAGGAATACTTCCTTCCTGAATCCGACATCTTTAAGACACTGGCCAAGTACACTACTCGTCAGGATCGAAAAACATTATTTTTCACATTTACCCTGTAAATAGCTCTATTGGACGCTTCTAGATGTCATTTTCCCTTTTTATCACATTTTGGATAGTGGAGCCTTTGGTTTATTTAGAAACCCCCCACCCTCCACCTAAACCCAGCATTTGTAATTTATGTCTCTGTTGTGAAGTTGGACAACTTTTGATTTAATTGTACTCTGTACCACTTGCAATTATGTGTACTTGTATAAATCAATGCAATTACTACTGTAGATCACGTTTTTTGAGCTGCTTGTCTTGTCTTAATGAATCGCTGCGTGAGGTTATGTCCACAATTATTTGGTCTATCAACCATTCTACAGTCAATGGGTTGCTGATTGGCAGAGCTGTAATTCACCTTATGTCAACTGTTGACATCTTCCATAGTTTTGGGCATCATAACTAATTTTATTCAATGCAAGCTGTCACTTAACAACATTCAGTACTGCATTTGTGTAATGAAGTTATGTACTCTACCACTAAAATGTTAATATTTAAAAGCAGTCAACACCATGGTTGGTTAGAATTTGTCAGAGTGTCTGCCCTTGTTAGTTTTGTTAATCTGACAAGTCAGCTCCTGTTTGTCATAAATAACAAGGTTTTAGCCACACACAAATGTTAAGTCACAGCGTGAAGTTATGAACTCATCAATCGTTCCCAAGCATTGTACGCTTTCTAATGGTATTGTTAAGATCTTTTTGTGTTTATCCTAAATCAAATGAACTTCACAACTGCATTCAAACTGTATTGCTTAATTTCTATATGGGTTGTGGCTGCGTTAATGTTTTTTAATAGATGTTTGACTAGTGCCAAGGTTATCTTCAAAATATTCATGTACCTGTACGACAAACATGTTGTTTTCATATTGGAAAATTCCCTCAGGTACTGTAAAGTAGTTTTGTTGCATTTAAAGTTAAATGTTTGGTGAATTGACTGCCTAATGAGATGTAATGCAACCCTGCCGTTCTCATGTGTAATGTTATGTACTCAATTGTTTCACGCTTGTCTGTAAAACTGGTTTTAAATGCAAACTTGCTTCCAAGTGTTTGTAGATTACTAACATGACTGTTTTATTGTTTCCATGCACTTAGGTTTTACATTTCAGTATTCGTGCTGCTCTGATAGCTTTTTGCATTAAAAATGTCTCATCTGGTCAAATATCCTGTGTGCTGATGTGCGTTCATTTTATTTTTCATATTCTGCATTCTCTTTTCTTTAGACAGTCATTTTATGTGTGTCACAATTTCTCAACTCCTTTTCTGAACCTTGCCCATATATGTTGTCACAACCACCTGTAACGTTCAAAATAATGTCATAATTCATGCAAAATAAAATTAACATAATAAAGGTACAGTTTCATTTAGAAATAAATGCTTCAGATTACACTGCTTTATACCACACACGCATATGCAGGGACGTAGCGGGCCACTCCGGCAACTGCCGGAGTACTTTTTGGACAAAAAAAAAGAGAAAGAGTGAGAGAGAGGGGGGGGGGGGAGAGAGAGAGAGAGGAACCTGTCGTGGTGTCAAAACTTCGCAAGTGTATTCATGTTTACCAAAAATGGCAACATTTGTTTGCGCCATTAGCTGCGCCACGTAGCAGTGGCTGGTAAACAGAAAAGTGTCAAAATCGCCGGCCCAAGTACGAAAGATACTGGCCAAAGTGCATCAACACAACAGACTTCTGCACTGACCACTAGCTCCACCAATTTAGCAGTGGTAAAAAGCAGAAATAAGAAGAACATGAGGCACCACTAGCTCAAATTAAAAGCCGCACGCCGGCTCCAAACGGAAACAGCCTCCTGACACATTACTGAAACGAAGCAGAACGACCTCCCAATAAGAAACCAACGGGCATTGGAAATATCTTATTCATACACGCCACACCGCAACCAATACAATGTCCCCCCAAACAATGGGGAAAAGAAAAACGGAATGAACCAGAAACAGAAAAACCGCCAGACCTTTGAACTATGGAGCGACATCCAAGAAATCATAGGACCAGCACACAAATGGCTGAAAAAAAGAAGAAAATACATGTGGACGAAAAACCTCCCACACTTTCAAAGAATCCTGCTAGCCGCATTCATCTTCTCCAATGGTCTGAACCCTACTATATTCTTTGAATGGGTCGACCTCATGGGCCTTTGCAGAGACAAGGGAGCAAGGAAACAACTAGAATACCTCTTCATATACTTTAAAGAGGGCAGATACAGCAAAGCTTTGTACGCCTACAACATGATCAACGGGCGCTACGAATACTTGGACGGAACCACGAAACACCACAGACAACCACGGATTGATTGATTGATTGTACATTGCTTAACGTCCCGACAGCAACAAGGCTTTCTCAGGACGTGCCTGCACTGCTTGTGAAAAAAAAACTAAACAGAAAATTGAATGTATGTCGCCAGCCGGTCAAAAATGTTAAATAAACCTACAACATGGGGCCTAATTAAAGCTAAGACCATTTAGCAACACACATCCAATATCAAGAGCTACAGGCAGTGCAGACAGTAGGGAGAGTTTTAAAAAGGCAAATACAGGTGAATGGACAAAGGGTAGACAGAAACACATGCCCCCAGAATAGAGAGAAAAACCCACCCTGTGGGGCTGACCAGGGTGACCCTGGAACTAAAAAATACCTAACCCCACCCAAGTCCCCCAGGGCAGACCCGGGTGGGGAACAGACAACCACGGAATTGCCCCACCAACAATCAAAACTAAGGACACGACATCAAAAGAACACACCACCACTCTCCACTAGCCTTTCCAAGTAAGTGATAGTGTGAGAGTACGTCCTCTGGAACAATATAAAATGAACCACAAAACAAACTACCATCAAAACCTAACAACAAAGGTCTACTCAACAAAAACAAAAGGGTCAGCACGCTGATGAAGGCAGCCCTTAGCCAATACAGGCTTACACATGCCCGAAATACACCTGACAGCTAACACAAAACGTGACTGATTTGTGAATTGTCATAAGGGTATACGGCTGGTCACATCAAGCCATCACATAGTGGTGTGCGATGTACAGACATCTTTTCCCAGATCACACATGCACAAGGCTCGATTGAACCATTTAATGGTACTTCACGTCCACAAGTCTAAAACTGACTCACTCAGCTTGATTTGTGTTGCCAACAACTTTGTGGCTTCTGCAGCACGCAGGCAAACAGTTTTTGGGACATTTTCTCTGAGCTGGATGTGTCAAGAACCAATGTGCTTCAAAAATCCCGTGCAACACTATAGCGTCTGCTGTCAAAGTTGACTCAGGACTGAGATGCAAAGCTTTCGTGATGAACATTTCTTCATGGATTATATTTCTTCTTTAATTTTGTTTCGCTAGTCTCATATACAACAAACGATTTTCAACTCTGACATGTTGCGATCTTCTAACTACAGAAAGGCGAATTTGTTTACTAATTGATTGGTTTACACACAATATCGAGATAGAGTGACCGATGTGAAAGCTGCCTTTCAGACAGATTTACAGCGCAGGCTCAAAGACACAGCGGACCCAGTAGACTCCTCCCCTGAAACACTTTGGGAACAACTGAAAACTGCTATTGCAAAATCCTCTGCAGAAGTCTTGGGTTTCGCCAGAAAGAAGAACAAAGACTGGTTTGACGAAAACGATGTAGAGATCCAGGAACACCTAGCAAAAAAAAGAGCCGCCCATCAGGCCCACCTAGCCCAGCCTTCCTGCCCTGTGAAGAAGTCTGCCTTCCGCCTCGTCTGCAGCAGTCTCCAGCGCAAGCTCAGAGATCTCCAGAATGAGTGGTGGACCAGACTTGCACAGAGGACCCAGCTTTGTGCTGACAATGGTGACTACAGGGGCTTCTACAAAGCACTGAAAGCAGTGTATGGTCCCAGGCACCTGGTACAAAGTCCCCTGTGAAGCGCGAATGGCCAGGCACTCCTCACAGATAATACCTCCATCTTGAACCGCTGGTCGGAATACTTTCAGAGCCTCTTCAGCGCTGAGCGCACTGTTCAAGAAGCAGTCGTCCTACAAATCCCACACCTCCCAGTAAAGGTTGAATTGGACGAACCGCCCACCGCTGAAGAGATCCTCACAGCCATCCACCAGCTCAAGAGTGGCAAAGCAGCAGGCATTGATGGAATACCGCCAGAGATCTGGAAACATGGAGGCACAGCACTGCACAACAAGCTCCATGACCTCTTTCTCTGCTGCTGGGAGGAAGGAACACTACCAAAAGATCTCCGTGATGCGGTCGTTATCACCCTGTACAAGAACAAAGGCGAGAAGTCTGACTGTTCCAACTATCGGGGAATTACCCTGCTGTCCATTGCTGGGAAAATCCTTGCAAGGCTGCTCCTGAATCGGCTGGTACCTGCCATCGCTGAAGACCAACTCCCAGAGGGCCAGTGTGGCTTCAGAGCAAACAGGAGCACCACCGATATGGTCTTTGTGCTGAGACAGCTACAGGAGAAGTGCCGCGAGCAGAACAAAGGGCTGTACGTAACGTTTGTCGACCTAACAAAAGCGTTCGACACTGTAAGCAGGCAAGGCATGTGGCAGATCCTGGAGCGACTTGGCTGTCCCCCAAAGTTCCTCAACATGATTGTCCAGCTACACGAGGACCAGCAAGGCCAGGTCAGACTCAACAATGACCTCTCAGAACCATTCCCTATTCTCAACGGCGTAAAGCAGGGCTGCGTGCTGGCACCGACCCTCTTCACCATCTTTTTTAGCATGATGTTGAAGCAGGCCACAGTGGACCTCGATGATGACGATGCAGTGTACATCAGGTATCGTCTCGATGGCAGCCTGTTCAACCTCAGACGACTGCAGGCCCACACGAAAACCCTAGACCAACTGATTCGTGAGCTGCTTTTTGCTGATGATGCTGCCCTCGTTGCACACACAGAGAGAGCCCTGCAGCGCATCACGTCTTGCTTCGCAGATGCTGCCCAGCTCTTTGGACTCGAGGTCAGTCTGAAAAAGACAGAGGTCCTCCATCAGCCGGCACCCAAGACAGTGTATCGCCCTCCTCACATAACCATTGGCGAGTCTGAACTAAAGTCAGTGCACCAGTTTACTTACCTTGGCTGCATTATCACGTCGGACGCCAAGCTGGACAAGGAGCTTGACAGCAGGCTGGCAAAAGCGAACATCGCTTTCGGGCGACTTTTCAAGCGGGTGTGGCACAATCAACAGCTGAAAACAGGCACCAAGATCAGCGTGTACAGAGCTGTGGTCCTCACCACCCTGCTGTATGGTTCCGAGTCCTGGGCCCTCTACCGCAGCCAACTACGACTCCTCGAACGCTTCCACCAGCGCTGCCTGCGTACCATCCTGGGCATTCACTGGAGTGACTATGTCACCAACGTCGAGGTCCTTGAACAGGCTGAAACTGTGAGCATCGAGGCTTTGCTGCTGCGGACACAGCTCCGCTGGGCGGGGCATGTCTCCAGGATGGAGGATCATCGCCTACCAAAGATCACCCTGTTCGGCGAGCTTGCTACTGGACACCGTGACAGAGGGGCACCAAAGAAGAGATACAAAGACTGTCTCAAGAAGTCACTTAGTGCCTGCCAAATCGACCACCACCAGTGGTCTTCGCTTGCTGCGGACCGTGACACCTGGCGCTCCACCATTTACAAGGCAGCTGTCTCCTTTGAGGACTCTCACAGAGCTAGCCTTAAGGACAAGCGGCTCAGGAGAAAAAACAAAGATGCCGCAGCTCAGAACCCTGGCCATACCTTCCCCTGCAGCCACTGCGGTCGAACCTGCCTGTCTTGGATTGGCCTCCGCAGCCATGAACAAGCCTGCAGACGTCATGGGCAACTCCTATAAAATCTTCGTTCGCGAAGTCAAGCCAAGAGGTTTACAAATGACCACTTGAAAGATGTAAACAATTGTGACATTTCCCAATGCTTGATTCCAAACCAGTATATCATAGGTAAGTCTGTCTGGATGTGAATGTTGTTTCTTTAAAACAGAGTTAACATTTTAATATCAATAAATAAGCTTCTGTTCGCCATCGTCCCTCAAATAATTTAAAAACTTTCCAACTTTCTCTGGTAACCGCCATACTACTTTTCTCATGCTCTCAATAAACTACAAGTCATTCTTGCTGGTCACAGAACAAACAAAGCCACGAAAATCACTAACATATTAAAAAACTAAAGTTGTACAACTACACACATTGAATGTATATGCACAGAATAAAGAGATGACCGGCTTCTAAGTTATGGTGTCGCAGATGTTACACAGTTACGCTGTATTTTTCAAAATGAAACAATGACGAAACCATCGTCTGCTGAGCGGGAAGCCTTCATCCACAACAAGGGTACATATTAGCACATGATTTGATGACGTTTCGCCCAAGGTTTCCATATATGGAAGTGTGTACACAACAATAAAGTGTGACGTGTCACACATGCAACACGCGGTTACACAGTTACGCACAAAGTGAGACTTGAGGTGGTGAACGTGAAATGGTACCAAATCCTGGGATATACGACATCATTGGAAGAAAAGGTAAGCGGAACTGATCATATTATTCTCCTATCTACTATTTTACATGGTTATCTGCATGTTTTATTTCGTGATTGTAGAGAAATACCTAGTTTAAATGACGCGATGCATTGACTATGCTGGTGTCGCATGTTACTATTGTTACGCAGTGCACAGAACTGCTTGTTTTCACGAAGAATAATGCTTTAGATACCTTTTGGGGGGCGTTTATCAGAGAAACCTTATCGTTTAAGCTGTTTTCAAGTTGCAAAATCTGGGTAAAAGCATGTTACTTCATAAAAATCTAACATGCGTAACTGCATTACACTTTTCACGAGTCGCATGTAATGCAGTTACCTGAAGATGATGTAGCATGTTATGTTGTTACTATGTAACACAAAAAAGAACGTTTTTCACATGTTTACTTTGCATTGACCTTATCTTTATCCATAGCACGAATTTTGATTAAGTGTAAACATTCTAGCGTTTTTAATAATCTTTTCCTGGTGTTTATCACATAAAAACTTAAAAAGCCTTTTCTTCCCAGATTTTGGAGACTAATGGTGATGAAGCGCTGGTGAAGTTCTTAAAGGTTCATGAGAGGTAGTACACATTTCCCCCATGTTGAAGACATTATCATGGGTCTCTGTGGAGGATGTCACGCTTTTGGATCCGCCCACCATCAACGTCTGTGGACAACACTTCTTTTCATAAATTTTGTTGGGGTTGTCAGGATGCTTCAGGATTTTGGTGGTGGTGGGGAGGGGTGTATGGAATAAATACATGAATGTCAGAAATAAATGATTTCCACTGTCCCAAGTATTTTGCATTTGTTGAGTTCTTAAATCTTGCCCCCGAGGATGGATGTATGTTTGTGTCGCATGTTACACAGTTACAGATCAGTGTTGATGTTGTATAACATCAAAGCAAGTACAAGTTTTTGTCTCTTTTACCTTTAGCATCATCATTGACCACTGAAAGTACATTTTATGTTAAATATTTGTTTCATATTTGTTGACCCTAAAGTTTGAAACAAAAACGTTTTATAATGGGAGTGTAACTGTGTTATGGTGTCGCGAACAAAAACTATACCTCTTTCCGACAAAAATTGCATCTAATAACTCAAGAATTGTTTTTTACCTTCTCCTTGATGTGTTCAAGTAAGCCATGATTGATAAGACATTTTGTATGATTTGTACATTGCTCACAGCTGAATTTCTGTCACGGTGTAACACAGTTACTTTGTAGTTTGTGTCCCATGTTACACAGTTACAGATTAGTATTGATGTTGTATAACATCAAAGCAAGTACAAGTTTTTGTCTCTTTTACCTTTAGCATCGTCATTGACCACTGAAAGTAAATATGTTACATATTTGTTTCATATTTTTTTACCCTAAAGTTTGAAACAAAAACGTTTTAGTATGGGGGTGTAACTGTGTTACGGTGTCGCGAAGAAAAAATATACCTCTTTCCAAAACAAATTGCATCTAATAACTCAAGAATTGTTTTTTTACCTTTCTCCTTGTTGTGTTCAAGTAAGCCATGATTGATAAGACATTTTGCATGATTTGTACATTGCTCACAGCTGAATTTCTGTCACAGTGTAACGCAGTTACACTGCAGCGACATATTTCATATTTACCTGTCTATTGGCAGTTTGGTATGTTGGTCTGCTTTTTTTACAGGTTATAAACTACACATATTAACACAATAATTAACAATGGTGCTAACATTTAAAGTTGAATTTGTTTTTTTAGCAGTGATTCCCCCTTTTAGTCATCATCAGTGTGGAATGACTCATATACAGGCACACACACGTGTATCACATATTGGTCATTGCAGTCCAAGGGCAGTGCTGTGCTGAATCAGTAAGGTTAATCTATCTCCTGCATCTTGCACATGCTGCAGTACATAACGGGCGATTAAAAAATTAAAAGCATACCTGCCAATATCAGACGTAAAAGGGAGAAAGTATTTAAGTTGCTTTCTGAGCACCACTTAATGACAACTTCTGGATGGAGCTTAACGATTGTGCCAAGCCATAATGAAATTGACATGATGGCTACCTCTACACCAAATAAGTTTTCATGAACCCTCTTGTGCATGCAGCCATCAGTACTGTTTACAGTACCACACACTATGCACAAGGTCACTGTGTACCTTCTCATCCACTTGGTGTTCTGCATGATGATAATGCTCATCAGCATTGCCGTCAGTGCGGGGCGGCCCATCTTGTGACCCCGCTGTCACCATGACTCGTGCAATTTCCCCCGACGATGGCAGCAAATCAACCCTTGCTTCTCGCAGTCTCGTGCCCATTATTTACATCATACGGAATCTGAAAATAACCATTTCAGCTCATCATATGTCTGATGAAGGGAGGTGCAGAGGTCATATTATTCACCTTTGGTTTGTTGGAAGTGCTTTGTGTTAAGGTGATTTCTGCAACAGGAATCAGCGTGACAAAAAACGCTACCAACAGCCAAAGTTTCAATGAGACTTTTGAACGTGTTTTCTTTTAAATTAATTGTGTGTGTGGGCTGGTCTTGTGATCTAGACTTTGGCCTAGTGTTGTTATGTCCAAAATCACAATCTGGCACACGTTTAAACCGCTGGCAGGCATATATTTAAACATGTACGTGTAATCCTGATGTGTCATTTGAACCCTAGCCGTCAGCATGGATGTGCAGAGCCACCCACATTGCTGCTGTAGCTGAGGGTGTACCATCAGGTTCCCACCCTTAAAACAATAAAGCAATATAAACAATTTCTAAATACCTGTAAGTACCATTAACTATCTATCAGCCACTTTTGAAGTGAGCTTCAACATGAGTCTTGCTTCTTGTTATGTAGATCACTGATAAGCACACAAGAAAGACACTAGGCTCACATCTTATCCTCATCCTTAATGGCTTAAATTCATGCTTTCTTACTGTTTGCCACAAACAAAGTTCCTGAACTGAATTCCACTTACAACTAATACTGTGCTCAAACAGACAGTTAACCACAGTCAAACCTGTTTATCATTTTTATTAATAATTATTATTAATCAGAAACATCCAATTATAATAGCCCATTTCTGATCGGAACTGATGAACCTATTGCTTTCACTTATGAAGAATGAAGTGACATGAAAAAGAATAATCCAACAAGCAAAGGCCATCGGCACAATGAAATTTTGCTCCTTAGAAAAGCTGCAGTTATATATATCTAACACATATATATAAATATATATATATATATATATATATATATAAATATATATATATATATATATATATATATATATATATATATATATATATATATATATATATATATATATATATATATATATATATGAATATATGAAATACTGGCCAACCGCACAATGATTTAATTTTCAGAATTAAAAAAAAAATTTCTTGTGCTAACCCTTTGGTGTAGTGACGTTTTTTAGTCGTGATGATTCCGAAATCATGACAAAAACCGCCACCAACATCCAAGGGGTCAAACGGTATTTAACCCATAGATAACGGAACTGACCCCTTCATGCATGCAGTCACCAGTAATAAAAATGGTGCTGGTGAAATAATACTACATGCATAAGGGGGTTAGTAACCAAGATTTAAAGCAATGACTGACATAGAACAGGGACAGTGAAATTAGGTTATCACCTACACAAGTTATAAATGACTGAGTTACCAATTTATGCACCACAAGGTACCTCTTGCAAGGTCAATGCTACTGTATCAAGGTTTACTAGTCAAAATGTAGATCAGACACATGCAAGCTGTAAACCACAAAAAATGAGCAGTCTGAAATTCCAGGGAATCTGTGGCTAATTGGGACACAAGTTTCTGAAGTAGCATCAGTAGTAGCATTCTTTTTTTTTTATTACACACTTAACCCTTATCATTTGGAATACACCAGTATGTGAATTAAGTTTGACTAAAATAGTTCAAGGGTAGTGCCAGAATAGCTTGGCGTCCCTAGGCACCAAGCTACTCTGGCACCACCCTTGAACTAAAGCCATTGGTCTATATCTGTATGTACCATAATGTAGTTTGCATATGGCAGTGCACAAATTGGAAGCTTCTAGCCTCAGTATGATATGGGTTAAGGCAGCATTCCCATACTATCATGTATCATATTTCAACTTTCTTATCTTTCTGAGGTAAGCTGAGACAACTACACAAGAGTCTGTTTATCACTCAAATAAAAAGGAAAAGGATATATTTAGCTACATTGTTATAGTACATAAACACATCCTTCCCAGGTCACTTACCCCACCCCAACCTCCAAACACTCATTTTATCGTTCAAGGCTGTAAAGCAACAGAGAAGACTTACAGTTTGAATCCATACCTTACCTTCAAAACTGTGCAAAAAAAGAAAGAGACACATGTCCTTGATTTGAGCACGTAAGCCTGTGACAAAAGGTCATTTACAACCAAAAGTAACAACCAACAGAAATGTCTTTAAAATAGGCTTATTGTAGGCAGTGGCACTGGTTAGTTTTGATGCATCTGGCATGTGGGCATGTGAAATTAGTTAATGTGAATGCAGAAACCGCTGTTTTCCTGCAACGAATAATTAAATTTGGCCCTTTCTGAAAATGTTTGGTTTCGGCGTTTGGTGGGTGGTGATAAATATGATCACATTAAGTTGGTTTATCTTTTTTAATTATTCTCTTGCAAAAGAAATTAATTGTATAACCTGTTCTCACAGGTGGAAGTATGAAGAGTATTTTATTCCTTTTGAAATTAAGTTTTCTGTAACAATCTGTGTTGGCTGACATTACGGTGGACATACTCAGTCAATTTAAATCAGAAAAACAGTTCTTTGTGTGATTACCACATTTTACAAAAAAAAAGTACTTCAGTCATCTGTATTTCTGTTATCTCATCTAAGGACAATGACTGAAGAACTTTTTCCTGTCGCTCAGTAGAGAAAAATGTTTGTTGTTATTGTTACACCAGACATACTGGATATACACATGAAAATCATCTATAGATTAGTCCACTTTGGTGAAAAGGAAACTCTGTGAGAAATTATATAAGTGTGCCAACAACAATGTCTTCATAGCGGAATCACAAAAAGAACTAATTTTCTGTTAAAGTGTGGTTTTCTTGACTAAAAATGATGGTTGTTATGCGAACAACATTTTGTCACAGGCTCAGTGCTCACCACCATTTGCATGATGTGAATTATTTACCTTATTTTAAAAAAAACCCGATGATTGGTCAAAAAGAATGAACAGTATCAATCCAAAAATGTTCTATAAATCACAACAGAAGTTTAACCTTAGGTCATGTATTATCAGTAGCTGCAGTATCCTTCTCATGTAAACAAAAACAGTTAAACCGTGATATGTACAGCAGAGGAACTGAACTCATGTACTGTAGTTAAACCGTGATATGTACTGCAGAGGAACTGAACTCATGTACTGTATTGGCAAAGTGTACTAAATAAATAATGAACTACCTGTGCACCAGTACTAGCCTAGTATTAATCATTTAATCCTTTAGCTGTCTGTAGTTTGCTGAGGTGATTCATGTGGGAATTAACTCTACAAAAAGTGCTATGGACAGCCAAAGGGTTCACGTCTGTTTCTTACCCCAGCATAACTTATGGCCAGTTTAAACCTAATGTACTCTGTGAACCTGCTGACCAAACAAATGCAGTGACCCTGAATAAATTGTGATAGCATGGGATGGTACTGTGATAGGAGTGGTGATAATGTAATTCAACGTGATCAATAGAATGTGATTTGGCTAGGATTATAGATTCTAACAGGCTTGGAGAGGGATTTTATTTAAATATAATGTGTTTACTTGTTTGTATGTATGTTTGTGAGCCAAAGACAAATTTACATTTATACAAATATATTTAATGGACAATAAAGATTTTTGAATTGAATTTGAATTGAACTGAATATATTCTTACAAATGCAGTAGTACTATGTGCCTGTTAGTGTTAGACCCAAGTAAATCACATGGTTAGCAGCACATATGGATGCACAAATTCACACATTTGCTAGCAACACTCAACATGACGGTCATAAGGGGGTAAGGATCGTGATACAAATACCTGTATTGTATAACATTATAGTTTATACTACAAAGCCAAGGTGAGATCGTGATCATAAACATACAACACCAATTCGCAAATTTGTCTGGACACTCTTGTCTGCATAATAGGTCATGAATATTCTCTCTCTCTCTCTCTCACGTACATAAACTTGTACATCTTTCAGGGTTTTATTGTTTGACACTATGTGTACTTTGTACACAGAACATTCTACAGCAAACTAAGACAGTAAAGATTGCGTCAACTTACCCAGCGACGGGACGCTTACGCGTGAAAAACAAAGATGAGCTCAATCGACTGTCGTCCACTAATACAGCTGCGACACGCCCGACTTTCACCAATCCTACTGTGGAAGTGATGATCCAAGTTTCTGGATAAATGCACGGGAAAGAAATACCAGGACGGAAGGATGGAATGTTCGGTCATCTCACCAACGTTCTGAAGCAGGCATGTTGTCCGCAGACGACTTTGAACGAAATGTTTATCCGTTGGAAAAGATGAAAGAACGAAATTCACGTACCTTTCCTAACCGAGTTCACACTAAAAGAATACTTGATGCAAGCATGCGCGAGTTACAAAAAAAGCACGAACCATACACAATAAATCCTTTGCGAGATAACCGTAAACATCATCGGGTCAGCATGTTTTGGACCTCGACCTCAACAACCTGGAGTTCTTTCCCCTTACTGACCTAATAATCTCGACACCAACTCGTACAAACTGATTTCCTGTGAGGTAATAGGGCTCGGAAAGTTCCCGGCGTTGCCTAGGAGCGTCGGCTGCCGCGCCGCCATCTTGAGAGGACACGCCGCTGGCGATAGTAGCGAAGTAATGTTTCAACACGTTTTCCTTCATATTTTTTCCTCTTTGGAAACAAACAAAAAGATGAAAATTTCATCCCAAAGTCTACCGTATTGTTTGGAGCTCAGATGCGTCGAGTTTATCTCAAGGCTTTTACCATGCTGAGGCCGAACGTGACATTCAGCGGAGTTGCTCATATCATTTCTTAAAGCTGAGGTGCAATGAGAAAAACCCGCCCAGCGCGTGTTTTAAAAAGACTACAGGACCCAGCTTGGGCCCTGCCCCTAAGTGGGTCAAATCCGCCGTTCGTAACTCAGTTGACGGAGTTGGCAACTGCGTATCCCGAGCTTGCAAAACTCTCGGAAAACGACAGACCACTTCCTGTTGCACGGAAATCATCGCGATTAGCAGATCGGACAACAGCAGACGATTCTGTGACACTTTGAAACTGACCGACATCCACGGATTTTACGCGCTGGGGACTATGATGGCAGAATGTACGGCTGTACATGCTGTAAGTATGACTCCTGACACTTTGTAGTTGTGAACGAATTTTTTCAACACGTACCTACAGTCCAATATAGGCTAATATAAATAAATAAAGAAGCATTGTGATGTACAACCAACACAGTAAATTGGATGAGAGAGAGAGAGAGAGAGAGAGAGAATCGACTGTTTACATAGATGCCAAAAGATACAAGGTCGCCATGGGTCAAGCTGATTTTTAGTAGCTGCCCTTCGTATGGAAAAAAATAATTGCTGTAGGCCACTCCAGATGGAAAGTTATAACAACAAACACAAAACGACAAATAACCCCTCCTTCCTCACCCTTCCGATATCATATAAAGCTTCAGGCTGTGCTGTGTAACTTACGGATAGCTCGGCCTGGTCCATATCCAGTGTGCGTCCAAGCAAGACACAAATGGCCTGCTCTGTCCGTCGGGTGGTCGAGTGTCGTCTGCTACTGTTGATATCAGTACAAATATCGCTGGTTTAGATCAGTGATCGCGGTTCCCATTCGCTGCATACAGGAAGTGGCCTATCTTTTTCAGGGGAGTTTTGCCAGCACGACGAACGCAGTTGAAAACTCAGTCAACTGAGTAGCAAACCGGTTTGCCGAGGTTAGCCGAACTTTCACGAAGACAGGGCCCTCGCTGGGTCCTGCAAAGTTTTTTTAAAACACGTGCGGGGCGGAGTTTTTTGACTGTTTCTCAGCTTTAAAGCTGAGGTGCAATGAGAAAAACCCGCCCAGCGCGTGTTTTAAAAAGATTCTACAGGACCCAGCTTGGGCCCTGCCCCTAAGTGGGTCAAATCGGTTCGTAACACAGTTGACGGAGTTGGCAACTGGCCCGGCGTATCCCGAGCTTGCAAAACTCTCGGAAAACGACAGACCACTTCCTGTTGCACGGAAAACATCGCGATTAGCAGATCGGACAACAGCAGACGATACTGTGACACTTTGAAACTGACCAACAGCCACGGATTTTACGCGTTGGGGACTATGATGGCAGAATGTACGGCTGTACATGCTGTAAGTATGACTCCTGACACTTTGTAGTTGTGAACGAATTTTTTCAACACGTACCTCCAGTCCAATATAGGCTAATATAAATAAATAAAGAAGCATTGTGATGTACAACCAACACAGTAAATTGGATGAGAGAGAGAGAGAGAGAGAATCGACTGTTTACATAGATGCCAAAAGATACAAGGTCGCCATGGGTCGAGCTGAATTTTAGTAGCTGCCCTTCGTATGGAGAATTTTTTTCGCTGTAGGCCACTCCAGATGAAAAGATATAACAACAAACACAAAACGACAAATAACCCCTCCTTTCTCACCCTTCCGATATCGAATAAAGCTTCAGGCTGTGCTGTGTAACTTACGGATAGCTCGGCCTGGTCCATATCCAGTGTGCGTCCAGGCAAGACACAAATGGCCTGCTCTGTCCGTCGGGTGGTCGAGTGTCGTCTGCTACTGTTGCTGTCAGTAGAAATATCGCTGGTTTAGATCAGTGATCGCGGTTCCCACTCCGCGCTGCATACAGGAAGTGGCCTGTCTTTTTCACGGGAGTTTTGCCAGCACGACAAACGCAGTTGAAAACTGAGTCAACTGAGTTCCAAACCGGTTTGCCGAAGTTAGCCGAACGTTCACGACAGGGCCCTCGCTGGGTCCTGCAAAGTTTTTTTTAAAACACGTGCGGGGCGGAGTTTTTTGACTGTTTCTCAGCTTTAACCTAGTAGGTGTCCTTGTTTTAGGCTTATAATGCTGATCCATTTCTCTCCTCTCCAGGGCCGGATCCAAGGGGGGGGGGAGGATTTGGTACTACAGCCCCCCCCCCCCCCCCTCTTCGGCAAAACAAACAAACAAACAAACAAAACCATTCCGGCGGCACCAGGCTACCACTGAGTCCGCCACGACACTGAACATGGTCCGAGAAGGAGGCCGGGGGGTGCGGCTTTGAATGTTATGATAGTTGCAGCACCCCCTCCCCTCCCCCTTGAAAACTGATTGATCCGGCTCCTCTCTAAGCCAACCTCTGAGCAACGCACAGTCAGTCACGGCTAACAAGAGTCCGATTGGGGGGCGAAAGATACCTAGTCCTCCCAACCCAAATAATGTGCACATGCGGACTCATTCTTACCACAGAACACATACTGCTAGACTGCCCAAACATAGAAGAAACCAGAACCACAATAGCAGATAAACTCAACACACCCCTCACCCTAGAAGGCCTCATAAACCCCGACGCAACAACATGGTGCACTACTACCAAACACACAATTCACCTACTCAACAAACACCCCCTAGTTAAGTACATATAACCAAACATAGAAGATGAACAGAAACACTTATAGGGGGTTAGTAAAAACCAACCCCCCCTCAAACAAAAAGGACAACAGCTGGCGAAAATAAAAAATAAAATAATAATAATTAAACAAAAAAAGACTGACTACCAAAAGGAGGAAAAGGAACCTACACCACCGGCCAGGAAGACGGGAATCCGGACCCCCACGGGAACTCAGGCTCTTACCGCAACGAACCGGCCTTGTGTAGTGCGGACAGCCATGATGAGAGGCCGAACGAAAAAGCGATGCGCGAACATCAGCGACAAACAGGCAAAATATAGACCCCATCCCCCCACCATCCCCGCCCCCCCCCCCCCCCCCCTGGACGAAATCAGCGAGAGCTGGAAGTTTCTATCCATTTAAAATAGCATAGCAAATGCGGCCACATACTACGGAGAACGTACTATTAGACTGCCAAAATATAGAAGAAACCAGAGCCACAATAGCAGAAAGACTGAACACGCCCCTCGCGTTAGAAGGCCTCATAAACCCTGACCCTACAACATGGTCCACCACCACCAAACTCACAATACACCTGCTCAACGAGCACCCCCTAGTTAAGTACATATAAACAAACAAGGAAGGAGAGAGAAGGCAGACAACACCACCCGGACCCAGCGAGACCGGGACCCGGACACCCACTGGAGCACGGGCTCTCCCCAACGACCCAAACGCCCAAGGCGCGGACAGGCATGATGAAGAATAGAATAAAGCGATGCGCGTACATCAGCAACAGTCAAAATAAACCCCCTTCCCCCCCATCCCCCGTCCCACCCCCCCTGGACGAAATCAGCGAAAGCTGGAAGTCCCGATCCCTTTCTAAAATAGCATAGCATAGCAATAATAATAATAATGCATCGCATTTATATGGCGCATTTCTCATATTTATAATATAACTCAATGCGCAGAATGTAGCCGCGAACTGAACCCAACAAGCACGCTCACGTGAATCACACGCATTCACTCACACACTGTACGTAAACACAGAACATTCACGTGGTGCTAAGGGCAAGCTCAAGCGAGCTACTGACGGTATTTGGAAATCGTTTTTGTATTTGAAATTTTATTGGACCAAGGGTAGACAGAAAAATGTCCCAGCCATGAGAATAGAGGGGAAAACCCACCCTGTGGGGCTGACCAGGGTGACCCTGGGAACTAAAAATTAGTTAGCCCCACCAAAGTCCCCCAGGGCAGACCCGGGTGGCCGAAGAAACGAACTAACAAAGTCACTCTTAAACTAAGTAGTTTCCATGATATGCCATTTCTGGCCCATGAGATATAAATATGTCATGGGTCATGCATAGAATTAAGAGGAGGAACGGTTGGTTGGTTGGTCGTTTGTACATTGCTTAACGTCCCGACAGCAACAAGACTTTCTCAGGACGTGCCTGCATTGCTTGTGAAAAAAACACTGACACAACCTAAACAGACTATTAAATGTATGTCGCTAGCTGGTCTAATCTATCTATCTATATCCCGTAGTCTTGCCGACCGTTGGGGCACCACTGATGACTCGACAACCAGCTCCCTCCATTCCTCTCTGTTCTCTGCCATTCTCAGCGTATCGCCCAGCTTCAGTCCTGTCCACTCTGAGATAATATGACGTCAATGGTGACGGAACCCAAAGTCGTCCGATCGCTTTGAAATCAACACAGGCTTTTCAGGGGACCATTCAACTCCTGCACAGAAAAAGCCATTTTGGAGGCAAAACTCGAGAAAACGATTCTTGGTCAAAATGGCGCCGAACCTGCTGATGCCGGGCCCTTATGACGTCAATGGTGACGGAACGCAAAGTCGTCCGATCGCTTTGAACTCAACACAGGCTGTTCAGGGGACCATTCCTGCACAGAAAAACCCATTTTGGAGGCGAAACTCGAGAAAACGATTCTTGGTCAAAATGGCGCCGAACCTGCTGATGGGCCCTTATGACGTCAATGGTGACGGAACGCAAAGTCGTCCGATCGCTTTGAAATCAACACAGGCTGTTCAGGGGACCATTCCTGCACAGAAAAACCCATTTTGGAGGCGAAACTCGAGAAAACGATTCTTGGTCAAAATGGCGCCGAACCTGCTGATGGGCCCTTATGACGTCAATGGTGACGGAACGCAAAGTCGCCCGATCGCTTTGAAATCAACACAGGCTGTTCAGGGGACCATTCCTGCACAGAAAAACCCATTTTGGAGGCGAAACTCGAGAAAACGATTCTTGGTCAAAATGGCGCCGAACCTGCTGATGGGCCCTTATGACGTCAATGGTGACGGAACGCAAAGTCGCCCGATCTCTTTGAAATCAACACAGGCTGTTCAGGGGACCATTCCTGCACAGAAAAACCCATTTTGGAGGCGAAACTCGAGAAAACGATTCTTGGTCAAAATGGCGCCGAACCTGCTGATGGGCCCTTATGACGTCAGTGGTGACGGAACGCAAAGTCGTCCGATCGCTTTGAAATCAACACAGGCTGTTCAGGGGACCATTCCTGCACAGAAAAACCCATTTTGGAGGCGAAACTCGAGAAAACGATTCTTGGCCAAAATGGCGCCGAACCTGCTGATGGGCCCTTATGACGTCAATGGTGACGGAACGCAAAGTCGTCCGATCGCTTTGAAATCAACACAGGCTGTTCAGGGGACCATTCCTGCACAGAAAAACCCATTTTGGAGGCGAAACTCGAGAAAACGATTCTTGGTCAAAATGGCGCCGAACCTGCTGATGGGCCCTTATGACGTCAATGGTGACGGAACGCAAAGTCGTCCGATATCTTTGAAATCAACACAGGCTGTTCAGGGGACCATTCCTGCACAGAAAAAAACCCATTTTGGAGGCGAAACTCGAGAAAACGATTCTTGGTCAAAATGGCGCCGAACCTGCTGATGGGCCCTTATGACGTCAATGGTGACGGAACGCAAAGTCATCCGATCGCTTTGAAATCAACACAGGCTGTTCAGGGGACCATTCCTGCACAGAAAAACCCATTTTGGAGGCGAAACTCGAGAAAACGATTCTTGGTCAAAATGACGTCGAACCTGCTGATGGGCCCTTAATTATTGTCCTCTCATCTTTTCCTCTGTCTTCCTCTCCTTCGCCCTCCTTGCTTAGTGCCTTGCAGTATTGTTTTGGCAAGTCCTGCTGAACGCGTGACATGCCCATACCACTTCAATTTGCGTTTTCTCACAATGGCTAATAAGTCTTCATAGGGCCCGATTGCTTGCCTGATTCTGCTTCCCACTTCCTCGTTTGTGATGTGATCTCTGTATGAAATGCCAAGCAGCCTTCGAAAACATCTCATTTCAGTGGCTTGTATCCTCCTTTCAAGGTCTGCTGTGAGGATCTATGACTCGCAGGCATACAAGAACACTGAGATGACTAAGGAGCGCATCAGTCTAATCTTGGAGCAGAGTGTGATGTTTCTGTCCTTCCATATGGTCTTCAATCTTGTCAGTGCTGTTGTTGTCTGCGCAATCCTGGACAGTATTTCTGGTTTTGATCCCTCATCTGTCACAATGGCTCCTAAGTATTTAAATTTCTTAACCGTTTCCAGTTTTTGGCCTCCCACCACGATTTCAGTGCCAATGCCACTGGCGTTATTGGTCATCAGTTTGGTCTTCACTGCACTGATTTCCATCCCATATGCAATGGCTGTACTATCCAGCTTTTCCACCAGTTGAGCTAGCTCCTTCTCTGTTCCTGCAAGGCCATCAATGTCGTCCGCAAAGCGCAAGTTCGTGATTGTTCTGCCTCCAATACTGACAGTTCCTTCGTGATCTTTTAGAGCGTCCGTCATGATTCTTTCCAGGAAGATGTTGAAAAGAGTAGGTGAGAGCAAGCAGCCTTGTCTGACTCCAACTGTAGTCCTAAAACCAGTTTCCTATTTTGCCATTGAAGCAGACTTCGCTAGTGGTCTTGTTGTAAAGGTTTGCTATGACTTTGATCAGGTTGGCATTGATGTTGTATAGTTTCATGGTGGACCAAAGGGCTGCATGCCACACCCTGTCAAGCGCTTTCTTAAAATCCACAAAGACATGATAGAGGTCCTGCTGGTGCTGTCTCTCACATAGAACTCTCAGGTTGAAGATCTGCTCAGTTGTGCTGCGCCCTGGTCTGAAGCCTGCCTGTTCCTCAGCTATGATTTCCTCTGCCTGTGGCTTCAGCCTGTTCAGTAGGATCTTTAACACGACTTTGCTTGGGTGGGATATAAGACTGATCGTGCGATAGTTCTGGCATTGATGTAAGTTGCCTTTTTTGGGGAGAGTTATTATGTGATTGGGTCCATGGTGTGGGCCAATCCCCTGACTGCCAGATCTTATTGCAGATTGTTAGTAAGGCGCTTATCGTGTCTTCTCCCCCTTCTAAGACTAGCTCTGCAGGGATGTTGTCTGCTCCTGCTGCCTTCCCTTTTTTCAGCGACTTCACTGCAGCCTCTACTTCTTCTCGGAGGATGGGATAGTTGCCATTGTTGGTCACGGGTGGGTTGACAAGTATGCCTGGGTCCCCTGCAGCTCGGTGGTTGTACAAATCTGAGCAGTACTCTGACCATCTCTTCAGTATGTCTTTGTCTTCCGTAAGACAGTTCCCTTCACTATCTTGAATGATCGAGAAGCGTCCTTGTTTTACACTGGTCAGGTCTTTCACCAGCTGGTATGCTTTTTTGCTATTATTTTTGTTCAGAGTTTCTTCTACGTGTTTACACTGATCTTCAATCCACTTATTCTTTGCCTTTTTCATGCTTTTCTTGATATCCTGGTTAATTTCCCTGTATTGTTTAGCTCCTTCTACCTCTGATTTCTTTTTCTTTAATTCTCGACGCTTGTCACATAGAACAAAGATGTCAGCTGTAACCCAAGGTTTCTTTGCTTGTCGGTGTTTGCCAAGGATCTCACTGGCTGTTTGGGTTACAACAGTGTTAAATGTGTCAATCAGTGTGTCCACGTCCGTGTCTTCTGCACCTAGAAGTAGCAGTGGTGCGAATTTTCCTCCTATCTTTGCCTGAAAGGCTTCCGCTACCTCTGGGTCTTTCAGCTTCTCGAGGTTAAACTTGATTCTGGTGGGACCCTGCTTGTGGACCTTCTTTAGGCGGAGTCGGAAGGTCATCATCACAAAGTCATGGTCGCTTCCAGTGTCTGCTCCTGGAAAGCTTCTTGTCTTGGCAATGTTCACACTGGTTTGGAAGCGTCTCTTCACCATGATGTAGTCAATTTGGTTATGGTGCTCTCCGTTCGGGCTGTGCCATGTCCACCTTCTGGATGCTTTGTGCGGGCCAAACGTGTTCATCAGCTTTAGATCATTTGTGCTGGCAAATTCCAGGAATTTGGAATTTGCCAGCTGGTCTAATACGCTAAATAAACCTAAGACCATGTAGCAACACACATCCAATATGAAGAGCTACAGGCAACGCAGACAGTAGGGAGATTTAAAAAAAGGAAAATAGCGGAGAATGGACCAAGGGTAGACAGAAACACATGCCCCAGAATAGAGGGGAAACCCGCCCTGTGGGGCTGACCAGGGTGACCCTGGGAGCTATAAAGTAGTTAACCCCACCCAAGTCCCCTATGGCAGACCCGGGTGGGGGAGAAGGAACGGTGAAGCATACAAAGTGTAATGACTATATTGCGTTTTTCTTCCCAGGTGAATCCCAGTGCGTCCGCTTTTCCATGAGTAAGTAACTATTATATACATGTAACGTCACACACACACACACACACACACACACACACACACACACACACACACACACTGACACTAACACTCACACACACACACACACACACACACACACACACACACACACTGACACTAACACTCACACACACACACACACACACACACACACACACACACACACAATGGATTATTTGGCCGACAGATTCGTTGCAACAACCAATGTCACTCAAAGCTAGAATCTGACGCACGGAGGCTACAATATCGTTGTTACGAGTAAAATATAATACAAATAAAGGTTAAATAGGAGTCATATCTCTGTGATGCGTGCTATGTTATTACGGAGAGCCAAATGGCACATTCCGTGTAACGCACGCAGACTTGCCCCAGTCGAACTTACAGACTCTCGCACAACAGACGCATACACCGCCACTGACTCAGTCGGGCGCATTCACGCGGGGGTAAAACTCAACACACTAGCTCTCTTTCTACTATGGACCTTTATCTCCATAGAACAAAAACACTATCAAAATTATATACACCACCCCTCCTCACTACAAGCACATCAACACTGCATACATATACACAATGTAAACGCCAGTCTAGGTAATTATCTCTCACAATCCAACCTGTTTTACTGGTATTCTCGCTTGTTAACGTTCTGACCACCCACGTCTAGGCGTGTATGTCTCGCACGCTTCCGAGTCGTCCCGTTTCTCGCACCGTGGACGTCCTCCTGACTCGCTCCGTAGCGCAGTCCATGCTGACCCGGGTGTCTCGGCACCGGTTGCTCACTCCCTGAGTGAAGAAATGACCTCGCAGTAGGTCCCTCGGCGGTAGCCTCTGTTGACGGACGTCTCGGTGTCCGTCGCTCCGCTCCACACAAGAACTCTGTACAATAAAGTCCTAATATCATAACACTTGCTAGAAACACACACATATTGGATGATATGAGATACATTACGTAAGCTGGCTGATAAATAACTCTCACACGTTCATTCACACACACACGTGCTTCATAACCCGAACTACTTTCATAACACACCATAACTCTGACACTACATTGAAACAGACTATAACCTAACACTCGCCATACATTATTTCATACACTGGAAAAGACTATACTTAACCTCGTACTACCTTCATAAAGACTTAGGCACACACACAAACATTCCTTAGTTATCCATCTCGGTAAATAACCGCATAGGAAAAACACCGGTTACCTCAACGAATTCCAAACCCACATAACTGAGCCAAACCAGTCAACGCTACACAACCGAATTAACTCTTACTAACGCATACTATCTTTAACTCAGTAGCCATTAATAATACATATACAAACATACCTGAATTCTAGGTTTCAGAGTCTTGGAATACGGCTAGTGTATCCGACATACATCCGTCCACAATGGCAGCCTAGCCCGTACTGAATTCCCTACAGATCCGTTTGTCTGAACTCTCGCTAACATCACGTGCAAAACGTTTCCCTATGATTGCACGTGGCTTCGTGCCTACACGGAATATTTGTCACAAGACAAACCGTTGACAAAACCGTACCATACAAAAACCTTTGTGTGAACCCTATGCGTGAGCATAGTTTCATCATATTCCGTTTCACACACAGCCGACATACATTCATAACGATTTGATAATATGTATTGTATTGTACTGTATTGTATTGTATTGTATTGTATTGCACAGCACTGCATTGCATTATACAAAATTTAACTAATATTTTCCCAGAGTTCATCACAGAGTGCATCCGCTCAGCGCGAGAGGGAGCCGTCGCGCAGGATAGGACATCACAACACATGACGTCATGCAATGGCGTCACTTAACACACTGAGCCGTAGGGCTGAAAGTCATCTGAAGACCACATTAAAGTTCAGGAGAGAGATCGACAATCATAGTTCAAGTGTGGTGCCTGAATAGCTGGGCGCGTATAGGCGCCAAGATGTTCCGACATCAGTCAAACATCTGACATCAAATTTGAACGGTTGTCGATCTATATATTGTCGCAGTGCGTCAGGACTCAGTTTGTTAAGCAAAATGTCAGACGAATGATACATGATGCTTCAAGTCTAAACGACATTTCTGTTTTATATGTTTGGGTTATGCTGAATTCGCTTCATTTGCATGTTTGTCACAAACATATGAAATAAAGAAGAAGTATTCCATACGCTTGTTGTGAGATTTTATTGCCGTTTCTTTTGCTGGTACTGTTTCTTCTTTTGTTTGTTTGTTCTTGTATGTTTGTCTGTGCATTTTGTTTCATATTCACATTATCAGTTTAATGCTTTTGTGATTGACCGGCTGTTTTGTTCGAGTGCTTGTTTGTCCATGATTCGAAATGCAAAGGCCGTGATAATATACCTTTAAGGCAAAGAAAAATCTAAATGGAAAGATGCATTTAAATAGTGACTTCCGTAATTCTGTCTTGTTAGAACACGGTACGATGATCTTGCGATACCCGTTATTTGGTGTTGAATTCACATACAGGCGTCATCGCCAGCCTTAGAAATCGGCGCACGACTGTGCGCCCACCGTCTAAGCCTGACGTCGACCCGAAGACCTTTTGCTCACCACCGTAAATCCATCCGTGAAGTCAGGAATTTCATGATGGAAAATTTTAATACAAATGATTTCAAATAGTACGTGTTATCTAATATTTTCTGGCTGCATATTACCCACTGAAGACGCCATATTTGTAATTTGCTTGAAAAATTGTCCATTCAGTTTACCAGCGAGGTTTGAACATTAGCAAGTACACAATAAGTACCACAGAATTCCAGTCTACTTCGCTTGCAACACGGTGAGACATAACAAGTCGCATATAACAACACGTTTGTAAAGGTCCCGACACCGGCAGGGGCTGATTAGAATCTATGCCTCTTGCAAATTGAGCGGGCTGGCTGAATCATTTCAACTGATATATGAACTCTGTCCATTTTCGGATTCGATTTAGGGATGTCCTTTACATGCTGTCCTCACCACAGGAGAACAACTGTTACCAGGCCTGCAGCCTACGCACGTGACGCTATCTTATACAAACCGCATGATGTCACTTAACTCATTCAGCCCTGACGCACTACAGCAGGAGATGGGTCGACCATGATAATTCAAGGGTAGTGCCAGATTAGCTTGGCGCCGTTAGGCGCCAAGCTAGTCTGGCACCTTGAATTATCATGGTCGATCCATCTCCTGCATTTGGTGCATAGTCATTAGATGACGCCTCCAAAATTTGGGAAATACGGCCGTCGGGCTGAATGAGTTAACTCTATCACTGCCAATGGACGTGGATTGTGTTTCTGTCCAAACGCCGGGGAGCCGGCCCAGCCGTGCAAGAAAGGCCATGGATACAAACTGCACTGGGGCCAGCAAGAAACATGGTTCCTCATGGGCCCTAAACTGACAAATTCCGGGGTTTTTTTTAATAGCAAATCAAGATATCTCATAATTTATAAGAAATCATAGAGTAATACACGAGTATATCGGGAACTGCACCTACACGAAAATCGCTGCCATGTACATGAAAAACATTGGTTACTTTTGGGCCATGTTGTCTTTGAAAAATAATGGTCGAATTTAAAACAAATGATTTGAAACAGTAAATGATATTGTAAACCAATATTTTGTTGTTGTTGCATATTACACACACATGAAATTTGTTTGCAGGAAGAAGGCACTAATTACTACAAAATTACATACACTGGATGTGAACAATAAACCTTATTTGCGAACGAATGAAGTAACTGGCATTCCCGCCACATTCGTACCTAGCGTTACTTAAAGCGATGTGCTCCATGGCTGGCTTTGACTGTTTAAATTTGCAGATACAACGGTTGTCAATGTTAACAATAATAATCAGTACTTGTATAGCGCCTAACCTCAGAAAGCAGAGCACTTAAAATAACTAATTACAACTAAACACTCGTGATTTTAAAAAGTTAAGTACAAAAAAATGAAAACAAAATACAACGCTCTATATAAACAATCTATGCACAATCACTGTCCCTTGAAATGTGGATATTATTCATTCACTGGAGGGAGGTGTTGTGCTTATACTGCGACTCATCAGTATACACACACACACACACACAAACACACAAACTACAGACGATTTCAACGTATTGGTTGGTCTGCGACAAAAATTAGTGGTAGCACACACTAAATAAATGATGCTCTAATGTTGTCAGTCTCGCAGCTTCACGGTGTGACTTCACTAGTTTTACCCACAAGACATATGAGCAAGCACGCGTCACAAAGGTTTTCAACTGCCTTTTGAACATAAAACCAAATTGAGGAAATCTCCAGTGTATAAAAGAGAAGAAGAGCAGAAAAGTCTTTCATTTTATGTAACGCACGCAGACTTGCCCACAGTCGCACGTACAGACTCAAACGCAACAGGCGCATACATACACCGCCACTGACTCAGGCGGGCGCATTCATGCGGTAAAACTCAACACACGGGCTCCCTTTCTAAAGTAACCTTTATACAAGATAAATATAAGAAGAACGCTCACAACTATCACACCTATATACACCACTACCACATATACACAATATCTATGCCAGGCTAGGTATTAGCTTCTCACAGTCTCCAACCTGTTTGGTGTTCTCGCCTGGTTACTGTCAAGTCCTTCTCACGTCTAGGCGTGCAAGTCCTTTCACGTACGCTCCTCGAGTCGTATCGTGGCCGTCCTCGATTCTCGTACTGTAGCGCAGTTCTCGCTGTGACTCGGGTGTCTTGGTCCCGGCCGCTCACTCCCTGAGTGAAGAATTGGAGATATGACCTCGCGTTAGGTCCTGGTGACTGACGTCTCGGCGTCCGTCTCTCTGTCTCCACGACAAGCACTCTAAACAATAAGGACTCAAATCGTAACACTTGCTAAACACTCAACATATTGGATGATATGAGAAACATTACGTAACCTGGCTGATACATATAACTCACACGTTCATTCACACATACACGTGCTTCATAACCCGAACTACTTTCATAACACCCCCATATCTCTGTCACTATCTTGAAACAAACTATAACCTAACACTTTCACTATACATTATTCTATACACTGGAAAAGACTATGCTTAACCAACCACGTACTATCTTCATAATGACTTAGACACACACTCCTCACATTCCTTTAGTTTTCCATCTCGGTAAATAACTGTATACGAAAACATCAGTTATCTCACTGAATTCCAAACCCACATAACTGAACCAAACCGGGCAACACCATACAACCAAATTACTCTTACCAACGCATCCTGTCTTTAACTAAGCAACTATCAATAATACATATATAGAAACATACCTGAATTCTAGGTTTCAGAGTCTTGGAATACGGGCTAGGTATCTCAAACACATCTGTTTCCTCCAACAAGAAAGCCCGTGCTAACGTATTACTGCTCTGACAGACTAAACTTCTGCCTACAACTCACTAAACTCCCCGTATTAACCGTGTCTTAAAGGTTTCACGTGGACAACGGGCCTCACGGACTATCGGCACAAACAAACCGTTAACAAAAACCGTACCGTATTTAACCTAATGTGTGAACACTATGCACGAGCATAGAGTTTCATCACATTTTACGACATTCAAACTTCATAACTAAAGTGAGTCCTTATCTCCAGCACTGTTGTAAGACGTATTAAGATTTGTTTTTAATAAAAAGGATCTATTACGAACTATTAACCTTTTGCTGCCTAGAGTAGGTCGCTTTAATCAACTACAGTATATACACTTCTATTTAATAAATAAAATAATAATAAGGTAATTTTTTTTTTTTTAAACCGAGGAACGATAAACCTCCACTACTGAAATAAATGATGTTCTATGCGTTTTACAAACCTCGAAATCAAAGCGAAAAAAGTGAAAGTTGCACTGAACGTTACAACTCAAATGACACACCAAAGCAGCTTACATTACACACACACACACACACACACACACACACACACACACACACACACACACACACACACACACACACACACTACAAGAACAGCGGATATACTGCCAAGGACTGCTGAATGAAGCAGGCTGAAAGCGGACCGTAACTTGAACAAGGTCAATGTAAGTTCTAACTACAGGCGTAAGAGGAACGCGGCAGACATTTGAAGACCTTTGAAAGTAGACGAAGTTGGAGCGTGTCTTGGTTGGTTAGTTCGGGGTTTAACGTCCACGCCGGTACCGAAGTCAGTGATAGTAGACGGCCCTGACGGGCGGGTCAGTTACCGGGGTGGGTGGGGGTGGGGGGTCGGAGGGGGGTAGGGAAAGCTATTGCCTATGGAGTACGACCAGCTAAACGCTTATCAATTCTGGCGCACTGCAATTGTACCACTTTGATTTTCCAGGACTTTTCAACGGACATGCTATTAAACTAGCCCGTCTTTTGTTTCAGTCCCGCCCTGGATTTGTCGGGGACCCGAACCTGGAGCGTGTCTGACATAGTAACACTACAAATCCTATATACCACACTTTGTCTACTTACCGCAAAATCTCTTACAGCTGCTTTTTGCGTTTACTGGACACTTTGCCGGAAAACCCATTCATGGTATGATTTTGTAGACACATTGTCTGAGGATTGTGGTAAGGTGGTGGGTGGATGAGGGTCAAGCTGTCTAAACTAATTTCTGGCCCAGCACCTGATGATGGCATCGTATTTCACGACCCTTCTTTCCGGCGCCCTGCTCGACGGGCACAAATAACTGATTCTTGTGCCCTCTTCTGTATAACAGCAGTCAGCGGGCCTTCCGTCGCCGGCACCACCGTCCTGAGTAGTCTAGCAGATGCCCTTCATAGACGATCAGCCGTTTACGAGATAGTGATTTTATTCAGAGTAACAAAGTGTCACGACCCCCGCTTCCGGGGCGCGAACTATGAGCGCTACTACTCGAGAACAACCAACCCAATCCTAACACAAACACCAGAGGAACAATTACGACAACATTTATTACATATAAAAATAACAACAATCCAAACTATCCTCACTCAAACCCAACCCCACACTCACGTGTCACATTCACACACACACCCACACTCCCCAGCATGATTGATTGTACTTTGCTCAACGTCCCGACAGCAACAAGACTTTCTCATGTCGTGCCTGCACTGCTTGTTAAAAAAAACAACAACAACTAAACAGAACATTGAATGTATGTCGTCAGCCGATCCGATACGTTAAATAAACCTACAACATGGGGCCTAAATAAAGCTAAGACCATTACACACATCCAATATCAAGAGCAACAGACAGCGCAGACAGTAGGGATAATTTTAAAAAGACAAATACAGGTGAATGGACCAAGAGTAGACAAAAACACATGCCCCAGAATAGAGGAGAAAACCCACCCTGTGGGGCTGACCAGGGTGACCCTGGGAACTAAAAAGTAGTTAACCCCACCCAAGTCCCCCAGGGCAGACACGGGTGGGGGACTCCCCAGCATGAATATCCCGCAAACGCAATACACAATATCAAATATATAATGAAACAAATATCCTTAATAAAACACAAATGAAAATTGAGAAAACTTAATATAGTTCAACAGGTCACTGGACCTCCTCGACGGAAGCACAAACGTCAAGCTCAGCTCAGCTTAATGCTTTTGCTTTCGCGATGGGGTCTTTCGTAGCACATGACTCATTTTGGATAAATAAAATACAAAATCTTTCTGTCACTGCGACAAAGTTCCTCTCCTAATATTGTCACCACGCGGAAATAAAATTAATATCGCAACGTCCTTTACAAGTTCACAAATGGACAAGACTTTACTGAAATAAGTTAATAACGCTAGATGGGACGACCCGACCTGGCTAAACACGGGGCGTGCCGCGACGCTCGCAACAGCGCTCAGGTACGGCGTCGTAGTCCCACGAGGCGGAGTGACACAGCCAGCCTCCACTCTCACACACGAACCGCCCAGGCTTTCCGCACGGCACGGCGGCGGACTTAGCCACTTAGTTCTTTAAATCCTTGAATGCACTAAAACAAAGGTGCAAAAATACACATATGAATAACTAATAAAAAGAAACAAGTAATCACATCACCCTTCCCACAATTTTAATTGACGTCCTTTATAGTCCTTCACCTCTCTCCCAAAACAATAATAAATTCAACCTCAACAAAACGCAAATTTACACATCACCAAATGACTCACTTCCAAATTTATCCTCCGACACTAAACTTGACTATCCAATAAAATAAATGGCATTATTTCTACACTCTTACCCTTACTCTCATTAATCAAAATAATAATAACAGAACAAGCAAACACAGACAAAGGCCCCGAGCAGATGGCCACTAAAGAATTGTTGCGTGTACTCACTGTCATCCGTGAAGACGCCCCGGCTGGGACGAAGACAAACAAACAAAACAAGCCAGGGGTTCAGTCGTTGCAGCTTCTTCTCCTTTCCAGGGCACCGGCTCCGGGGCGACCAGGGCCGTGTTGCGGGAGCGTTACAGAGGAACGGCACAACCGCTTGAAGGCTTCAGCTAATAGAGAACCACGCCTGAAAGTCCTCCCTTGGAGACTGCTCTGTTCTGCTGTCGGAAAGCGACTGACTAACAATTTGGATATCGTACGGTTTAGCAAAATCTTGCGCTCAGAAAAAAAGTGCGATGTATGATCACGCGGGTCGGATACTACCCGATCGCGCATAGCAATCACGTGCGGCACACGCCCGCCCTCCAAACCACACATGGCAACAAATTCACATGTAAACAGCCAAAAAAACTCACCTTTTCCCTACCAGTACTATCTTTTCCCTGTGACTAACCAATCTCTGTCACCTTCTCTACATTTAACTCCCCTACAAAAATAGGAAAAATAACCCGTGTCCTGACACAAAGGTTTGAGTATGTCAAAATGAGAGCCTCGACTCCCTCCTGAAGTCCACTCCTGCAAGTGACACTCTCATCGTGCTCCCACACCCGACATGTCACTATCATCAGTGCCTATGCTCCGACACTAACCAACGCCAAGGACGACAAGGAAGCGTTCTATGAGAGCCTCGACTCCCTCCTGAAGTCCACTCCTGCAAGTGACAAACTCATCGTGCTTGGTGACTTCAATGCTCAAGTTGGGCGCGAATGTGAATGCTGGGAAGGAGTGATGGGCCCACACGGACTGGGCAAGATGAACAGCAATGGCCTGCTGCTGCTGACATTGTGCGCTGAGAATGGACTCGCCATCACCAGCACCCTCTTCAGGCTGGCTAGTAAGTACAAGACAACATGGATGCATCCCAGGTCCAAGCAGTGGCATCTCATAGACTATGTCATTGTCCGCCAGCAGGATACTCGTGATGTCAGACTGAATCCTGACCAGAGCCACGAGAGGAGCCGAGTACTGGACCGACCATCGGCTGGTGCGGTCTGTCCTCAACCTGCACATTGCACCAGCACACAGGAAGAGGCTGAAACTCACCCGACCTTCATTCAACCTGGCCAAGCTGAAGTGCCTGGACGTCAAGGAAAACTTCCAGTCCCACCTTGATGACCTGCTAACTGCCCATGGACCGTTGACTGGCAACCCAACTGAAATGTGGAACCAGTTCAAGGGGATAGTGACGGAGTCTGCCAAAGACGTGCTTGGACCCAAGCAGAGACTACACCAGGATTGGTTTGATGAGAACAATGAAGAGATCAACAAGCTACTGGAGCAAAAGGGCAGTGCCTTCATCGAGTGGCAGAACGACATCAACTCCTTGTCCAAGAAAGACCGCGTCAAACACCTCCAGAGAAAAGCCCAGAGAGAGCTCCGAAACATGCAGGACACCTGATGGGACGGCAAAGCAAAAGAACTTGAACACTTCGCTGAATCCAGCAACTCCAAGGAGTTTTTCAGCGCTATGAAAGCTGTCTACGCCCTGCCAGACCCAGCACAATCCCTCTCTTTTCCGCCGACGGCTTCACCTTGCTAAAGGACAAAGGCAGCATCACTGAGCGCTGGAGAGAACACTTTTCAAATCTGCTGAACCTGCCTTCCACTGTCGATCCCGCGGCCTTGGACATGATTCCCCAGAAGCCGACACTGGATGACCTTGAACTCCCGCCAACCCTGGACGAGGTCAAGAAAGCGATCAACCAGACTAGCTCCGGCAAGGCTGCAGGCATGGACGGCATCCCCGCAGAGCTCTTCAAGGCAGCTGGACCTGAGACCCTTGATGCCTTCCTCAACATTCTGACATGCATCTGGGCAAAGGAGAACATGCCACAGGAATTTAGAGATGCTACAATCGTCTCCCTGTTCAAGAACAAGGGCAGCAAAGCAGACTGTGCCAATTACCGAGGGATCTCACTCTTGTCCATTGCTGGCAAGATCCTTGCGAGAGTCATCCTCAACCGTCTGATCAGCTCTGTATCTGAGGAAGCACTCCCAGAGGCTAAATGCGGCTTCAGACACGGCTGCAGCACAGTCGACATGGTCTTCTCTGTGAGACAGGTCCAGGAGAAATGCATTGAGCAGCACATGGACCTCTATGCTGTCTTCATAGATCTGACCAAAGCATTCGACACCGTAAACAGAGAAGCGCTCTGGGTCATCCTCGCAAAGCTCGGCTGCCCCAGGAAGTTCACCAACATCATCCGCCTCTTCCATGATAGAATGGTAGGAGTTGTCCAGTCAAACGGCGACACATCCGCACCCTTCGACATTTCCAACGGTGTGAAACAAGGTTGTGTTCTTGACTCCGTGATGTTCAACCTGTTCTTCACGTGTGTCCTGACCCATGCAGTACGCGACCTTGAGAAGGGAGTGTACCTGAAGTACAGACTAGACGGCTCTCTCTTCGACCTCCGTCGACTGAACGCCAGGACCAAGACCATCGAGAGACTGATCCTTGAGGCGCTGTTTGCCTATGACTGTGCGCTGATGGCGCACACGGAGTCTGACCTCCAGACCATCGTCAACAGGTTCTCGGAAGCCTCTCGACTGTTTGGCCTCACCATCAGTCTCAGCAAGACCGAGGTCCTGCACCAACCGGCCCCAGGCACAAGAGCCCTCCCACCCAAAGTGTACATCGAAGGCACCGAGCTGAAGACTGTCGACCAGTTCAGGTACCTTGGGAGCATCATTTCTTCTGACGGTACTATCGACAAGGAAATCGCAGCTCGCATCAGCAAAGCCAGCCAAGCCCTGGGTCGCCTGCGCACTCGTGTGTTAAATAACAACAACATCAAGCTTTCCACCAAGATCAAAGTCTACAAGGCAGTAGTTCTCCCCAGCCTCCTCTACGGCTGTGAGTCATGGACGCTGTACAGAAAGCACCTCAAGCAGCTTGAACATTTCTACATGAGATCCCTGCGCTCACTCATGGGCATCAAATGGCAAGACAAGGTGACAAACCTGGAAGTCCTGGACAATGCTGGCTTAGTGAGTGTTGAAGCCTTGATCTTAAAGTCACAACTCCGCTGGACAGGTCATGTCATACGCATGGATGATTCTCGCATGCCACGCCAATCCTGTATGGTGCACTCTCAAAAGGCCGCAGAAAGCAAGGACGGCCAAAGAAACGCTTCAAAGACTGCATAAGAGACAGCCTCAAGCACTGCGTCTTCCCGGTAAAGGAACTTGAAGCACAAGCACAAGACAGATCCGGCTGGCGTGCCGCCACCAGGAAAGCCTGCACGCTCTTTGAACACAATCGGCGCGAACGGATCACCAGTGCCAGAGCTCGCAGAAAGACAGCGTCGACTCTCCCCACAGCTACGTTCCAGTGCCCCCATTGCCCTCGCAGGTGTGGCTCCAGGATTGGCTTGGCCAGCCACACCCGCACCCACAAATAGAAGTCATGCACAATGAAGACATCATTGGTTTCGATGGTCTACCCATTAACTATCTTTTCCCTGTGACTAACCAATCTCTGTCACCTTCTCTAAATTTAACTCCCCTACAAAAATAGGAAAAATAACCCGTGTCCTGACACAAAGGTTTGAGTATGTCAAAATGAAGTCTAGTATGAATAAAAGCAGTGCACACTCCTTTTATACCGCCGGAGGATGGAGACATTTTTCTGTAGCACATTTTGTTTCCAGTACGTCAGCAGACGAAACCAGGACTGTCGCAGCCATGTTTTCTGGGGATCAGTAGTTTACCCGGCCTCATTGTTCCTGTATTCAGTTGTAATGTGCACTGTTTGTTACTTAAAATGATTTCAATTATATTTTAAAAGTATATTATCACACTTAATATTATTAAGAGAAGAAACAAATACGAAAAAGCATGCCTTGAGCTCAAATATCGTTACTCAATAATAAGGTATCCCGAATCACGTGATCGTCACATAATACAAGATGCACACGGACTCGTTGTCGTGAATTTTGGTTTGCGGACGAGTTCTGTCGATTTGTTCTACATAAGCTTGTTTTTTCCCAAAAAAAGCGAACATGCAAAGTCGCTTTGCATATTTTACGTCTTATTAAAGGTTTGTCACGTTTATTTCACTTCACTTTAGCTTTGTCGATTTCATAGTCGACACCACAGCACCAAAACAAAACGCAACCCACAAAAACAAACGCTATCTTTGAAAACGATGTCCGAATTGCAACATGCTGCATGCAGTAAAAGAGAAAGACCACTTGGTTTTAACTGTCGTGGCTGAACAAAGTTTTGGAACTTGATTAATTATATATTACTGTAACATTTAATTCAGTCATTTGAACTGGTAAGCTATGTTGTGATCTGTGATCACTGCCAATGCAGTTTCAGTAATCACTGATGGTACAGTACACTACACATTGAAAGAATACACAGCACAATGTGAACATGTTTGGAAGTTAATGCAATGCTTCGTTTAATTTAATTTAAACCCTATCTCACTAGCAGTAGCCTAGCTGCACAAAAGAGGAACTGTATTTTGCTGCTGCATAATTTGCATTTTGTCTGCATATTGACATTTGAATTTCGCTGCAAGGATTCTTAGCAGCTGGCATTAGTACTGACACTCATATAATTATATTGGGATACAATCGACAGAAAAAAAACACGGAGAAAGGCGACACTGAGATGATTTAATAAATCAGTCAGTCACGTGATCAACGAATGAGATATGTTTTATGATTGATGAACAGCTGCTTTTAGGGCGGGGGGTTGGGAGAGGGGGAGGGGGGAGGGAAGAGGAGGCACGTACTGCATAATGTACATGTACTATTTCTTTCACACACTATTACTATTTCTTTCTGTGTTTCCGTCACCCGCTCATAACACCACTGGGCTTAATGAGTTGTCATGTTTTATTAGAGTGATTTGCAAAATACATACTTGCTGCTGTTATCTTATTTCATTACTGGCTTTGACATTTCGCTGGAAGATTTACAGTCCCATACTTTAAGCCTGTCTTGCGTAACGCACACGGAAGTTGACTGTATAATTGATATGTGTGTGTAGGTAGCGTTTTGTTTGAGGTGGCAGTTGTGGCCTGATCTTTAAGTTTGGTGCCCCTGTGCATGTGGCTACCAGTACTATTTACAGAACTGATGGCTGCATGTACAGGCTAGTTCACGGTACCACTGATCAATGTGTATTGGGCAGCCTATTGTTTGAAGTAAACAGTGGTGGCATCATCCATGGTGTCTGTGTGCATTTGGCCACTAGAACTGTTCACAAAGGTGCTGTGTACAGAACTAGTGGCTGCGTATGCATATTAGTTCTGTTATTGTTATCCGATATGGCCTCATCTCTAAGTTTTGGTGCCCCTGTGCATGAGGCCAAAAGTACTTTTCACAGAACTGATGGCTGTATGTGCATTGTGATTAATTTTATACATGAGATTTGTAGGTGGGCAGCTAAAATACAGGCCGTCAATACAAACCACTTTCTTAACCTCAAGTCTCTGTATAGGTTTTACAGTCCACTAATGCCCATCAGTATACAATTGTGCATGTCTTTGGTGTGTGTTCTGCGGTTTTGTGTGTGTGTATGGGGTGGGGTTGGTAGCAGGCGGTGTCTCACATATTATCATGTATGTGTATGTTCTCATGTTGTATGCTGATGCGTATATATAAAACCTACATTAAAACAAACAAAAATAAATACAAAAATAATTTAAATAAATAGAAAGTTATTTGAGTTTAACGCCGAGCAGGCAACTAAGGCCATCTCACGGCGGATAAATAAATAAGATAAAGTAAGTGAAAGATACCTGAGACATATGAATGCTAAGCAAAGGATAGATTATGAACATGCACAGATTTACATGTCTTTTGGTGGGCGTTCTGCGGTTTTGTGTGTACATGTGGAGTGGGGTTGGGAGCAGGCGGTATGGCACCTATTACCATGTATGTGTATGTTCTCATGTTGTATGCTGATGTGTATGTACAAAACCTACATTACAAACAAACAAAATAAATAAATAAATAATTTAAATAAATAAGAGAACGTAAGTCAAAGGTACCTGGGACATATCAATGCTAAGTAAAGGATAGATTATGAACATGCACAGATGTGTATGTCTTTTAGTGGGTGTTCTGCTGTTTTGTGTATGTGGAGTGGGGTTGGAAGCTGGCGGTATGGCACCTATTACCATCTATGTATGTGTATATTTTCTTGTTGTATGCTGATGTGTATGTCCAAAACTACATTACAAAAAAAATAAAAATAAAATAAAAAATAAATAAATAAATAAATAAATAAATAATTTTAAATAATAAATAAATAAATAAAATAAGTCAGAGATAGCTAGGACATATGAATATGCATGCTAAGTAAAGGTTAGATTATGAAGATGCACAGATGTAAGAATATTGAAAAGATTCTTCCTTTTCTCTCCTTGGTGGCCACCACCATACCAATTGTGATCATGTGCATCGAGGAATTCCTTCCATCCATAATTAAAAGGATAAGTTAAAAAAATGTAAGTGAATGCATAAATGAATCAATAATAAATAAATAAATAAATAAATAAAACATGTATCAATGAATCAATAAATCTTTATTTTACAACGGTGAAGATATTATTAACACAGTCAGTGACTACATCATTTTTCGTACCTGCCGTTGCTAAAACTACGACTAAGTACAAAATATACATAAAACAGGGACATCAAAGCACAGTGATACAAAATATACAGTCCACTAAATACAAACACACGCATGCACGCACAAACGCACACACGCGTGCGCGTGTGCACACACTCACACACACATGCATACACACACACACATACATACACGCGCACATACACATGACAGTTAGAATATACAGTAACACGTACATTCGTGTGTCTACGTTTAACTAGATATTATTATTTAAGTGATGTCAGGTATCTATAAAGACTTGTCTTGAAACGAGATAATGTCGGCGTGGCTTTAAGGTAATATGTAATATTATAGAGAAGGCTACTATCGGTATTGTGTCTCATGCAGTCCTGATAAAGCTTGATCATAAGAGTTCTTGTGAGTACCTGAGTGCGGACTGGTTGAATGGGTTGCAAAAACAAAAATTCCTACATTTAGGTGTTCAGCTGAACATGGTAATTTAGATGGAAACGGTTCGGAGATGGATTTCAGTCCACCTGGCGTGTGCGCTAAGACCAGACGGATAAGACCGCGTTTGACCAGTGTTACGTGTTGAGTCGTAGTCGTAGTATGATATCACACCAGACGCACGCACGTAGTTTTTTTTTTTTAAAGAAACTTCACTCAGCTGCAACCCGTCACACGTGGCTTAAGGATGTAGACTACACTGGAGTAACAGTTCCAACAATATTTTATTTCAGCGATGCGATCTCCACACAATGCATTCCCAAAGGTACACCACCGTTACGCTGCGTCTCTCACAATGGCCACGTACCTACGATAAACTGTGTGTCCCTACAACTGACAATGTATGACAATGTACAAACGTGCTTGCCAGCACAAACTGTTATAGTACAACAACTTTCCAGAACAATCCACCGAATTCACACAACGCAACCAATCAGGACGGAACACGTAACCGAAACTCACAAATATTAAATAAAAAGAACTTTTTAGAATAAACTACAATAGTCTACAAAAATTCGACTGCTAATTTCAGGCCCAAATCCCAGTGTGTAATGACGTCACACAAGAGTATGGCAGACCGTTCACGACCTTTCAAACTACACACTGACCGGCTGCCAAATTCACGCGTACAAAAAAACAACAACCATGACCATGAATATTACAGTGGTTTTACTACTGTGTTGCAAAATGTTGCCTACACTTTGACGTCACACATACGGGGTCACTAGACAGCGCAATTTTGCTCGAACGTTCTGGTTTATTCTCAGCGAATCTAAGCATCACAAAAATCGACCGCTATTCTCCTTGCGACTTTGCTAGAAACTTCCGGACTGATCTTAGCGTATCATAACAAAGCCAATTCCGCTCTACGCGCGAACGATAAAGAATCTCAGTACTGAAAAGGTACGTGATTCGTAATCGTGATAGCTCAAATAAATATCGGATCGTTTCCTACGATCAATACATGCACGCTCTCACGAAACAACACAACCACAATCGTAACAACCAGTTAATGTCATCTCCACTAATAAAAAAGAGCAGGCCCACACATAGAGCCGTTAGGCTGGAAAACAGACGAGCAACATGCATGTTGTATCTGGACTAAAAGTCTTCATAATATTGAAGATGGTCGGCGGTCACAATGCAAAACATGCACGAAGCGAGTTTACTTTCAATATGCTTTCCTCGCACAAAAGACCGAGTTCTATGGGAAATGCTGCTTTAAAGACCAGGAAAAACAACGTATAATTTATGATGTATTTCAAAGTTCAAATCCAAAATAATCTCTGACTCACTTCAGGAGCAAAGAAAACATGCATCAACCGTGCGCGTCTGATTGACTTTTTTCGAAGGCAACTCGTTGACCGCTATTTGGAAACTAGCGACGCGAGTATGTTTACAACATTAAAAATATTATGTAAAAAAATATTTTATCGTAACTATGTATACATGTTTACTTGCTCATGATTTTAATTTGATCACTGGAATAAACTTGTAACTTGTATGATTGAAAATCTCAATGTTATGCACAAAAGAATGTCTTGCACTTTATCTGGGCCCTGTATGAGGACTGGTTCCCCCCACAGCGAACAAATAGCGCTCGAAAAAAAAAAGTCTCCATCCTAAAGACAAATATTGTTGTTATGCCTAAACCATATGACATTAGTACTTTCGTTTCGTACCTGCAAACCAATGTTACGGTTTTGACAGAACTTGCGTAATCTGCTAGAATAGAGAGTCAGTCCCTTTCGTTATCACACCTTCCGAGATGACGACACGCAAGTACTGACGCACAATAGCTCAGATATCCGAACTAATACACCACCCCCCCCCCCCCCCCAAAAAAAAAAAAAAAAAAAAAAAAAAAAAAACCAACAAAACCCCCCCAAAAAAAACCCAACAAAACAACAACAGTCTGGCTAATTGAACCGATAGATTCGATGACGGGAAACAATTTGACATCAAATTTGGAAAACTGAATTTCAAAACAATATTTCAAAACAATTAATAGCAGAGATCGTGGACTTCACATGCACACTACATGCGTATCAGAAATGCATATTTACATGTTAACACAGTTTCAAATAGAATGTGAAAATCTGCACCTTCTAGTAGTCCACTCGGAAGCTTTAACCAGTAATAACGCCCTCAACATTAGGATGCACACGGGGCCGATCTAGGTAAACGAAGAACAAACAGAGCCATTTGATCAAGTTCAGTTCTCTGCAGCCTTTACAACATACATGGGCTCATGAAAATCTATGCCTCATTTGGGTGAAAGGCCATGGATAAGCAAACAGTTTCACCATGGCTTAATCTCAGTTCCGGGAGATCTAGTAAAGATGTAAATTGAACCGGCAAAATGCACAGATTCTCATGAGCCGATTCAATCTGTGGGAGGTCATGGTGATCTATGGCAGCTGTCTTGGTCTGACTAAGACACTGTTTCCAGCCAAAATGAAGAGGAGACAGAAAAAGGAACCTGAAGTGCTATGTCGGCAACGGTCAACTGCACAAGATAAACATTGGGCAGCTTTGCACCAGCTTGAGGAGTTTTCTGACCTCACCCCGCGGTCCGGGGGCGGATTTCCCTAAAATTTCAGGAACTCCAGTGGCGTTGGATCAAGAACTGCATATCCCATACATCAGTCGTGATTAGTAGTGGGCACTTACCAATGGGGCTGCAGGGACATTTAATAATAACATAAATGGAGCCGGGCAAGATGAATCACCTAAATATCTGCACTCCTTCCATTTTCTTACCTAATTTGGATTTAGAGATATCCGTTCGATTAGAAAGAGGAAGGAAACATATCGAAAAAAGATAGAAAAACAGTTTGAGTCTTGTAACATGAAACGGGTGTGGGAGGGTATGAATCTGATGGGTGGGAACAAGCAGCAAAAGGCTGTTCCGATATTGAGCAAAACTACGGACTAAGCCAACGACTTAAATCAGTTCTATGCAAGATTTGATTGTCATGATTTTGAGCATGAGTGGGAACAGGTCAAGGAAATGCTAGTTAGTGGACCTAAAAACATGCAAAGTGAAGTGATTGTGGTGACTGAGGAGGAGGCGCTTAGCGTACAAACATACCAACCCAAACAAAGCGTCTGGGCCAGATGGTGTTAAATCACATGTTTTAAAATTATGCGCTGAATAACTGTACCGAATTCTTTGCTATATTTTTAACATGTTACTTACCCAGTGTGTCGTTCCCAGTTCGTGGAAGATCTCTTGTATTGTCCCCGTGCCAATAAAGCAAACTATATCTGTGATGTATGATTTAAGACCAGTTGCTCTTACTTCGTGTGTCATGAAGGTTTTTGAGAGGGTTGTTCTTTCACATTTCAAATACAGGTTTCTGATTTTATGGACCCCTTTCAGTTTGCTTACAGAAGGCAAAAAGGTGTTGATGATGCCCATTTTGCATGTTGTAAACAACATCTACTCTCATTTAGAAAAACCAGGAGCCTCCATTCGACTGATGTTCTATGATTTTTCTTCTGCTTTTAACACCATTCAGCCACACATACTCGCTTCCAAACTAGTTCACATGAACATAAATGCCTCTACCATCTTTTGGGTTTTGGACTATCTCACTAACCGCCCACAGTATGTCAGAATTAGTTGGGATCTAATCCCAGATGTACTTTTTACCAAAACCGGTGCACCACAGGGGACTGTCCTGTCGCCTTTTTTGTTTTATTTGTACACAGCGGACTGTAGAGCCACTCATGACGACTGCGCCATAGACAAATACGCCGACGACACGGCACTGACAGGTCAGATTACAGATGAGGACGACAGACACTATCGACAGGAGATCGACGACTTTGTAGAGTGGTGCGATAGAAACTATCTTGAATTACATGTTGGCAAAACAAAAGAGATGGTCATAGATTTCAGGAAAAACAAACATCATCCCGATCCTGTTGTCATCAAGGGAACAAAAAAAAATTGATCGTGTAGAGTCCTACAAGTATTTAGGTGTTCTTTTTGACAACGCGGTCAACTGGACACAAAACACAGATGCTATTGCGAAAAAAACGCATACCCGTCTTTACTGTTTGCGAAAGCTCAGATCATTTAATGGAAGCACTCAGCTTTTACAGATGTTTTACTGTTCCAGTATTGTTGGCGTTCTGACTTTTGGACTGACGTGCTAGGGTAGAAATTTATGTAAAAGAGATCAAGATCGTCTTAACAAAGTAATCCGGAAAGGGGGCGGGGTGATTGGTAGGGCCCAGGATACTTTGGGCGCACTGTACAACAGACGGATTACGAACAAACTGGCTGACATTCTTGATGACAAAACACATGCACTTAGATATCAGTGAATTTGACAGCAGACGTATCGAACGAAGTGGCAGACTTCGAGTACCCAAAAGTAGTACACCACGTTATTCCAACTCTGTTGTCCCGCAGGTTGTTGCCCTCTTCAACAGTAATATCAGTAGATAGTGTCTGTCAACATTCTATAGTTCTTTTAGTTCTAGCCCTTTCAGTAGTTCACTGCAACATTGCAGACACCAGAAGCACAGGGGGAATCCACCATACTGTAGTGTTTATGCTGCCAAGAGTGTTACAAAGGTAACAATACGTCTGTTACAGTTCATCTCTTTAATTGAGAGTTATGGGTTATTTAATTATTTCACTGAGTGAATGATGATGCCATGTGTTGTACGGGCAGACAGCGAATTTCCCCATGAGGGATTAATAAAGTATTATTGTATTGTATTGTATTGTATTGTATTGTATTGTATTGTATTGTATTGTATTGTATTGTATTGTATTGTACATTTGCTGTCATCGGCAGAGGAGAACAGCTACAATACTTTTAGTAAGTGAACCTCATGAATGCTAGTTAACCCTTTATCAGTTGGCAATGGACGCAATCTGTGTTAATTCAACGCCAAAGAACCCCGGCCAGCCGTGCGAGGAACATGGATACAAAGTGGTGTCAGCGTGAGGCATGAAACCTCATTGGGGGGCTCTGATGAGGATTATATCAGTTGCGTCCACAGGGCCGGCGGGGCATAGACTAGAAAGAATATAATTAGATATCGTTTGTTTTTTTACGAGTTTGAACTGTCGCTTTCCTTCCTGTTCTCTTCCCCGCCCACGCCCACCTCCATCACTCTGTTGTTTGATATTTTGAAGGCTGGAAAGTAACACGCCAGGCAAGCGTAGTCCCCCAAAGAAGAAAATAACCTACGGGGCCGCTTATGTCCATTGCTGTTGGATCGTGTTCTCTTTGTCTTGGCAGTAGAGTGGTAAAGGTTTGATATACCTAGCAGGTCAATGACGCAGTGCGGGAAACATATTAAACTAACTGTGACTGCAAAGTGCTTCCCATTTTAGTTAGATAAATAGTTGTTATGGATATTATCATGTTGACCGATCCTTGCAGATCAAAATCAAGGCGTTGGAAACATTTATAGCTAAGTGTTTTCACAAAGCCGCTATCACCATAATCATTCATAAAACAGCTAGAAAGCTACATGCATTTGTTCCATCGCTCATTTAAACAATCAGAACATAAATATAGAATATACAGATGAAACGAATTGATATATTAGATAAATCTGAATTATTTTTCAAATACAAATTATCCCAAATAATCCATTTCGCCGCAATTACAGCACCTGCTGGCACCAAGCTAATCTGGCACTACCCTTGAATTATCATGGTCGATCCATCTCCTGCAACTGGTACATAGCCGTTAGGTGACACCTTTACAATTTTGGAAATGCGGCCGTGGGGTTAAAGTCAGCATCAGTGTGCTTGTTCAATAATGCAAGTATAATTATCTTTCATAAAACGGATGGTATCTGCCTGCAGTTCTTTGATAACTTGGATGTAAACAAGTAGAAATGACAACAGTAAAGTGTTGATGAAATGGGATCAGATAAAGTTATCATTATTATTCTTCCATAAAAGCTAGAGTGCACGTACATTAGTTCGATCGCCTGTCTGTAAATAATACTACTACTCCTAATAATAATGTGTGTTCGAGTGTGTATTGTAATAAATCACTCATATATAGAAAGTACTGACGGGACAATGCACCTAAATTGTTTACCAGCATAAAATTCATTCTGCTGGAGGAACGCATAGACGCCCAAGTCCATTTTGTGAAAATCTCGCTGTTCATTGTATTACAATGAAAATCTCGCTTTTCACAAAATGGACAAGTTTACAATCTTTTGATTCCGTAGGCCAGCATTGGTTTGATCACGGCGTAGTAATCAAACAGAAACATCTAAAGTACTGATGAATTAATGCACCGAAATTGCTCGGCCACAGATATAGATTTAGACCACCGTACATCCAATTGTTTACTTCGCTTGCTCACTGATATGTAAACAAACAGAAAACTAACGAAAATACTCATGAATCAATTTACCTAATGTGATTTTACTGATACAAAAAAGATAATCTTAATGTTACACGCCTACCTAAAAGCAGTTTACATCTGCGCATCGTAATTTAAGGGTCTATAAATACTGACCAAAAAGACCGTGTTGACACCACTTCTTCGTCAATCTTGTTACCAGTGAACCGTCCAGGTAAGATCGTCTTTCAGTGTTCTGGCTGTTGTTATTGTTTTGTATACTTCTGTACTTTTTCTTGAAGGATTTCTATCTGTGTGCTTCTCTGTGATTTTAGACTTTACGGTTGCAGGCCCGTCCTAAAGGATAGTCCCACGCCTCTTGGCTGTTAAGGCCTCACAAAATATACTGAGGAGCAAAAGAAATGCGACATTTTATAATGATTCCAAACATGTCGCGTTTCTGCTGCTCGTCAGTATGCATGTACAAATGTTACATGCGGTGGCAAAAGCTGCGACATCAGTCGCCCTACAAAAAGCATGGTGATCTGCGCCTCTTGATGACCTTGCATGCCTCATGTAACACATTTACAACGGGGAGACGCCGACCCTGAATTAAGTAACTCCCGTCTGTGTGGGCTGCGGGGGATTTGAGGATGCATGCCTCTGATTGTGGAGCTACGCGTTTAGTTGAACATCTGCAGGAGACGCATATCGTCATGGGTGACGGTGGGAAAAAATTGAAATGACCGAAAACGGACCACGGACTAACTATGCCCCCGGAATACATCAGACCACGGACTAACTATGCCCCCGGAATACATCAGACCACAGACTAACTATGCCCCCGGAATACATCAGACCACAGACTAACTATGCCCCCGGAATACATCAGACCACGGACTAACTATGCCCCCGGAATACATCAGACCACAGACTAACTATGCCCCCGGAATACATCAGACCACGGACTAACTATGCCCCCGGAATACATCAGACCACGGACTAACTATGCCCCCGGAATACATCAGACCACGGACTAACTATGCCCCCGGAATACATCAGACCACGGACTAACTATGCCCCCGGAATACATCAGACCACGGACTAACTATGCCCCCGGAATACATCAGACCACAGACTAACTATGCCCCCGGAATACATCAGACCACGGACTAACTATGCCCCCGGAATACATCAGACCACGGACTAACTATCTAACTATGCCCCCGGAATACATCAGACCACGGACTAACTATGCCCCCGGAATACATCAGACCACGGACTAACTATGCCCCCGGAATACATCAGACCACGGACTAACTATGCCCCCGGAATACATCAGACCACGGACTAACTATGCCCCCGGAATACATCAGACCACGGACTAACTATGCCCCCGGAATCCATGGCTAACAAGAGACATACAATTAACTCGCAAGAGGCCCCGCGGGTGCAGGGGCTCATGAAAATCAATGTCCATGCTCTAGCAGATGGCACAGGCTGGCTGAAGGGCTGTTCTCTCTGAATCCCAAAGCTGAAATTCAGCTTTCTGAAATTTTGAAAAAGCGGAATCAGTCTCCAGGACTGAAGACTGACACCCACGGATCTTCTGCAAGGAATTAAGGTGTACTTGTTGTTGGTATAAAAATCGAAACGGAAAGGTCCTCCATTTGTCGTCATTGTGTAGCCTGGTATGTATACTATGTCAATAGAACAAGAAATCCACATAGTACCACGCATTTTGGGAGTTGTAGGAAACATCAGCGCAGAAAATCGGCTAGTTTGACTGTTCATCTTTTTTAAAGGTTCAATATTAATCAAAGTACATAAGAAAATAAGCCAGTATGAGAGGCGACTATCACTTTTTTGTTTTGTTTTTAATTCTCTCAAAGTACATTACTGCACTACCTAGTTTTTCTTTCGTTGTTTATTGACTTAGTGTTCGATGATATGCTACAACAGTGACACACCTTGCATTTTCAGGAAACGATTTAGACAAAGTATGGTCAAAAGGTGACACTGCACGTAATACCGATTAGACAGATAAAATACGTAATATACTGACTTTGAACATTTCTTTAGAGTTTAGGAAAGTGGACACATTCATGGCTCAATTTTAGTCTCAGTAAGCACACTTATTACATTTAGTGACGTATGCAGCTGAGAGGCATCGACCCTACAGTAATTCTGTCTTCGTGGGCTGCAGAAGCTTTTGATGCACTATGCCTCTACTTGTCAGGCCACCTGCACCTTATGTGGTCCCTCTATGTACTATGCCTCTACTTGTCAGACCACCTGCAACTTTGTGGTCCCTCTATGTACTATGCTTCTTCTTGTCAGGTTGGTTGGTTGGTTGTACATTGCTTAACGTCCCGACAGCAACAAGACTTTCTCAGGACGTGCCTGCACTGATTGTGAAAAAACAAACAAACACTAAACAGAAATTGAATGTATGTCGCCAGCCGGTCTAATACGCTAAATAAACCTAAGACCATTTAGCAACACACATCCAATATCAAGAGCTACAGACAGCGCAGACAGTAGGGAGAGTTTAAAAAGGGAAAATACCGGTGAATGGACCAAGGGTAAACAGAAACACATGCCCCAGAATAGAGAGGAAACCCCACCCTGTGGGGCTGACCAGGGTGACACTGGGAACTAAAAAGTAGTTAACCCCATCCAAGTCCCCCAGGGCAGACCCGGGTGGGTGTCTTCTTGTCAGGCCATCTGCACCTTCTGTGGTCTATCAATGTACTATGGCTCTTCTTGTCAGGACATCTACTATGCACTCTGTGGTCTATCTATGTACTATGCCTCTACTTGTCAGGCCACCTGCACCTTATGTGGTCCATCTATGTACTATGCCTCTACTTGTCAGGCCATCCGCACCTTCTGTGGTCCATCTATGTACTATGCCTCTACTTGTCAGGCCATCCGCACCTTCTGTGGTCCATCTATGTACTATGCCTCTACTTGTCAGGCCACCTGCACCTTCTGTGGTCCATCTATGTACTATGCCTCTACTTGTCAGGCCACCTGCACCTTCTGTGGTCCATCCATGTACTATGCCTCTACTTGTCAGGCCATCTGCACCTTCTGTGGTCCATCTATGTACTATGCCTCTACTTGTCAGGCCATCTGCACCTTCTGTGGTCCATCTATGTACTATGCCTCTACTTGTCAGGCCACCTGCACCTTCTGTGGTCCATCTATGTACTATGCCTCTACTGGTTAGGACATCTATGCATTATGTGGTCCATCTACAAGACGCAAAGACCATCACGCGCCACCGTGAAGATCGACCATATACGGCTCTTTACCCAGTAAGCAAAGGTCCTCAAGCCCATGACGGCCGCAGTGGGCATCGGGCCCAATGCGGTCGTCCTGGGCCTGACGACTTTTTCCTACTGGGATACAAGGCAGTTGGATGCGGATTGTTTATTTATATTTTATATATTTTTTAACATTTAATGTTTTTATAGTAAAACCGTTGTCTGTTAAACATTTGACTTGAGCTACATGTATTATTGAAAAATGCCTCCCCCTAAACCAATTTTAAATCTGTTTATCCTGACTATTATTTTTTGTGCCCTAGAACCGAGTCCCGAATCTAACAGCAAAGAATCCTTGACGCATTAACTTACCGGATGATTTGACGGTGGCGTATATGATATTTGGGATCATAACTCTTCTCAAACGCCTAAGTTCCCTTCAGATATCATGGCGCACACTAAAATTGGAGCGGATCCGTTGCTTGGGGTAGGTTGTTTTTGTCGTTAGACCGGAAGAAAATGCATTTTTGAACACGTGATGCTTTATCTCCGCCGCAGATTTGTCTTGGTAAAAGTGTTAGCTGGTGGTGCAGACTAGATTAGTATTTTTATTTTCTTCCCGTAAAGAGCCTTCTGAAGGAGTACAGTGTTTTCATATGTACTGCAAAAATGAGGCGTCAAAGGACTATAAGAATATAAGTCATCTTGTTGTCGAGTGACGTAAATGTTTTTTTTTTTTTTTTTTTTTTGAGACATGGAATCTATTTATCCGCCCAGATACTTCAATATATTGTGAACAAAATGACGGGAGGTCTCAAATATTTCACGTCGCAGTAGCTGACAGTGGCTTGTGCATTGAATAAAACCTTCTGGTTCCTTCATTTCTTTTTAAATATTTCTGTCGTTTAGCGCCTCGCCACGACTCCTACATGTTTTTAACACAGCAGGGACTCTAAGCGCTGTTTCTTAGTATGCGCTTGGATTCCGAGCTACTCAGTCGGTGCCGCACTAGGTACAAGAGGCCACACATACACACACGTACTACGATTGGTAAACAACATACAATGAGATGTATTTGAAAACTCATTATCTTTATTGTCGTCTGCTCCTTTGATTCCGCATGCACGAACTCTTATACATTTGCACGAGCGTTAGTATTCTCATACTGGGAGTCACATGGCCATTCTCATGATTTGAGTCACCGCAAGTGTTTTTCCCGGCACCGCAAACTGATTTACAAAACCAAGATGGCGTCCGGAAGCGAGTGGGTCGACTCAAAGCATCAAACGTTCAAGCTTTGGTTCAAAGCTGCGACGCACTTTCAGGTAACAGAACAGCTTTGGACACAGTACAGCATTAATATTAGGCCTTATTTACTTCCTCTTTTGTCAAGTATTTGTGCGCCACTACTTCTACACGTTTTTAACATAGCGGCAGGGAATCCAATCGTCAAGTTGTTCCTTGGTATGCGCTTGGTCTACCAGCTAACAATGATAGCGGGAAGCGCCGTGTGTCTGTCTATATTTGTGTGCGCCGGCGTGTGTTGATCACAGGCTGGATTAGAGAGGAGGGAAATAAATCGGAATAATAGGATTAAAAATACTTGAACAAATCTGAATGTTGCTAAAACAAAACAACAACAACAACAAAAACCTAGACTTATGTGAGCTCCAAACAATACGGTAGACTGGGATGAAATTCTCATCTAGTCGGTTAAGGCCGCTGCGTATGTTCTGACAGCAGCGGTGAATAGTCAGATTTGACCACAGGACCGGAAAACATATATTTTGGGTCCCTTGACAGGGGCGCTGACTGGTGAGATTTGACAACAAGAGCGTGAAATATATCCGAGTTTGGTCCTCTGACAGCGGCGATGAGTGGTGAGATTTGAGCATAGGGCAAGGAAGCCTACAAAAGTTAGGTCTCCTGACAGCGGCTCTAAACTGTGAGATTTTACCACAGGATCGGCACACCCAGTTAGGTCTCCTGACAGCAGCGCTGAAAAGTGAGATTTGTCCACAGGACAAGGAAAAAAATCTGAGTTAGGTCCAGTGACATCGGCACTGAATAGTGAGATATATAGACCGGGAAAACATGCATAACGATTATTTTTAATTTAATTCAGTCTGCTCATCTCTCTTGGCTTGACGTCGCGAACGAAGATTCTATAGGGGTTGCCCACGACGTCTGCAGGCATATTCGTGACTGCGGAGGCCAATCCGGGACATGCAGGTTCGACCGCAGTGGCTGCAGGGGAAGGTCTGGCCGGGGTTCTGAGTTGCGGCATCTCTGTTTTTTTCTCCTGAGCCACTTGTCCTTAAGGTTAGCTCTGCGAGAGTCCTCAAAGGAGACGGCTGCCTTGTAAATGGTGGAGCGCCAGGTGTCGCGGTCCGCAGCAAGCGAAGACCACTGGCGGTGGTCGATTTGGCAGGTACTAAGTGACTTCTTGTATACATTTATAATTCAATTAGCGGTATTACTCGCATTCGTGGGGACCTGGAGTCAAAAACCGTAAAATGCATTTGGGTTGAGTTAAGGGCAAACAAATCCAGCCCCGTGCTGGTCGGGTACATTTACAGGAACCCAGCATCAACATTTTAATGGTTCGACGACTTTATCGTCATGATGGATAAGGTCAGAGAGTCCAGCTCTGAAATTTTGATTCTAGGCGATTTCAATATTAACATGTTTTGGAATAACCCTGCCTGGGAGTGCACCATGTCTATGTTTGGTTTAAAGCAGCTAGTTAAAACAACAACTCGTGTTAGTCCAACTTCCTCCACCCTTATATACCACATAATATACAACTACCCAATCAAGGATGATGGGAGTATAAGTGACTCAGGCAAGGATTAGCGATCACTACCCGGTGTGCTGTTGCTGGGCATTGAAAGCGGATAATTATTTCCGCAAACATCAGCACACGACGATACAGATCACTTAAACATTTCAGCAAGGAAACATTTCTTTGTGATTTAAGTAGCGCGCCTTTTGATACAGTGCACTACCATAATGACCCCAACGATGCTTTGTCTGAGTGGTACGGATTGTTCCTTGGTGTTCTCGATAAACACGCTCCATTCAGAGAGAAACGGGTGAAGAACCCCCAGCTTCCCGCCTGGTTAAGTAAGGAAATCAAGGATGCCAAGCACCTCCGAGATGACTATAAAAGAAATAAGGATTTTTTAGCTTATTAAAAGCAAAGAAATCATGTTAAACATTTAGTGAGGAAAGCTCAAAGGTCACTTTTTGACCGTCTTATGAACGGCAAGAAAGATGTCGTATCTGTGTGGCGAGCGAGCAATGCTTTTACGAGGTCCAAAAATACCGCAAAATGTACACAGTTATCAGCTGATACCTTGAATCAGCATTTCCTCTCGGCTATCAGTACGTTGCTACCTACAAAATACATATTCTGGTCAGTCTTCAGCTGTGTCAGAAAAGCTAAAGACGTTTTGTGCAGAACGGCTGGACCCTAATACATCATTCAGCATTCCCCTGTTAACGATATACGACGTAGGAAAATCCATCTCGTACTTAAAGAACAAAAGTACGTCTGGCCATGATGGTATTAGTATCAGTCGGAGTTCTGAATATATATATATATATATATATATATATATATATATATATATATATATATATATATATATATATATATATATATATATATATATATATATATATATATATATATATATATATATATATAACCTTTGCATAAAACAGGGGACATTTCCATCTTCTCTAAAAACAGCCAAAGTGATCCCACTACCTAAAACGAAAGAATTTGCCGACCCTAACAAGTTCAGGCCCATTTCGCTACTGTCAACACTATCTAAACCGATAGAAAGACACATTCACACATAACTTTTTCTAGAAAAACACAAATTCATACATCAA